>OY735198.1:81371227-81503727 GCA_963457665.1 Thysanoteuthis rhombus
CTTGTTTCATTACATGTCTTCTAATGTCACATTCCTTATCTAATCAGGAGTTTTGACAATTTCAAAACATCGGAAAATTCATCGAAGAATTCCTCGAATCAAAAGAGGAATTTTCCTTCATGTTGATATGCAAAATATGCCTGGTATGTGGCTTAAGGTTATAGAAAGCCAAAAAATACGCTGATAACTATAGATTAATGCAATGAATTTATGTACAAAGAAAACGATTTTGTCGAAAAATTCTGGAAACTTTTATAACAAACTAATATGTTCCTAGTTCTTATTTCATTTTGTTTCGATTCATTTTTATGTGTTTACGCGTATGGTCCAGTCCATAAAGAAACAGAACTTCTGGAACAGTGCGCCATTGAGACCTTTTAGCACGCTCTGACTTGAACTGTCATGTAACAGTGACTTTGACATTTTGAAGAGGGAAACTGCATCGAGCTAAGTTGGTTAGTTTATCGAACTACATGTACCAGAGTGTTCGTGTGTCTTGTGCGTTTTGCATCTCCCCAGATTAAAGAGTGGCGTGTTTATGTAATATTCTAATGTGTGAAGATTCTCCAATATTTCAACAGGTCTCTGGGGAGGATTATCAGAGTTGTGTGCACTGTCAAGAGTGGTGCCAGTAGAGGAAAACCAGATTTTTACAAAATGCATATCGTGATTCGTAGAAATCGTCCCCGAAAAAAATGTGTCGTATCTGCTGACAGATGAAAAGAATGTAACACAATTCATCATCAGTTTCTCTTTTAAAATCCCTTTGCACGAATTTGTACGGATTCCAACCTTTCCGGAGAATTCACAGACAGCCAGGGAATGATTTCCACGAATCACTGCACGTCTAATGCCTTCAACGCTCAACTTGAGAAAAAAAGATGGAACTAAGCAAAGTGTCTTGATGCATTTTTCTATACAAGAGGTCTAGGTTACTGCTACATATAATGCTAAAACAGTTCATAGCTGCTTTAGACAGAATTGTTTATATATGTGTAAGTTTTATCCATGTAATTAGTATTATTAAAGATAATATCATAAGTTGGTTTGCATGCAGTCTGGAATTAAAACAAACACAACGGACTTAATATTCACTTGGATGAATATTCAATAGAAATGACTCGAAGAACGCGCCATGTCTATTAGTATACTTACTTATCCCTCATCTTTGGAAATGTTCTTAGGGTAACCTACGAAAGTAAGCCTTATTTCAAAAAAATATGTTGAATTGAATAATATCAATATACAATCCATATAAAACCTTATATGAAATGACAAACTACATGTATTGAAAAAACTATACAATAAAGGGGGATCGTCTTTGATCAACTTCGGTGTTAATAGAGCCGTTTTGTTTTTTAAATCTCCGAAACGGTCACATCGTAAACAACTGATGATCCTATCAAGAGACAATTTATGCAGTGTACAATAATAACAAGGTATAGGAGGAAATGAGAAAATTCACTTTGGAAAGTGACATAAATTACATTGACAGTGCGATATATATATATATATTTATATATATATATATATATATATATATATATATATATATATATATATATATATATACATATATATATATATATATATGTATGTATGTGTGTATATATACATATATATATTTATTCTCTTGTTTCTATGTACACGAATAAGTCTATATATATATATATATACATATATATATATATATATATATATATATATATATATATATATATATATATATATACATATATATATATATATATGTATAATATTCTTTCTTGTTTTCATGGATTTAGATCCAGTAATTTGTAATTTTTTTCTCGTTTAAATGGATAAGCATACCGTCCAAAGATCTGTTTACTCGTATGAAAACAAGACGAGATTTTTGAAAGATTTAAGAGATGCTCCTTGTCCGTCCTTTTCAATGAAAGATATCTATAAGCAATTCTGTCTCTCGGTCTATCGATTTGCTCTGGAAACAGAGAATGCACGTATATTTGCTCAAGTTTTATGCTTTTTCCCTATTGTCGATGGTAATCGCTATCCGAGCTGAAGTAAGAGAAAAAAACGTTCGAATTCGGAATATCAATGAAAGTGGTCATTCTCTACTTTAAATGTTATGGCAAAGTAAAATTCTTTCTCGTATGTTCCTGCGTAATACTAAGCTCACCAAACTAAATGAGAGGATGTTCCTCATATATGAAGTAGCTGTGTATTTGCCATCAACTGCAGTAGATGGTGTTCGAACCCATGCAAAAGTGAGGATTTCGACTTATCGTTTCAGACGAGGTCCTTTTCCAGACGAGGCCCTTTTCCAGACACATTTATAGCCCCCTCCCCCAATCAGAACTTCACATTTTTTTATTTTTAAAGCTGGAAGGCTTTCTTTACATTCATAATCTTTGATGTAAGTAAATAATTCTTCAGCCACTGATTGTGTGAGCCGGGGCTCAATACATCAACGTTCATTTTAAGAATATATGTCTATTTAATAATCATTGTTTTGTTCCTCTAACTTATCGTAGACAAAATTTGTAATTTACTCAAAACTCAGTTGAAATTAAGACAACTAAAATGTCATGGGTATGGTTTAACACTTCCTGTGGTTTGCTCGATCAAATATATATACCGGCTGTTTCTACTAGATCAACAGATTTAAATCAAGGCATGAACGCATCATCGGGATGATTTGTTCCAAGGGATTACTATCCTAACACAACATCAAAAAACAGATCCAAGAACATCACCAAACAACAACACTATACATAGGCACGTACAACGTCAGAACTCTTTCAACAGATGCACATCTAACTGACCATAAAAATCAAATCAAAACCATCGAATATGACATTATCGTTATTAAAAAAACTAGAAAACATAAGGAACAACTAATCGAACTAAATAGCACACATCCACTTTACAGCAATGGAAAGAAAAAGGAAAATACAGTGGAGTTGTCTTCCCCATAAAGTAGTCAAGGACAACCTTTCAAGATTCAAATCTATCTCAAAGCGCGTGGTCAGTGTCATCGTAAAGCTCTCATAGATGTACCTATTGAACATCATTCAAGTCTATGCTTGCACTTCACAGTCAGCCAAGGAAGAGATAAATGACTTCTATGACGACCTGAACGTCATATTAAAAGATTCCTTAACTACTTTGATATCATCATCGGAGACTTCACTGCTATGATAAGACATGACAATGAACGTTCTATCGGCAAATCTGGATACAAAATACGGAACAAAGAAGTAAAAATATCATAAACACTTTTTTAAAGAGAAAACCCAACTTGAAAATCATATTGGAGGAGCCCTCACCACGGAACTATAAGCAAAACTGACTACATCTTAGCAGACAAAAGTGACTCTGTCGAAAAGAGCCCGGTCTTATATCAAGTCAATGTGGGAAGCTACCACAAAATAGTAAGATGTAAAATTCAACACTAACAAAAAACACAGGAAAATGTTCCACTTCGCGTACAAAAAGACCTCATACAACATTTTCAACTCGAAATGGAAAACAGATATGACATTCACCTAGAACCTGAAAATAAATAATAAAACTTACATTAATGAGCTCAACAACGAAGTGGTAACCTCTCTAATTTGCGTTATCCATAGGCTTAAGCCAGGGGCAACCGAATCATCAGTAAACTCCAAAAAATAACCATGAATCTCATGATAAAATACAGAAATCTCAAACCACCGGCAGCAAGAGAAAATATTGAAGCAACAAATTAAACTCAAGGGATTTCAAAACTATCAACAGAACTCTCAAAACAGAATGAATCCAAATAACTGGTGATCTCGAGGAAAATGGAAACCTAGCAAAGGTCAAGGACCAATTGTCGAATGCAGCCAAGAAATTTCAAAAAAATGTTCCCCCTCAAACAAATGACTCAAAAAGATGAGCGAGGTACAGGTCACTAGATCAGAAATCCCTGGAATCACTCGGTTCGAAGTGAAGCAAGCATCGAACAAGGGAAGGAAAGGCACCTAGACTAGATAACTTCACCGTTAATCTACTCAAAAACGTTTTAAATGTCATCACTATGAACCTAGCCATTCTAAAACTTTTGCTTCGGATAGAGTAGAGTTATCGGTGATTGGAACACTGAAAGCCAAACATTCTTCAATAAACATGAAAGAATAGATAGAACCACCGATCAATGAGCTTACTCAACTGTATCTTCAATTTTCCATACCAAAGTGATCACCGACTGAATCACCAGAAACGCCAGATAAAAACCAACCTCATGAACAGACTAGCTTCAAAAGAAGGCACTCGACCACGAACCAACTCTTTCCGGTCAGTCAACTTGAATAGAAATCAACAGAATACAAAATGCCACTCGTTCAAGCATTTGTTGACTTTGAACTTTGTGGAAAACTGTCATCAATATCATACAACAAAGTGCAGTCCCCGTATACGTCTAGATTTTCCACATATCTACCGTCACAGCAATTCCTATGAGACTACATAGAGACTCAGAGCCCTTCCAGGTCAAAGTAGGAGTGGGAGAAGGTGATCTATCTAGGACAACGAATCTCAACGAAAACTTTGGAAGAAGAAGAAATCAAACAAAGAATCACTCGAAATGACAAGCTTTAGGTTGATGGAGCTCAGCCTTCAACAATAACAAATCCTTTTTAGCCCCAAAAAGAAGGGTATGCAACCAATGCATTTTCCCGATAGTCACCTATGGTGCTGAAATGTGGAATATAACAAAAAGGTTGACTGTGCGAATCATGCAACGTGCACAGGAGATAATCCTGCTCAACATCACAGGGAGAGATCACAAAACAACATTCCATATCGGATAAAAAAATAAGAGTCTGAGATATAAAAAACAATGGAGAACTCAAATGGCAATGGGCTGGTCGTGTTGCAAGAATGTCAAACGACTGTTCACATCGTGGATCTCCAGAGGTCATGTGCGATACTATAGCTGACAATGCAAATGAGAGGGCTCAACGAACCAAACAAGTTCAGAAAGTCTTGGCTTCGCAACGCCCATGACAAAGCATTCTTGCAGATCTTAGGGAAGGTCCATGTCCTACGACGGACGTTGAAAAGAATATAATGATGATGAAATATCAAAACAACAACACCATCTTCCCGTTAGCCAAAACATCACACAAAAATCTTTCACCTAGCTTAGTGACTTATTCTCACAGACCATTACGACTGCATTATGAATTGATAACTGGGTGCGACACGATTTGGGCCTTGTACCAAACTGAGCCAGGCAAGATCGCGCCTTGGCATGGTGTAATGTTCTGCGAGCCATGATCATAGATCATTTATACTGCGACTTCGATCATGCCATGCTCTTCCACAACTGTGATTTCGCATCAGCCTGAATTCATTTTCATCTGACTCATCGTCTTTAACCTACAAGTTTTTCCAGTCGCCTCTATCGTGGGCATTGCGGAATCAGTACTTCCTGAACTTGTTTAGTTCCTCACGCCAACCCATATTTGGTCGGAAACAATTAAGCATATAATCTCTGGAGATTCACGGTGTGAGTCATTTTTTCTAGATCATCACACACTGTAGATGAAAACCAACCACTCAAACAGGCAAGCTTTAGAGGTGGTTATTCGACAATAAACCACCTATACATACTAAGGCAGTTAACAGAAAAGATGTCAGAATACAACAAACCATTTTATTTGGCTTACGTAGACTATGAAAAACTTTAGGCACAATAGAATACACCGCAGGTCTTCAATTATAAGTATCATATATATATATATATATATATATATATATATATATATATATATATATATATCATTGTGTCATCCACAGACGGCTGTTTCGATGTATTACATCTCTTCAGTGTGGCTATAGACTTTCAATTATCCCATCTGGTACCGTGAGGCAGGATTGAGACTTTCACTTCAGACCTGGAGGCCGATATATATATTTTCATTTTTCTATCTACTTTGCTTAGTCTTTATTTCTCTTTGTATTATCATCCTCTCTCTCTCTCTTCCTCTCTCTCTCTCTCTCTCTCTCTTCCCCTCTCTCTCTTCCTCTCTCTCTTCCACTCTCTCTCTCTCTCTCTTTGATATCCTGTTTGCCTCGGTTTTCCATTCTCAAACTACAGTTTTTAACTAATTTCTTCCGAATAACTTGATCAATACCGTTGATTAAGACGTCTTCGAAAAAAATGTCTTCTAATAATTATTGACACGAAACATATGTCTCGTACACACGGTCCACAAACTATTTTTTTTCATCAAATAATTTTGTTTCCCAAAAACGAACACAAATTGCAGAAGAAAATTGAGTCGGAAATTACAAACTTTAAAATATCTTAAAAGATAGAAATTGTCTGTTTTCAACAAAATCATAATTTTCATCGATACAAAAGTACCAATTTGCTGCAAAAAACAATGAGGGGTTTTCGCCTACGAGCCATAGAGAACTAAATGAACTTCAAAGATACTTTCCTAACATTGTAGGAAATATGGCAAAGCCTACATTTACATCAGATTGTTACAGCTTGTTTAACTAGATTTGACATTATTGTTCTATCGTTACAAAAACAAGAACAACAAAACCAATCCTCACCAAATTTAGAGGCATAAACAGATATGTAAAATTCAAATCCCTTTGACCATGGTTTGGATTCACGATCAACTGACTAAATTGACTGAGCAAAATTTAGCATAGACATACACACAGACTTTTACACACACACACATATATATATATATATATATATATATATATATATATATATATATATATATATATATATATATATATATATATATAATTTATCGTATATACAAAGTAAAAATTGCATCAGTCGAAATAAGAAAAGGAGTGGTGTTTGACTTTGCAGCAACCAGGCTTGTTGTTACAGAAAACATTGATAAGAAAGCATTTTTTGTTGGATACATATGTTTGATGATAGCTGTTATATAAACATAATCGAGATTTACGTGCGTAGGTAATTCGCGTAAATAAATTTTATTTCAAAGAAATATTTCTTTTTTTTTTTGGTCAGTATGATTCAACGTCATTGTTATTTTCCATGTTTCATCTCTCTGGCACTACATCATTACTTCATGGTTGTCTCATCTGATGAATTAAATCACTTTAAGCTAAGAGTGCCATCCATCCTTCAAGCGCAATGCTTCTAGCGTTCTCTCTAATCATATTCATTTCAAAACATACTCTGTGACCTATTAACCTTCGTGATAAAACTATATATCAAGAAATGCTTGGTTAGATTCTTGATTGAGGCCTAGTTGAATAAAGAATTATAATTGAGGTAATGAGACAGCGGCTGAATCTGAGTAGGCCACAAACGGTGTGAGAAACGAACACAAAAAGAAATACAAACACGAATAAATGAATAACATCAAGAAGGAGAAGAGGAAAGAAATGATTGTACGACTGCAATGTAGGATTTTTCTTGTGTAAATCAGAGATTAATTTGTACAAAACTGACCGAACGAGGTTTATATTTTCATGTTCTCTTTGATTCATTGTTTTTGTCAACATTCTACTCCAATCAATTTTTTTAATGACAAAATAACCAATGACAGGATAACCAATATAAATCGTGCTAATTAAAACAAGGAAAAGAACGGACTCTGGTCACCACCTCATCTTCTGTAATAAAGCTATTTTTTTCCAATATTTCAAGATAATCCTCATTAAAACTTCCGTCTTGAGAAAAAAATATTGCCATTCATACGTTGCAGATGGAAACAAAAAGCAAAAATAATCTTTGTATCATGTAAGGAAACAAAGAAAGTCCGGTTGAAGTGAGATTATTTGCAATGTTGCTTTCTGTCTTAAGTCTGAGATGATGTTCTTTTGACAGTTTTTCATTTGATTGAGTGTTATGTTCACATTTTTAGGAACCGAACCAAAGTTACTTCAGTGCCGCCATCATAGTCTAAATTTCTTCCTGCAACACCTGCTGAGAGTATCGAATCATAAGAAACTCAATTTTCATTTGTAATTTGGTGTCTTTTTCTTTTATTTTTATGTTTTTCTTTGATTCATTGTCTTTTGCTGACTCTACGTATTTTTCTAAGAGAGCCTCCCCTAATGCTATTAAAACGTAATTTTAATGCTGAAACTTGCAGCTTGCATTGATCGATATCGGGTGATACCTTCATGCTTGTTATCCACTGTATCTGACCAACAAAGAATTTCCATGCACAATAAAAATACACTGCACAGTGGATGGCAATCAGAAAAAAAATAGCGACAGTGTTGTCACGTGACCGAGTATGACACAGCGATGGTGAGGTTTCTAATCAAGATTACCGACGGCCAAACTGGACAGCAACTTAACCGTGACCAGTGGAGATCACAGCTAGAGAAAACGCTAAACTGAAGAAAAAATGCAAAAAAAATTTAGCTGAAGCAAAAATAACCGCTAACTTTCAATATATGAATTCAACTTCGGCCACGTACTTTTTTGCTAAAAACATGAAAAACAAAGCTACAGAGCTGGAATTCCAATATGTTTTGGTGTGGACATGAAACTTTCGAAAAAAAAAGCATGCTGATATCACATGATTTGACATGACACCCATGAAGTTGCATGTACGTGAATGCAAAGGCCAAGTATTCAAAATTACGAAAAACCTGAAAAGCGAAAAATGGATCCAGAGGTTGGAAAAAGAGGAAAAGGTATGAATAAAGATTTTTCAAACAGACGGATCGATTTTTTCGCACAAACACTATTGCATGACTTAATTTACTTAAAATTTTGAAATTACTACTCTGACAAAGTAAAAGAAATAGTAATAGATTTAATTAAAATACTGCTATTCTCCTTACAGTCAACTTAATTATACTGTTGATGACTGTATCCACATACACACACACACACATTTATTTATTTATATATATATATATATATATATATATATATATATATATATATATAAAGGTACTCCAATTCCACAATAGGGGTCAAATGAGTGTGGAAATTACCTAACAACTGGGCAAGAGAAACCGTTTCTCGGAACTGAAAAATACAACTACGAACACAAAATGAATTATTCAAATTATTGAATATGAAATAAATTCTTATATATATATATATATATATATATATATGTATGTATATTTGCGTGTGTGTGTCTATGTGCGTGTGTGCGAGCATAGGGGCATCTATCTACTTATATATGAATAGCAAATTCATACTCATTTATTAAGCGTTGCTTAGTCTGGTACAAGGTTTATTAACAAACAGTATGTTTGCCTGCCTTGAATATAAAATGCTTTTTCTCATCTTGCTTTTTTAATTGGTTTCAAAGGTTGACTTTTGGCTGTTGTAAAATTATGAAACTATTCAAGCCTACAATCATATCAAAAATGCTATGTACCGAGAAATGTACATACGTTTGAGAAAAAAATTAATGCAATTTTAACAGATTGATCCATATTTTCATTTGTCAAGTTACACAGCCTCACCCATATCTTAATAAACATTTCCTGCATCTTTCAAAATCGCTCCACCAAAACATATTCTTTTGTGAGTCATTTTGTACTTCAGTTTCATTCTGTTGAATCTTAATCGCTACTTCCTGGACCATACGTAGTTTACACAAACAGACGAATGACAAAACAAAATGACATATGGCTGCATAATTGATAGTCAAAAGTTGGAGGAATGAACACTGCACACCTGTTGTCGAAATCGATTCATCTTTGTGGAACAAGTGTCATGACACCCATGACGTTGCACGAACGCACTCCAACATCATGATCAGATGAAGCCATCGGTTCTTCGTTATTTTGCCGCAGTTAGATATTCTGTATAAAACAGAATTTACAATTCAAGAAGATTGGACTCGTGCAAGAATCGAATATACGATCGATTGTTTATTTCTTTTTACATTGTCTGGGCCAAGTGATATATTAACTGTATAATGACGGTTGATCGTTTCAAATAAGTTTAAATATAATATCATGCAATTTATAATCATTCTGTCGAATCATATATCCATTTCTTAATATAATATATATGTATATATATATATATATATGTATATATATATATATATATATATATATATATATATATATATATATATATATATAGGGAGAGAGAGAGAGAGAGAGAGAGCAGAGGGGGATATGGGAGTTTGTGTGTATTTGTGTTTTGTGTGTTCGCAAATGTGTGTATGTGCGCCTGTTTACGTTGTTTCGTAGGTGAGTGTATGCAAAGGCTGAGCATCATTTTAATAATTGAATGTAGATAAATATCTTCCTTTTATTTCATCTATTGACGAAAAGAACTTTGTTTGAAAATCAGCACCAATTCATATTCAAAGCATCATGACGCCTCGAGGCACATTAGACACCACTACTGGCTAGCTGTGGGCTGTTCATTCGAGAAAAACCTATATGATTAGGAAGGACAGAACAATAAAGACAAATTCCTCAAGCCTGGACTTGATAATCGATAAATTCTTTCCCCAAAGAAGTTTGAGATAAGTGAAACAGATTGAAAAAATATTGAATTCATTTTTTTTTTTTTTTTGGTATGGGCTGATTTCCTAGACAGTTGATTTACGTCACCAGCCATGCCCTTCCCCTGTAATATCTCAATCCAAAAAATATATTTAGCGCTTCTATTTCCTGATTTCCTGATTCAGCTCCTTAGGTGACAATCGAGACGATGCATCTGTTGAAGATCCTATTTCTCGGGACTAATGTAATTTTCTTGTTCTTGAAGGTTGAGCTTGTTCTACTGGAAGCTTACCAATATAATGTGATTGTTTCACTAATTCCATCTTAAACCCTGGTCGTGGATATTCAAATGGCTAACCCACTGAACTGGTCCAGATTTTACAGTTTCACATTCGCTTAGGTTTGATTTCGCAGTCTTGATTGTATCTTATCATCCAGAAAAATGAGACTCAGAAGTTCTGGCTTGGGAAGTTCATCCCTGCTTCCATTTGATACATTTAGAACTGGGCGGCAAAGTTGATCTTTAATCCAGTATTTATTAGAATGAAAACTGAAACAATTCAGTTCAGGCTCAAGGTGTGAGTTAAAAACTCTCCAGCCACTGATATAGCTACTCATAAGAGTGTATATAGTTTCCACGATTCGCAGGATCATCTGTGACCGGAAGTTGAGTTACGATTCTGAAGAGAAAGACAGACCGAGAAGATCATTGTTATCATCATCATCATCGTCATTATCATTTTTCATCATCATCATGTCCGTCGTTGGACATAGACCTTCCCCAGGATTTGCCACACTTCCCTATCATAGGCGTCATGAAGCCAGTACTTCCTGAACTTATCATCTTTACTTTTCTTTAAATCTTGAAATTCACTGAGTTTCTCCAAGACTCAATATATATTGGTCATCAGAGACTCCAACCTAGATTGTGGAGTCAACTGTGATGTTTGTTTTTTAAATTTCTCCCAGAAGCATTGATGATATTTCTACATGCAATTTAAACAGCAGTTTCCTCTGCAATGAAGAGTCTTCCGGTCGTGTTATGTACACAATGTATTTTAGATACAGAGATATACAGAAATTTAAAATAGAGACAATCTTGTTAATTAGCCGTAATTTTTCATTGAGGTACATCGAACTGCGGTCTTCCTCGGAGCTTTCTTGCGTTCGTAGCCTTTCTGGGCCATTTTTCTCAGAAATCAATGACATATTGATTCGATATTAGTTTGTTCCTTCGCTGACAATGGAATACTCTGAGTTGACAATTTACTGTGAATACAAACCCCATGAGAGAGGAAGAAATAAACAAACAAAGATGTTTGCTGTCAAAAATATTTAGGAAATAAATAAATGCAAGTATGAATAATTTGATAGAAAAGAAAAAGGAATTATTTGTCTACGTTTTAATCCACCCTCAACGGGAAAGTAAGGAATCGATAAAACGTACACTCATAATCACCTACGCCGACCTGAGAAAAATACCATATGTTGGATTGTATAAAAATTTTACTATTTTTATCTGTTTATTCCACATCGATGGAGGAGATGGGAAACAAATTATGATTGAGTTGAGATGCATAAGGGACCAATCAATGCTTCATTTATCGCAGCCTGTCGAAGGCAATTTGAATTCGTTGAAATCTTCATTTTCACATTTACCAGTTTGTCGAGGCATATTGATATTCGTATTGATATTCACTTTGGCTGGATTTGTAGCGCCAAAATATTGATCATGTTGATAATTACTGAGCTTAGTGAGGAGTATGTCACAACATGGACTGTTACATATTTACAAGTTTGGCTGAAATTTGGATATTATTGGTACTTGGTAAGTTTATCTTCATTGTCAGCATGATCGGTTGTTTAGCATCCTTACATAGACCTACCCCCAAATTTGCCAGACATCTCTCTATCATGAGCGTTACGGAGCTGATTCTTCCTGAACTTGGCCTGTTCCTCAAGCCATCCTATACTGTGCCGGTCACAGTTTCATATATGATCTCATTAGAGCTAGAGAGATTGTTTCCCGCCTTACTTCAAAGATTGGAGCTCCTGTTTGCCTGCCTCGAAAATCTACATTTTAGATCTTTGCTTTTGCCCGGGCTAGATCTCAGTGGCTGGTATGTATCTGCATAAGGCATGAAACTTGACCCAACGTCAGTATTTTGTTGTTCTGATAATTTTAAAGTTTTTAACAGGATTTTGATAGTGTGTATGAGTTCCACCTTTAATGGATTCCTGGTAATTGTTTAGAATGGGTAAGATTATGTCGATATTTTGCAAGGGAAATAATGAAGCTAGAATCAATTGGCCATTTCTAATGGCTGAAAATGGGTAGATTTTTATCATCGATCAAATAACGTTATTTTCGATCGGAAATATTGTTTACTTCAGTGACATTACGGTATGTAGTTTGGGATAATTGGTAGGGTTAGTGTTAAGGTTAGGGTTTGTAAGTTGGTTTTGGGTTAGAGTTGATAGGTTGGGGTTTAAGACACTGAAAGGGCTAGGATTAGTAGGTTTAAGTTTGATGGTAAGTCTCGGGTAAAGGTTCTTTGGTAGGTTAAGAGGGTTAGTAGGAAGTTTTGGGGATCATATTCCTTATTTCTTGATTATCGGTGTTGGGATATGTACATTTTAACTCACCGAATATTCCTTTTTTTCTTATAAATCTAACCACTTTTAGCTGTTCAAAATTCGCCAAATTCAAAACGGCTGTGACATAATGTCTAATCCTACCTATTCTAAACAATTACCCAATTTCTTGTTTACTTTTTGTACAGGCAACCATAGTATACTGCCACTATTGGAAAATGCACAATTCTTTCAACCACGGAGCAAGCTGCAACGTGTTTGCTTGGCTGAGATTAGTCTTCCTGAAAGCCTCAAGAAAGAAAAATCTAGTGAGACTCCAACTCACTCCAGTAGTAAATTGAAGTGTAAGACTGATTTACTAACCACTGTTTCATAGCAAGCTGCCAAAAATCTTTCATTGTGGAGTACTCAATGGGAATCAAACTAACTACACTACGATAGGCATACCATAATTATATGCACTCGTCCAAGCGTTCATATGGTAAGACTCATAAACTGTGATGCATATCAACAAACATATCTATATAAACATTTTTATTCTTACCAACTAAAAGATATTTACTATATAACGTTTTCTGTATACCTTAGTTGCAAATTAATGATATTGAAGACGTTACATCTGAAATTTTATTATTGAGCTGAAACTTATTTGCGTCACCAGATATTGCAATACAGACACTTGTGGAATCAGCTGCCTGTTGAGAGCAGAGATGTATTGAATTTTTGCTCTCAACATTTACTGCAACATCTGATGACGTATGTAATAAGGCAAAATGTTGAATTTTATCTACTCCATCTTTCATTTTCTTCACTGTAATTTACTATTACCATTCGAGCGGATTATGTTTTAAAATAAACAATATGCCTTCTACAAACTTGGTGATGATATCTTACTAGCCACAGTTCCATTATTTTATAAACAACGAAAGAGTTTCGGATGGCTTGTTCTCTGTCAAATGCTTTTGTTCATATAAATTCATAGCATCATTATTCAGTCAGCAATCTTTCTTTGGTGATCAGGCAAAAGTCGTTTATAACATGGCTGGGAGATTTCCACCAATCCACCTTACGCACTGATTTTGATCTTTTGGATTACTATTCACTCTGGTCTTCACAGATTGTAGAAGACTGGGGATGGGCCTGGAGTAGTTCTCTATTATGAATGATATAAAATGTTCTGGGAGAATATAATAAAGAAATGGCTTGAAAGATGACAGGAGAAAATGGAATTAAAAGTATTTTTTATCTTTATATGATAAATCTAACCAACTTAGTCAATTGCCTTGTATTATTTTCTCAATTTGCCATGTAAGTTTTTCCTAAATTAACCCCTCAGTTTGTGTCCTGCAACATTCATGCATCTCTAATTCCAAGAACTTTTGTGGTCATTGCCCGACAAAAAGCAAACGATGCAAGCTATCAATTCGATCATGCCTATTTTTAATTAATCAGCCCCAACATGGCATGCTGCTTTGAGACAACTGTCACGTGACAGTTTCCATTGAGTGGACAACCGGACGCTTTTTATCATAACTTTATATTACAAACTATCAGCAGCTGACTTTTAACGTCTGTCATTGGACATTGACCCTCTACAAGATTTGGTTGATCTCTCTATACCGGTCGTCGTGGGGCCACTATTTCCAGAGTCATCATAAAGCGCCGAGCTATCTTATTTTTTTTATTTTTCAGCGATTGTTTGACATTCTTCTAACATAGCTTGACTATTACCATTTTAATTTTTAATCAATCCTCTGACTCCTGTTTTTTGTTGTTGTTTTTTATATATATTGTGCTGTCTTGTGATCTGTTTACGTAATATCAAGCATGTCACTTTCTTTAGAATGTTGCACAGTTTTTAGTTTGAGAGCCAATATTTCCATCAGTTTCCATGTAGAGCTCCATGGGTGACTATCGCAAGGATGCATTGGTTGTAGACCCTTCTTTACAAAACTAATGCGATCTTTTTGTTCTCAAATCTTGAGAGTGCTTTGCCGAACCCACCAACCTTGGGTAATTGTTCATTTGATTTCTTCCTTTTTTGTGAGAATTTCATGGATATTCGTAGTCCTTGGTGGGTGTGACAGTCTACTTTCTCTAGCTCTGCATTCTGATTTTGATAGGTCTTTGTCCTCAACATATTTGTTGCATATGACATTTGTTTCACCAGAATTTCTATGAAGATCATTACTAGTTGCCTGGTGGTAACCGCTGGAGTTTAAGTGAAAGCAAGTCTCCTGAAGTCTCCAGCCTTTCTCTCCTGGTTCTCAAAGGCCACAGTAATACTGCGATTTACATTTTCACACCGGTTGCTCAGTGTTCATTGCTAAAGGCTGAGTGACAATAAGTCTACTCAGATCTTCAGGCAACATCTCTTCTCTCCTTCGCCTATCATGCCAGTGTTGTGGTTCATATTCCCGCTTTCATTTCCCTTCCTTTGTTTGGTCACTGTTAACAATTAGTGTTGCAGTCTTTTATCATCATCATCATCATCATCATCATCATCATCATTATTATTATTATTATTATTATTATTATTATTATTATTATTATTATTATTATTATTATTACAGTACCTACTAGAATCGCTCTACCACTGCTCCGAACCCATTCAAAATTTACTGAGCTCAATATATTGGAACATCAAATAAAGATTGAATCAATAATTCATGGCCTCCAATACTAGTTTACTAAGCGTCACTATCTAACGGACGCATTCCAGGCTTACGGTGTGTACTAAATAAACATTAATAATAGATAACTGTCAATCACATCTTAGTTGAAATCTATTTCCCCATTCTAATCTTAAAAATTCGCTTGCCTAACTTTTGTTGATGATAACTTTTTTTTTGACTGGTATTCTTCTTCAGATAACTAATCCACGGATACAAGCGAAGTTCGAAATTCTGCACATTCTTTCCTTTCCAATTTTTGTTCAGACAACCCAATCTCTTTTTCTTATCTTTGGTGAACACTAATTAGATTTTCTGAATAAAAAAAATTGGAATGATACTGTGTATAGTTATGAGAATAGACATTATTATACAGAATGTTTTTTCCGGACGATATCTAGAGAGAAGGACGACCACTATCCTCTCTGGGAAGAAGTACGGGTTGTAGACAGTGAACACTGTTGGGAATTGGAGAAAATCAAAAAAGCAGCAAACATCAATATGTCGACTGAGTGAATAAGACAGGCAAGTGTGGAGTTCAAGGTAGTGTAACTTCCGTTACCCAACAGGAAAAAGGTATGGAAATCCGTACGTAACAAGGAAAAGAAAAGATTTCAACGTTATTGCGTTGCAACCATTGAACATATCAGTTCACTATCATCACATTTGAAGAGGGGTCGTAGAATGGATTGAATGTAGTTTTGTCTTAACTACACGAACAAATGGAAGGAGTTAAATTGTCCGCAAAACTCTTTGAAATATTGAAATTTCATTTTTCAAAGTTATTGACGATCATTTTTTTTTCTTTTTTGTCTGTATGTTACAGGCTGTTTCATATAATAAAGATAAAATGATTTCAAGCGAATAAACAAAGGTTTAGCATAATTTTACAAACTGACGACTCGCATCGAATCTACTGGAAATAGGAATCGCATAGGTCCCCTGCGTTTCTCCAAGATTCTTCGCCATTAGTAGATACCAGACATCAATCCAAAATCTAATATCCCTGAGAAAAATTGAATTTTTGAAAACTCATAGAATAAGATGATTGCTTATGGGAACGGAAGGTTTCTTTCTTTCGTATTTTATTATTGCTTCAACGAAAAGACGCTCTTGGAGAAAATGTGTTTGTCTTAATTGAGTGTCGTATGAAATGATCGAAATATCGATTCTTAAGCCATATTTCAAGGAGCCGGTTATCTTGAGAATTTGAAATTCATGTGTGAATGAAAAATATTAGGGGCGCTTTTCGTTAAAAAGTATCAGCCTACATCTCTTTATTAAATATATTGTCCATTACGCTTGACTATCACACTCACCACTAGCTTAGAACTGTATGCCTGTACTTTTTTTTTTTACATAATGGCGGACTTTAATCTGACATTGCAACTGGTTTAATCCTTTTGATCGAAATCGTTCGCTTCAAGTAGATTATAATAGCTACATTTTGATCATAGGGTATCTTTTTAAATTTATTTCCAACTCTATGTCTTCATTTGCAATTTTGGTGTATTCTCTCTACAACAAAAACAGGTAGGCTATTACGATAAACTCGAAGTAAATTACATATTTCCTGTCAGACTTACAGGCCTCGACTCTAGCAAAAGAAAGCCTTTCAAACAAGCATATGTGGTAACCAAAATAATGAATAAACACCGAAAGAAGACTAGTTTCAATGAAGAAAGAAAATACATTTAAGGATAGACAAAAACAGAATTCTCATTATGTGAACACTTCCCGCAAAAAGGGTGATCGCGGATAGGGAGACTATTTAAAGGGGGTCTGCGAATAAGGGTGACCTCTGAAAGTTAGGCCATGGATTAGAAGGGGCCACTGGAGAAGTAACTGTGAATAAAAAGGGGCAAATGAAAGAGAAAACACAAATCAGGAGAATAATAAATTTCATAAATTATTGATAAAAAAAAACAATTTAAATCTTTAATCCCACGCTTGTGAACGCTGATAATGTAATTTTATATTCATCACGAGAATTGAATGAAAAAAAGAATGAATTATTGTTCTTTGATGACAAGAGAATGTATCACTGGAAGGAAAACTGCAAATACGTATCTTCCTTTCACTAATCAATTGATTGTAAAAAAAAGAATGAATGACGTCTGTTAACTGGAGACAAATGACGTCATTTAAGTGGAGACAGCCGTTTCGGTTTTTGAATATTTATTCCACGAATTAATTGAAATAAGTAAATGAGAGGGGCAGGGGGGACATCGTAATCTCTAAATGAAAGAAAGTACCAGATAAAATCATGGAGAAATGCACGACCTGCAAGAAAGAGGATGTGATTATGAATGGGGAAGTGCTCCGAATGCGCTCTGGATGAAAAAAAATATTTTAAAAACGTATAAATTTGAGATCTTCTAAATTTTCAACACCCTGCTAATGTGGAAAGGGGGTTAGGGCAATACAAACGCTCATGATATCTACAAACAGTGATAAATGGTGTCATCCAGCATGTCCGAGGGTAGCTTGGTTGGCAAACAGCATAAGAAGAAGAACAAAAGTAATGTCTGCTATGCTTTGAATTCCCAGAGATATCACTGAAAACATTAAGGTTGAAAAAAAAATACTTTGCACCAACAAATTTGCAAGATGAAATAAGAACAGTGGATGCAGTAATGATTTATGTACTTAGTGTGGTCTAAGAAGCCTTTTCATTTAGAAATATAGTGTCAAAAGACAATGGAAAGGACTGGACAGAAATGGCTGACCAAAAAACTAATAAAGAATGAAGTGGAGGAAACATCAAAAATTGCCCAGCAAAAGAGCATCCAATTAATAGATATAAACCTAATCGAACAAAGAGAATACGAAAAAATCATTATAACTTGGATGCCAGAACAATCATGGATAATAATCTAAAAGAAGTCGTAATAAAATTCACAAATGGCGAAGTAAGAAGTCCACATTTTGTGGCATGCCAAGAGCTAAGTGCTGGAATAAGAGCCAGCCATGGGTAAAACTGGTAATGTGTAAAGAGGGGAAAACTACCCTGGAGTTAACTAACTATGGCCACGGAAAGAAATTGCTGGAAGGGGTGTGGGCAAACACAGACGTAAGTAGAATCTAACAAGAGGCAATGTATGAAAAGAGAAAAGATATGAGACAGAGATATAAACACACCTACCAGAAGTTACAACTTGATGCAACGAACATCTGTGCAGACCACGAGCAGATACACTGTAGACAAGGGTTAAGCTCTAAATGATGCAACGAAAGAAAAAGTTCAGGTGATAAATCAAGCTGGGGTCAAACCAGCAGAGATAGTAAACCAGGATTAAGTTGGCCCATTCGCTGCCTAATTAGAACAATGTATAACTCTGCTGACAAAATGTTATATACTAATGCAAACCTGCTTTACAACAAACTGAATTATCAATTTGTCTATCAAAAAATATAGTATTATTTATATAACAAAAACACATTTAAGCAAAGGAATAAGTGAAGCAGAAATTAGTAGACCAAGTTTTAAATTGCATTGGGAATATATAGCAAATACTGTATGGTGGGCCAGCTATTTATGTGCACAACTCTTTACATGTAAAAAGGTTGGGTTGGTTTGAATGATCAGTGTCCCTTAGCTATCAAATCGAAGTTTCAGAAAAAGGATATGGTTATTGCATGCATTTATGGATTCCAAAACTTTTCAGAAGAAGAATATAACAGACTAAAAGGCGAATAGAAAATGTAGTTGTATCCTTGAAGCATACACAATTATAATTGGAGATTTTGATATATCCCTTGTAGATTGTAATGAAGGAATTGTAAGTCTGTCAAAAAATTCAAAGAATCAGCCATGCATATTACAAATTATAGGTATGTAGTCATTCTATTGGAGTCGGGGATGCGTTGGTATAAAGAAAATAATCCAACCAAAAGTTAGTTCATTTAGGCAAAAATCTACTCTGGAACAGATGTTTTCCGATCACAATAGTTTAGTAAACGAGGTAGAGTTATGAGAACATCTTGGAAAAAGGTGATCATGTTAATGTTGAAATAGAATTAAATATCGGTGTACATTTGCATCACATAGAGAGCAAAAGGAAAAATTTGTATGAAATTACTGATAACTTTGTTTTGGAAAATTCAAATAATATTAACTGGAATTATGGTATGAGTGGAGGTTTACACATTGAACAAATATAGATTAAGTTATTAAATGAACTTCTGGAAATATCAGGTGAAATATCAAATGCTTTCCTGAAGATAACAAAGAATTGTGAATTGTTGAGATAATTCAACTTCAGTTTATTAAATAAAGAAAAGAAATAAAAACATGGAAGAGTTTGATAAGACAACATCCATGATTGATTTCCAAACAGCATTATATAAACGGAAAGTATTTGAAAATACAGAAAATGAATCTAAATTGAATCAGTAAAACAAGTTAGTACAAAATTTGAAACGAAATTGTAAACCACTTTTTAGCTATTTGAATTCAAGAAACGAAACGTCGAAAACTATAAGTTCATTGAAAAATGAAAAGTTTAAAAGTAAAATTCACCTAAGAAGACTGCAGAGATATCAGTTATCTCGGTCTCTTTGCTCAAAGATTGTTCCGAAAAAGTGTTTAATTTGTCAAATAAAGTGTATGGATTAATTATCGTGACTCGAAAGGTTACAGAATCATTGAGTCAATTAGCTATAATCAAGACAGTCGACTCTGCTCTTATCTGCTTAAATATCATTACATTGATCAAAATTTTATAATTGCACTTCAATCAATTTTACATTGGAGGTAAAAAAATTAGAAATCTGGAAAAATACCATAGTTGTAATTTTACATAAAAAGGGTTCCAGTATACTAAGCATGTAATTAGGGGTCTGTGTCTTTAACACGTATATTGTGTAAATTTTATAGGACGTTTGTCAGGAAGCATATATCAGAATTTATGTTTGCTAACATTGTAGCAAATCAGTTTCTTTTTTGGTAAATCAACGCTGTATGATTTGTTAGAAACTATTGACGCTATGAATTATTACTCAATAAGAGGCTGTACAGATATTTCATAGTTAGATTCTAGTAAGGCCTCTGATTGTGTCTTGCATTATTAATTACTTGTAAAAATGGGACATTATAGAATTTCAAAAAATGTTATATACATTGTAAGAAGTCTTTTGAAAGATAAGAAAATTAGGGTTAAAGTCGTTGAAACTTTCAGAACAATCTATGTCTGGAGTACCGTAGGAGGATTGGGCCGTTATTGTTCTCAGTGTTCATGAATGATATTCCAGAAAAATTTAAATGTATAGAAGAAATGTTTGCTGGTGATATGAAATTATTACTTCGATTGAATGAATGTATAATTTCAACAGGGAGACTTTAAAAGGTTAAATCTGTGGGAATCTACATGGAATTAAAATTTAATGTGGATAAATGTACAGTACTGTGCCTTGGTCTAAGGAATAAAAATTACATATACACATTTTGAAATCAGCCGTTACAAAAAGCATCGGAAGAGAGCAACTTGGGTGTGGAATTCAATGATAAATTTGATATTGAAAGTCATATCAGCCGTACATAAAGCTAGCTCCAAATGGTTGACTTGACAGAAATATTATATCAAGGGATTAATACATTTATGAAACAATGATACGACCATATTTGAAGTATTGTGTATAGGCTTTGGCTCCACACACTAGACATGGTTATTAGAAATTGATTTGAAATTGGGGACAGTACAGAGAAAAAATACCAGAATGATAAGTTGCATGGGAGATTCATAATATGAAGCTAGACTAAAAAAGTAAGGAACGAATACATAGTTTGAGAGGAGGGCAAGAGGATAGTTAATTGGAACTTGCAAGATAATAAATGGCTTTGCAGATTATAGGATTCAAATGTTTGATAAGTCAGTTACGATGGGGAATTTACTGGCTGAGTCTAATACAAAATAGCACAAATAAATTGATTTTTTCTCCTCCCAAAATTCTGAAATACTTGAATTGGTTACTACCTTATGTAAAAATAGTGCAAGTATGAATAATTTTAAGAATGACTAAACAATGATTAACATAAATTGGTAGGGCAATTTTGGAAATTATCACCTGAAATATAAAGAATAATTTAGAAAAATTAAATAAAGAAAATGTATCAGGCAAATATTCCTTCGTACTGGTAAGATTGTAAATTAAGCTTCGAAGATTTTCATAACTCGAATAAATGTATATCTTAATGTTGAATAAGAATTTATTATGCAAATTGTTCAAAGAGTTGCCCAAGGAGACATTTTTATCCAATTGTATATGTATAATAAATAAATGTTTTTTCTATCTATTTTATGCCCAGTGGATGCTGTGAGACTTCGTTTTATTCCTTGATGTCATGTTTCTGTTGAAGCAAAATGATAGAGATTGGGTCCTGTCAAGTTCAGACGCTTACAGCTTTCATATGCTACTAACTCAGTGTTCGATAGTCAGACATTTGGATATGTTTCCTGTATCGCTAAAATCCAAGGGTGATGTAATGCTAACAACGTGTACATCATCAAATAACTCATATTAGCCTATATTGTTGATGTGGATCTCTGTTCACCACATGGAAACTATTGCATACTTAATACGCATAAACAGAAAATGAGCTGTCAGTTTGGCGCCAAAATGATTTCGGGTCGACATCGTTCGGCCATTTTGTATCGGTCACTATCAGAGATAAATCGTCGGTTAATGGAATGGGCAAAGGTATGGGACTATTGGTTCAAATTGTTCCCTGGATCGATAGAAAAATGTTGATCTTTTTTGTCATCGGGTTGGGAGCAGTGAAGCGTATGATTCAAATTGCAACACACACACACACACACACACACACATATATATATATATATATATATATATATATATATATATATATTAAAAATTGTGAACCAAAATTGTCCAAAAGTTGGTCCGGTTGAGCATATGTGTATGTATGTATCTTAAGTACAGGTGACACCGATTGAGCTAGAGGGCAGAAATTTCCAACATCTATTCCTTGTTGGGTCTAGAAAGGAAATCTTCTTTTTTTTTTTAGATCCACCCTCTGTAAGTTTTTACGGAGCAGTTCAATTCAAGACATTTTAGTGATCACTGTCTAACAAAAGGAGGGAAAAGTAAGTTATTCATTGATCATCCCATTTCCGTCTGTCATGTGACATTTCATTTCTTATAGAGTAACTAATCAGACCTGTGCATATATATATATATATATATATATATATATATATATATATATATATATATATATATATATGCGACAATATTATCAAAAGAGAATACGGAAAATAGTAGTATTTAAAACAGATTTCTTATAATTACGTGTTTCCAGCTTTGTCAGAGTAGTAATTTTGAATTAAGCATCATTGGAAAGTTCATTTTTCAAGCTAACGATGTCACGTAATATCACGTAGCGTCAGTAAAAACAACGAAAAAAACACGAGGACAAAAAACAAATTCACGGTTTAGAAAATTTTTTTATATAATAAATTTGATTTTAATATTATTATTTACTGCATTTTCCATGCGATAAAATATACATATATATATATATATATATATATATATATATATATATATATATATATATATATTATATATATATATATATATATATACGTGTGTGTGTGTGTTTGTGTGGCTGAGCATATTAATAATCCAGCAAAGCTTTTCTAAAGACTCGAGAAAATCGCTCAAAATATTTTTCGCTATTTTCAGAATCACAATGTTCAGCTCTCTTTCCAAAACGATGCATATTACGATGACCCTGATATGACATAACCACAGATTTCGCTTTGATTAAAACTAATGAAAATTGCGTGTCCTTTTTTGAAGTTTCATCCCCGATGTTTTCATTATTTTTACTGTTACGACACCCGTATGCATCTTGTTTGGTACTGAGCTTTTGGTTTTCATATCGTTATCATTCTCCGAGAAAATAGTTTTACTCCGTATTGTTTCACTCAACCAGAAGCCTTATTATCGATATCGTGTGCCTTTGTAATACATAGCACAGCTGTGGTGATTATAGCGATGCTTCAAATTCGTATTTGGCTTAACAAGGAACTATTCAAGATGAGAACATGAAAACTCATTGCAAAATCCTCAGAGACGTCTTCCTGAAGTTACTAGTTAGCCAGGAGCTGATTCAGTTATCGAACAATATTGGTGTACGAGGCCTTTCAATTCGAGTCGATGTTTCTTTCATTTCCACAAAATGAAAGATATTTGTCTGCCTCTTTTAATTTTGGCCTCCTGGGCTCAGACACCTTGTCATCAGGAAAGCCCCATCGGACTAAGAATACTCTTCATTGGTTACTCCAAATTTACGATATGTTTGAATCATTGTTGTTAAGAAATATGAAAAAAATCTTAAGAGTGAATTAGATAGTGTTTTAGCTTGGAGTCACATTGGGGGAATTTTGGAAGGGAGATTACCTTGCTCGAGACTTCCAAGTGAAAACAGCCTGTCTATAAAATCAGCAGTCATGATTCAACATTTGCTTTGGGCTCGAAGATTGGCTCCAGTAATAAGTAATTATCTTATCAACCACCGTGTATAAACAATAAATATACTAAGCTCCCACAACAGCAAGATGTGACACACGGTTGGTTTTTTTCCATGTATATTGGAAAAGTGGCAAAATTGTTCCAATCTCTATAACTAGAGTGATGTAGGCGTCAGAGTTAGTCCGTCTCATCCCTTTTTGATACGATTAGAGACTGGACTGATTTATTTTTTGAGACCATTGGACGAATCCTCCTGCGATTAGCAATACTGAGCCTCGGTCACCCATCATCGGCTACAGTATTGGACCTGTGCTGCGAATAGAGGCTACATTTTGAATGCGGTCACTCAGAGCAATGCATAATCTTCCGTTTATATCAAAGAAGCGGGGTTAACTGATTTGAATAAATTTAATTGCTAGCGCCTATAGTAAATTCTGAAAGGAATTTTTTTAATATTCCTATACATCCAAATATTCTAGTGCACTGTTTTAGAGTCTCTGCACTTGAAATATTTGGGGGGCAGTTTTTCTAAGCAGGGTCATTTGAAAAGTAGCCAGAGTAAAGGCGCTTTTTATAGTTCGATGAATAAAAAAGTTGCACCTTGAGCGATTCCAGCTCCAATCGACAATCTATAAGGTAACTTCGTTGGAAGAAACTGTGAATATAGCAGACCCTTCTGCCAAATTGGTTCTTTGAGCAGATCTTTTCTTCACTTCGATAAACTCTAAAACGCTTGTATTTTTGTATCTCAGTGCGCACTTAATTATTCAAAGTGTGCAGTTCATATCTATTTTGGAACGATAACTTCGGGCTTTAACAAGGAAAATCCGAAACAAGGTGAACGGAATTATTTGGTAAAAGAAGACACAGAAGAAATGATTTTTTTTTATTGTTAAAAGATAGAAGTGGAAAGTACATTCCAAAAGTCTGGATGTACAAGCTGAGTCAGTTTGCGTTCATCATCATCATCATGCTTTCAGTGTCCGCCATTGGACGTAGACCATCCGAAGGCCTCTCAATTATGGGCGTCGCGGAGCTTATTCCATTTTCTACCAGCCGAAGTTTGCATGGGAATCCATATTGTGAGTCATAATCTCCAGCGGTAGTCAGACATTCTCGCAACATGCCTAGCTCATTACTTTCTTATGTTTTTTTTAATGATATCTGTAACCCTTGTTTTTTACTATACTATTCTGTGATCCTTCTCTGTGATGTTGGGCATGATTCTATCCTGCACACGTTGCATGGTTGTCAGATTGAACGTAAGTCTTTTGGTTGGGTTCCAAGTAAGGCAAAGTTGAATAAGTAGACTGCTGCATCTACCTAGGAAAAAGAGCTCTCCATAGAGTCTTCAGGACAAGAAGAAATCAGGAAAAGAGTTTCTCTAGGCTGGTGAGCTTTCGTTAGGGTAGGCTCAACCACCAAGAACAGGAAAATCCCTTGAATGTCTTGAAAAGAAGGCTTCACGACCAATGTATCCTCTCGATAGTCTCCTATGAAGCTGTAACATATTACAATGTCATTGGGAGGGGCATGTATCTATCTCTCCCAATCCGCCTAAATACCATGGGTCAGAATGGGCAAGGCCCATTACCCTTAAGAATTTTACTCACTTGGGGAAGACGTATAACCAACAACTGAATCAAAATCTGATTTAGTAAAATCATCGAAATCGTGAATTAAGAGTTGTATATGCGATTATCCTTATTTCAGCCATGTATCTCTTCCGAATATCTTCTTCTTTGATACTCCTTGATATTAATTGGAAACCGCTCCGTTGCCAATGTCTTTTAGCAGCACATCATGTTAGGAGTGATCAATTAAAAAAATTTGAAAATGGCGTAATTAATGAATAAATTACTTTTCTCGGCTTTTGTTTGGCAGTGATCACTGAAAAAATGGACTCAGAATAAGGGATCAGTTCAGCATAAACTTACATTGCAAACTATACCCTCTTCCAGAAAAAAAAATATTTAGGGCAAGATTTGAAAAAAAAAAACGAACTTTTTTATTCTAAACAGAAAGCGTAAATGCTCACATTTTCAGCCCTATGGCTCCATTCGTGTGACCTCAATGCGTGATAAATGCATGCATGTATAGCCAGCCAGAACAATTTGAAAACTGAAAGAAATCTAAAAAAAAA
This sequence comes from Thysanoteuthis rhombus, assembly GCA_963457665.1. Classification (NCBI taxonomy): domain Eukaryota; kingdom Metazoa; phylum Mollusca; class Cephalopoda; order Oegopsida; family Thysanoteuthidae; genus Thysanoteuthis; species Thysanoteuthis major. The sequence goes on from OY735198.1 coordinate 81,397,589, forward strand.
ACATTAGGTGATTGTTTTGGTAGATGGTTACTAATTACATTTTCTCGTCAGAAAAGGTCATTGTCTCGAATTAGACAGGGCCTTGACCAGATCAGAGATATCATAAAGAACATAATTCCATGTCATTGCAAGTGGCATGAAAACCTTTTAGCTAAAGACTCTGGTTCAACTCAAGTATTGACAATGTGATTAGCAAAGTGCTGTGGACACTGATATCAGGGTTTGGGTTTGAGAAATCTCGCTTGATTTGATCTGATTGTCGTTTCCATCATTCTTAGATTAAGCTGATTAGTTTGAAAAAAACTGATGACATGTGCTGGGAATTTGATTAAAAACGTGTTGATGCTTGATACCCAGGTGCAATTCTCATGGTTGGGGACAAGTATGTGAATTACCGTCAAGTAAGAGTTGACAATGCGTAAGGTGAGTGAATAAAGATTGCCTAACATTCTGACACAAAGAGATGCAAAAAATAAAGTACATTTAGTTTTATTCTTACAGGTGTTCTAATCATTCCTACACATCCTTCGTTTCATTCGTACAGGTGTTCTTATCGTTCTTACAGATCCTTAACTTTATCAAACAAAACAAAACAAGTCAGGAAGTGAGACCATAGATCTGCTTGTTGGATCTTCTGTGCCTCCAAAAAAAAACTTTCTTTAGAAACCTATTCCTTTCAAAGCCCCCACTTTTAAAATCCCTTTCCTCTGAAAGCAACTTCATTCTGGAGTCTCTTCAAAAGTCTTTCTTTTTTTCAGTCAGTGACCTAATGGGTATAAATGCACTAAGTACGGAGTTAGGTCTAACCAAGAGCTAAATCAAAAAAATTTATTTCGATATATCAATCAGTCAATCAGTATGTGACGGCAATCGATACTAGAGATACTCGTGTAAAAATTAGAATGAATGTGATTAACCAATGTGCAGATGTCTTTTGTCACGCCTGACTTATTGCAGTTGTAATGTCAACTCTCTAGGAATTCGACAATATAGATGACAAGCTTGTCAAACTCTACTTCCCTTTCTATTCCGATTGAAGATGATTCTACAATCTATCGTATTGTATTTATGATAAATAAAAGGCTATATATATATATATATATATATATATATATATATATATATATATATATATATATATATATATATATATATTAGAAGGAAATAAGCCCTTGCGTATCTGAATGATAAATGTTGGTATGTCAAAGTTGTCAGTTCAGCTCAGTCGGAGAGGCACCAGTCTACCAATGAGCCGGTCGTGATTTCAAATCACAGCAGGCGTATTTTAATTTTATAAATGCATTTATATGTCGGAACCAAAAATATGCTTTCACAGTTATAACATACGTACATATGTGTAAGACTCATCAATATAGCTCAGTTGGGAAGACACGAAACTACGTTAATTTTTATTCACCTGAATTTGTTTTGGATTATTCTTGTGGTTCTTGTTGGAAAAAAATTAACTTTGTACGATAGTTTACCAATTGAATACCATTGTAGATTTTGGATCTAAAATGGGCCAGATTTGCAGCTGAGTCAAATTAAGAAATGATCATCGATTTTATAGACTATGTACACTCTTAACAAAACAGTTTGCATTTCTTGTCTGATTTTTCAAATACAGTATTTTGTTTGGATCGGACTAATTTCTTCTTGTTTTGTTTTTTATTCTAACATTCCAGCCGCTGCACTCTCCTGCCTTACATGAGTGTTTATTGTATTTTAAAATGTCGAAACTTGCACCGGGGGATTATACGCTTTCCATCTCATTGATGTCACGTTTGGTATCTGTGTTTGTATGTTGTTGCAATGGTCCTTCCCTGACGTATGCACTGAATTCATGACCTTCCAGTACACTAAGCAATTATCGCCAACATTACAATGACTGATGGGGCGTATAGTGTTGGAACCCATCCAAAATTAATAATGACATCCAAATGACTAATTTTAATTGTAAATATCAACAAGCGTGAAATATCGGGTGTAAGGAGTCGAGGTTAAGGTTAAAGTCAGCTTCCTTCTAATTACATAGTCCTCGTCACTGAATGGTTAAGAGTGGCCAGGTATATACTGGACTCTCTCTGGCTAGAGGATGTGAGTTCGATTATCACCGTGGACTTGCTATTTTTTCCGATTGGGCAGTCTAACCGTAGCCGTAGGACAATGATCCCATTCAAAGTTGAGAAAAAAGTAAGTCAAATTCAGGATAAAGGCGAAAACTAGACAAAATTAATGTTGCCATACTCCTTCTGAGAATAAATCTAAAAAAAAAAAAAAGAGATATCTAAGTTTATCTTTTGTTTCCCCCTAGTCAGTGGCTCCTATACGCAATTAATGTGTATGCTCGGTCTGCTGATTGAGTGATTGAATCCCATGGGTATCAAATCCTATTACTGTTGTGATTTCAGCGATATTTGCCGAGTTGTTATTGGTATGAATCGAAAATCAGGAAGCACTAGGGAGTCACTCAGGGGTCTCCTACGGTTCATATGTTGGGTCCGTGCGAAAACCTCCAGAAACTAACTTCTAGGAATATGAATACAACCATACTTGACTAATAATGTAAATACAGAGTTTATAAAATGATTGTATTTCTGGTTTATTCTCTGTGTCAACTGAGAAGCTCTTCATTTCAAAACATGCAACGTTCCCATGACTAGAGACGTTGTTCATCTTCTCGTATCGTATGTAAATGTTAGCGCTAAAAACATCCCTTTTCAGATGTCTTGGTATGTACTTACTCTTAAGTGGATCAATCTTTGTCCCTGGTCATGACAGTTTATCGGAGACGTTCTCCTGGCCTGCCACTCGAATATATAGGTTCTGTTTATTTCTCTCTGTGCCAGTTTTAATTAGGCTCACGTTGGCCAGATGCCAGAGCCACCTTATATCACAGAAAGACAGTTTTTCTCTGTATCTCAAGACACCCAAGGCATGCACGCACGAAAAGACAACCCTTAATCTAGTAACACAAGATCTAGGTATCAATAGCCAGGTTAAAAAAAAAAGAGATCTATCAGAAGTGTCAGTGCAGCCTTTGCAGCTAAGCACGAGATAAAATTGAAAGACACACCGGACAAGAGCACAAACAAGGAACTTTGAAATTGGAAATCGTCATTTCTAGTGCAAGGCGCAGTTTATTCAATATACAGAGAAGACGGGCTATCAACTATGTGAATTATATGAAACCCCACCCTACAGTTTAAATTTTTAGCTACTTCTTCTAGAAAGCCTAAATGGGACCTTTACCAAAATGATAGACAAAAATTGTTTTTTAGTGGTACATTGGTTCATAAACTCTTACCACAATGCACTGTTTGCGCTATTAAGAGGCCCCATGCAGATAAGAAAGGGTTAACTTTTTGTATTAAATAGATTGATAGATAGATGTATGGATACATAGAAATCATATCAATATTATAAGGTGGAGCTCGAATGCACACCCCATACTATTGGTTTCCATTCGTAAATCACCTAGACATTTTTTGCAGTCTGTGAGTCAGCACATTTTAGGAGAACCTTATTTCAGAACCTCAGACTACAATGAACCAATTGGGCTACTTATAGGTTACTTGCAGGTAAACAAAAGCGGACTTTTATTCATAACTCGAAGTCAGATCATTATTCTCAATATGAGTGTGAATGGACATCATCATCATCATCATCATCATCATCATCATCATCATCATCATCATCATCATTTATTGTAGGATAATAGTAGCGTGCGACATTTCGTCCATGTTAGATAACCGAGGATATGATAGCAGGGGCACTTCTGACCCGATTTGCTTTCTAATGGGGGGCTGGCCACCATGTCCCATAATGCCAACGGTGTGGTTTCTTCGATGTGTTCCATCTCATACTCGTACCAACTTCCGAAAAGCCCGTTGGGTTAATATCCGGTCATTGGGAGACATGATGCCAAATCATTGAAAAGGAAAACGCTGCATCTGTGACCAGGTGTGAAGTGGTTCCATGTTAAGAACAAAAAGGATGATTAGGAAAACATTTTCATTTTTACGTGTATCTCCCTTGATAGTTTAGATAGATGTAACGGCGCTAGAAGATTCCTATATCCAAAATGCTGTTTTCTGTGTTGGATTTTACACAAATTATATGCAAGATTTGGTTAAAGTTAGCTCCTTATCAAACACACACGAGGGCAAGAGGCTAAACTGCCATCCAATGGAAATTGCTACTCTAAAAATCTATACCTATCTCTCTGTAAATGCCTACCATCTCTGCATCTCTCTCTCTCTCTCTCTCTCTCTCTCTCTCTCTCTCATTCTAAAATCGTGAATTGATCCATACACACTCATGCTTCCCCATATATCTATGTGTATGTCACCGATAACACAAACACGCATACACATGTCCAAGTTCACACACTTTCTTTGGTTTCTTCTTGCCCCTGTCATTATTAACCCCTAAATCGTCCCTTCAGGATCAATTGCTTGGCTGTCTGACTGAAGCGATATTCATTTTAGATCAATACCAAAGTTAGGTAACGAATCTTTATTAAATTTCATATATGTTTTTCTTTCATCACTAAAATTTGAGATACCACTTAAGTGTTGAATTACAGGTATTTTTCGTAAAATGACTAACAAACTCTACAATCATGGATGTCTATTGATTAAAACTAAACGAAAATGTTACTCAAACCAAAAAGAATGATTGTACCATCCCTCCTCCTCCAAAAAGAGGACAAAACTGGCCAGCTATCTAAGAGCAAAGGTCAGATGCTCTTGTCTCCTGTCTCCTTTCATCTTCTCATGGGAAAAGGAGAGGAAACTCAAACACAGTCATTTTATCATAGGCGCGCGCACACATATTTTCAGCGTACAACAACATTCTCAAATTGCTAACCTGGTGCCTAACATGAACTTATCACGAAACATTATTGTTATTATTTTTGGCATTTTCACATCTGTTGCCTGATGATCCCTGCTGACAGTATGTCTCCGCAGGTCTCCAGCTTTCCTCACATATAATCCTCACCAATCACAGCTGCGCTATGGTTTGTACCCTATCCATCATGCCTGTTAAGCGATTGCTAGCAGGAAAATACTCGCATGTTCAGTACTCTCCACAGTCTCCAGTAGTATGGTCTCATTCCTTCCTCTTAACCCCAGCAACTCCAATCTCATTTTCTGTGTCTTTGGTACGGCTCTGAGTGCAGCTACCAATTATTATCATTATTATTATTATTATTATTAGTAGTAGTAGTAGTAGTAGTAGTATAATGTTATGGTGTTTTGTGTTTTTCATTGTTTTTTTCTTCTTTCCCTATTCTTTTCTCTCTTAGGCTACTGCTAACAGCTGGGGTCGTGGATCACACATTTCTAACAGTTTCCTCTGTATTTGTTCTGTCCCCAACAGTGCTGTGGTCTGTATAGTTTTGATCCTTCCTTTCATCCTGAGCTCTTCCAATCTCTCTTTCAAGGTCTTTGGCACGGTCCCTAGTGCACGTACTGATACTGCTCCTACCCTGACTTTCATGTTCCACACCTTCTTCAGCTCTCTTGCCAGGTCCTTGTATTTTCCCAGCTTTTTTACTCACTTTCCTATTCACTCTGTGGTCTGCAGACACGGCCACGTCAATTATTTTGCAAGTTCTCCTCTTCTTGCCCACGATCACTAACTCCGGTTTTCTTGGTTGGATGGGGTGCTTAGTTTGGATGTAAAAAATCCTGAGTTTTTTGTGATTTCTATTCTCCAAGGCTGGCTTCTGTTTGTGCTGGTACTACTTTTCTGCATGGTTGAATCCCATTTGCTTTCTGAGTTCCCAGTGTTGCTACTCTACTGTGTCTATGTTTATACTCCTTCTGGACTAGTTGACTACATTTACTGGTTGTGTGGTTTACGGTCTCATCTTTTTCCTCACGTAGGTGGCATTTTCCGTTTGTCTGCGTTTTGTCAATTTTTGCTTTAATATAGTTTGTTCTGATACATTTGTTTTGAACAGATATGAGGAGCAATTCTGTTTCTCTTTTCAGGATCCCTTTTTGTAGCCATGTCCATGATCTCTTGTCTGCAACATCCAGTATCTGTCCTCCAAATTCTCGATATAGTTTCTTTTATTCCCATTTTCTTTCCTTATTTGCTGTGCTGCTCCATCGTTTTCTACCTTTTTGTTATTTTGTTGTACTGCTTCAGGAGCTCTTTATAATGTCTTTACTGTTTGCTTGCACATACATTTTTAGATCTGTCTTGGCTCTCTGAACACGTTTTTTTATGCTGATGTCTTCTATTGCCTCCTTTTCTCTTCAAGTACGTGTCATCTCTGAGGTGTAAGGCCTTATGCATTGTCATAAGCTTTCTTGTTCGCTGGTCCATTGACTTGAGTTTTTCCTTTTCCATCCAAGGAATAGGCCGATATATCTTATTACTGATACAGACCACGTATTCATTTTTTCATCAGGCCTCTGCTGTTCAGTTTGGTATTCTCTTCTTATTTCCTCCTTCATTTCTTCCTGTTTCATCGTGTCACATTCGAGAACTCCATAGTATTTGTATTGGTCTTGTGCGGTCAATGCTGTAATCTTTTTGCTGTCCGGGAATTCGATTTCTTCTGCTGCTGCCAGCCTTCGTTCGTGCATTACCATTATTGCACATTTTTCTATTCCGAACTCCATCCCAATGCCATCACAGTATTCCCTCACTTTGTTGAACAACGTTTCGAGCTTTCTTCCGTTCTTCACAAATTGTCTTATTTCGTCCATGTACATTAGTACATTAGTTGGTTGACTTTTCCCTTTTCTCTAGAGAATTGGTATCCATTGTTATTTTCCATGATTCTGTTGAATGGTATAATAGTTAAAACGAATAGTAATGGGGACAGGGTGTCTCATGGGAGATTCCCTTTTTTATATCTCACAGTTTTTTCCAGTGGTTCTCGAGTCCACTCTCCAGTTTTTCATTGAGTTGGTCATGAATTTCACCACTGGTTCACTGATCTTGAACATTCTGAGACCTTCAATTATTATTATTATTATTTGGAATCTCATACCAGTTGCCTGGTGGTAACCGCTGGAGTTTGAGTGACAGCAAGTCTCCTCAAGTCTCCAGCCCTCCTCTCCTAGTACTCATAGGTCGCAGTAATTCTGCGATTTACAGTTTCACACCGGTTGCTCAGTGGTTATCGCTGAAGGCTGAGTGACAATAAGTCTCCTCAGGTCTTCAGCTAACGTCTCCTCTCTCTTTTGCATATCATGACAGAGCTACAATTCGTTGCAGTACTTATATCTCTAGCACCTTCCTCAGTATCCGTGCAGTTCCCAGTAGTGCTGTGGTCTGTACGGTCTCTATCCTTCCCCTAATCCCAACCTCCTCCAGTCTCACCCTCAGCGTTCTGGGGACAGTTCCTAGTGCGCCCACTATGACCGGTACTACCCTGGTTTTCATGTTCCCCATCTTCCTCAATTCTCTTGCTAGGTCCTGGTATTTTTCCCTTTTTTCACCCTCCTTCTTTTTTACTCTATGGTCTGCAGGCACAGCAATGTCTACTATTTGGCAGGCCTTCTTTTTTTTGTCTACTATTACTAAGTCCGGCCTTCTTGCCTGGATGAGGTGGTCAGTTTGAATGTCAAAGTCCCAGAGTAGTTTGTGGTTGTCATTCTCCAAAACTGCCTCTGGCTTGTGCTGATACCACTTTTCCACATGGTTGAATCCCATTTGTTTGCTTAGTTCCCAGTGTATCATCGTTGCTACTCTATCGTGTCTACGCTTATATTCCTTCTGGGCGAGTTGACTACATTCACTAGTTTACTGTCTCATCTCTTTCACCGCACATGCAGCATTTGCTGTTTGTCTGTGTTCTGTCGGTTTTTGTTTTCATGTAGTTTGTCCTTATGCTTTTGTTTTGGGCTGCCATGATGAGCGATTCCGTTTTTCTCTTAAAGTTCCCTTTTCGTAACCACGTCCATGATTTCTCGTCTGCTACATCTTGTATCTGTCAATGTTGAGGTATAGATGTGAAAAATACGTGTGTACTCAAAAATGCTAATCTACATGTCATATATACATGTGTGTGTTTGTATATATGTGTGTGATTGTGTGTATTTGTGCGTGTGTGTGCGCGCGCGCGTGTGTGTGCGCGCGTGTGCGTGTGTGTGTGTGTGTGTGTGTGTGTGTGCGTGCGTAGTTCATTATTTTGCTCTCAGCATTTTTAGTCATAATTGATGTATATGTAATGCCAAATCAGAGAAATTACCCATTTGACGAATTTCAACATTTTTTGCAAAATAGATGAATACGTTATTTCAATTTGAAACTTTTATTTGAAACCTTTTTAAGCAAGAATAAGTAAATTTCACCAATTAGGCAATTTTGAAGATTCACCGTAACAAAAATACGATTGTAAATGCTCGACAATTTTGAATATTTCCCGTATACAAGTCAAAACTCAATTTAACATCCAATCAGAATAGAAATCTTCATTTCAAGTCGCAATTTGAATGCATAAACAAGAGGTGGTGTGCTTGCTGTTGCGTATTAGTCACGTTTGTCTCAAAATCCATTACGTTTTTTCTTGAATCCAGGGAGATAACCCAATATGGAGAAACTGCTTTTTTCACCTGAATTTATGATTTATGGGAAACAACTCTCCTGAATCTCTGGAGTTACCTCCCTTAAGTGATACGTTGTTCTGTTGACTGAGACGAAGGAACCTAACAATGACGGTAAAGTGTTCATATGGGTTGTGTAATTGTTGATACTTTTAAGTGTTTGATTCTTTGTTTGTTTCGGCACTCCTGACCAAATAGTTCTGTCTACACACAGGAAAATTCGCATCAATATTCCTTTCAACCTTTTGGAAAAGGCTTGCGTAATCGTTGCAATAACTTGAGTAAGGGATTTATTATCTAAAAATGCATGATATATTAACATTGATAGGATCATAAAACATTTATCCCACCGACATGTTTTGAATTTAAAGGATATTTTAATCATAGGCATATGAGGCACGCCTGTGGAAAACAAATAGCCTACCCAGGGTAGTAGTGGCTTTGTCCCATTGAAATTACTTCTGAGGAGCCCCAAACACTTATTCCGGTATCCTTTTCAAAACGTATTGTAAAGGTCTTTTTTCGGGATCAATATCTGTTGCATTGTCGTGTTCTCCTCAACCTCGTCCACGGGCTGAAATCTCCCCTCTTTCAACGGCGAAACGCCAGAAGTCACAGTTTAAAGACCTTGGGAACATCATGTTTAAACATGTTTGAACTGAAGAATAGATAGGCTCTGGCATTGTTAATGCAGCGGTCAGATAGTTTATAGGCCCAATCAAAGGTACCTCATTACCAATGAGTAACCCCACAGGAGAGTTTCTGATCTCATGCAAGGAACAATGTCCCATTTGATCAAAGCAGCAAAACTGGTTCTCGAGGTATTCAAAACGGTTTGATACTTTCCAGACAGAGCATCGAATAAGTGAAAAGATTGAAACCGTCAAGCAAAACTGTCACTGAAACTGTCAAAATAGTTTTTTTTCACTTTTCAAGTTGTGCAGGCTAGATATGAATCACTGAATCATGCGTGAAATGAAGCTAGGGCGATAAAATTTTCAATATATGCTCCCAATTATATCTAAAGATTTTTTTTTTCTCGGAAATTTTTGGAAGCCAGCTTCCCCTATATTCTAGCTGTTAGTTTAATTTGAAATGTAATTTTAAACCGATCCCTTGGTGTGTGTCTAGAAATAGAGAGTTTTTTTTCTTGAAATTTCAGACATTTTAGTGATCACTACCCAAGAAAAGGCGAGAGAATTTATCTATTGATCTATTCAATTTTTCCTTTTTTTGAATTGATCGACCCCAACATGATATGCTGCCAAAATACGTTTGTCATGTGACGTTCTCAATTGAATTTTATTAAGCAAAATTATGTACTTACCATCCTTTTATCTTATTACATGCTTAATTCAAATTTCTCTTTATTGATGTCATATTTTTTTTCTCATTTTAATTTCATTCATTGAATAATGGAGATCCGAAATCTTACTACGTTTGAATTTATACACTTTTTTAAGATGTAACCACGCGACTCAATTAGGCTCCTTTCAGTCAGTCAGTCGGTCTATCAGTCAGTTTGAGTAACAAAAGAGTTAGGAAAAAAGTAAGAGGCGTGATGTCATTTAAAGAATATCCATTGCAATCCATTTTTACTAGCTGCTATGATATCATAAAAGAATGTCAGAAATCCATATTTTCGTACTTTTAAAAGCTATAAAATGTCAAAAACGGCCATTAATAATTTTAATTGGAAATAATATTCGCAGAGTATCTCCATATCACTATATTTATAAGCATGAGAACCAATTGACAAAAAAAAACGTCTACCTGCCCCTCTTCTTCCATTTCCTCCTCTTTCTCTACCTCCCTTTGCTGTCACTGATGGTGGATGCATCGTTGAATTTATGGTTCTTGTTTTTATCTCAGTTTGTTCTTAATATTGTAGATGTAGTATTTGACTATATTTGACTCCGTTATCCACTGTATGATACAAGCAGGCACTTACTATTGGGCCACCATGATTTGTCATCACTGAGGATGAAAGTTGCAAATTATTTTTGAATGATTGAATGGTTACTGGAATATACAATGAAAGCCTAACGTACGTATGCAGGAACAGTCAAAAGAAAGAACAAGAAGAATGGTATCATTGATTGTTTTAAATGAATAGTAGTTTAGGGCTGCTAACTACATTAGCCCCCTAAAATATAAATTACCAGAATTGTTCTAAGGAGATAAATCCTGGTAAGATGCGTGTTTACTGTTTAAGCACAAAAATAAAGTTAGTACACAGTTAGTTGGATTATTAACAAAACGCAGAAATAAGGACAAACAAAGAGGTTAACAACAGTGCCAGGTTTAATTCATAAATGAATTGAAATAAATGAAGACCGGAGTTTCTGCCGACACGGATATGTGGAGAGATCTACCAGGATTAGATGTGGAGAATGAAGGGAAACGAATGTCACTAAGTTGATGTGAGATAGAGTCTATAGAATGTCCGTTAGTATGGTCATCCTAGTTGTAGCCACTATGAAGTTATCTAAGGAAGTCCGACCTAACTACGATGAGAGTGCTTAACTTAGATAGTATGAGTTCATGAGATGAATATGTGATGATGTGTGTGTAAAAAGAAAGTGTGTATAAAAATTATACTGACTATCTCTAACTAAAGAGAGGGAGAAGAAAAGGAACGAGCTTACCTCGACGCCGTCGGAACCCTAAAGAGGGAGAGAGATTTACTGCCACACTTTAAATATCGTAAAGATAGCAATCAGCTATCTTATTGGTGGCTCTGTATGACGTCATGGAGGAAGAGACAAGGAATTTACCATTTCTCAGGGGTGTAGGGGTTAACACGTAGATCCCTTCCTAGAGCAGATAACTCTGTATATGTATGATTTTCTTTAGCTGGATAGGTGGGCACTACAGTAGTGTTTAACCTAAACATAATATCGATACCTTTTTAGTGAGTCAACTTGGATAGACGCAGTACATGATGAAACGGAGATAATGTCAATTTAATCATTTGATTTTGATTTGAAGAAATTGTCATTTGATTTAATCAAATGTTTATTATCATCACATCGCATCTTATTCTTGATGAGTCTTTCTATTTATCGAAAAACAAACACCAACCCCTAACTGAACTCTAAATTCAAACCCTAGCACAAATCCTTTTTTATTTTGATTCAATTAAGTACAGTTTCAAATTGCATGCTTTCTTTTGTTCCGTAATTGTCTAATATTGGTAACAGCTAACCATGTGTGCTGAGTAGTCATCTCCCTTGCAAAATATCCGACTAAATCACACCAAATGCATTGTTTCTGGCAGACTACAACTCAAATGTAAATATTTTTTTTACAGATTCATTAATTTTCTGTTGAGTAATGGGTAGGCTCCCCACCAAAGTAAAATCTTCAAAACGTTTGATGTGTCTCAATAAATAACCTTAGTTAACCTCTTCCTGCGAAAAAGTGACGACAAAGATTGAGAAATTTTGCAATATACAAATATCAAGAACATTTTTTGTTTATGTTCAATCTTTCCTGAATGTGAAATTAATCTAAAGGTAAAATTAACTTGAAATGTATCAAGTTTAACTCAACATAAAATTTTATTTCAACTGCAGACTTCATTGGTGATGAAGGCATATTACTAAGTGTCATATGTCTGGATTGTCCTTATATATATTCAAATATTAGGAATAACTCATAATAATAATTCGTATATTTTGTCCTTCTACATTATATCAAGGGCTCGGATTAATTGAATCAATCTCTCAAATTATGCATATATATGAAAATAAGATGTCAGGGTAGACCACTGCTAGCGAATTGTCTTCGACCTTTGCAGGGTAGTTCTATGTTGCAGTTCTAAAACAAACCTACTTCTGTAGAAAAAAAATTATATATTTGGTATAGGTCATACAAATTATTTACTAGCATAATTTATGTTCTTGAGGAAAATCTTATTTTGTCATCTTCGTTAATGAATGCATTGCAGAAACTCGATTAACCCATAATCACAAATTAAACCATCAATTGCGCAGGATATCAACAAGGGCCACGACTGCATTCAATTTCTCTCGAGTTCTTTCCCTTGGATATCAGGAAATTCCATCTTTTTCTCTTTCTCTCAGCTAGGAGGGTACATATATGTATATATGTGTGTGTGTGTGTGACCGAGTTTATTACACTAAAATAGTGCCACTTGGATGAATTAAGGTTTTGATGTTGTACAAGTATTTCTATATAAATTGATTATTGAATTTAAGCAAAAAACGAGACACGTTTACCTTGAACAGTTTTACTTTAGACGGTTGTAGAACCCTTTTGAACGAGTTGAGTGCATCAATTTAAGTATATATATGTATATATATATATATATATATATATATATATATATATATATATATATATATATATATATATATATATAATGAAGTAAAGGATACGTTACGCAAACAGGTTTATGTGTCTGCCCTGTTGGGGCTTCTTCAGGTGAATGATTTGGTTCATTTTTATCCTCATTCAGGGCGGTTTTACTTAGGGGTGGTCTATTTTTCAAGATTGTAAGGTTTTCCCCTTATCACACACACACACACGTATATATATATATATATATATATATATATATATATATATATATATATATATATATATATATATATATATATGTATATATATATATATATATATATATATATGTATATATATATATATATATATATCTACATATATATATATATCTACATATATATATATATATATATATATCTACATATATATATATATGTATATATATATATATATATATATATATATATATATATATCTACATATATATATATATATATATATATATATATATATATATATATATATATATATATATATATATATATATATATGTTTTCCCTTCTTTTGTTCAGTGGTTGGTTATAGCTTTTTCCTGTTTCGTATAGTGGTGATACTTTGCTTGCTGGCATTTTTATAAATCATAAATTAGAAGGAGATACTACGGTCATTTTATTTATAAGTATATTGTAAAAACATCAGGTCTTTGTGATATGTTTTCTCCGAGAGAGTGCTTTATACTTACTTAAATCTGTTTCCCAGTGTCAGAGTTCACTTTTCCATGACTTTGATTGTGGCTTTAATTATTCTGGGTTTCGTCTGTTTCTAAATATCTAAGATGATTATGTTGATTGGATTGTTCTTAAAGGGTCTGGAAGTATAAAATAATAATAATGTTAATACTAATGTTGCTACTACCATTGTTTATAATAACGGAAGGAATAGGATAGCTATGATGGTTAATTCTCACTATACTTGTATGTGGAGAGTTAATTATGTTTTTTTATGGAAATTTTGAGTTGTGCTGGTTTTTCAATACCACTTGATTTCTCTCTGTTTGATAATTCTATTTTTTGTTTCTTTTTTTTTGTTCTTGTTTTGTTCTTTTGGTAAAAGAGGGGATTTCAAATTTCTCATTCAGGCATAGATAACATAGGGTTTCGATATTCTGATATATTTGTGTGTTTGTTTCAATATTTTCCATTTTAAGGTTGCTATTGGTGAGTCTCCAATAACATTTCGTCAGTGATGTACTGTTTTTGTATATTTCGTTTGTGAATCATGATATAAGGTTACAAACATAAACTACAAAAACAGTTCATCACTGTAGCCTGGACACTGACCGATAGTAACCTCAAATCCATTACGTAATTAATTATATTTCGTGTCTGGAAAGTAATTACGTATTTTTGTGTTCAGAAAGTGATTATGTATTTTCGTGTTCGGAAAATAATTACGTATGTTTGTGTTCAGAAAGTAATTATATATATATAATTTATTAATAATATATTTATTGTTTGGGAAGTGATTACATGTTTTCGTGTTCGGAAAGTGATTACGTATTTTCCATGTTCGGGAAGTAATTACCTACTTTGGTATTCAGAAAATTACGTATTTTCCAAAAGGAAATTAAAACAAATGTAAATGAAGTTCAATCAGACACTATTCATCAATAATATCATTATTATTATTAACAACAGCCCAACAGGAAAGCAATTTTTTTCCTAGTTGGAAAAATTCTTTCTTTTTTTTTGCCTTGCTCTTGGAAGTTTCTCTCCTCAATGGGGTTAAATTCAACTATACAATGTGAACGACTCACTGCCAGATGAAAAAGATAATGAAATAAATCCAGACGTCGTTTTCTACCCTTTAACTCTAGTATTGTCTTAGTTGCTGGGCTTATAATTCATAGAAGTGAGATACGTCATTACTTTCCAGACACCCCATGACAAACATCTCACCATGAAATTTGTGTGAATAATGATTTTCGTGAAATGTTGCCCGAAATCGCCATAATCACAAGACTCCAACAAGTGTACGAAAGGATAAAATCTCATTAACACAATCGCTTTTAGTTCTGCAGAGACAGGAAGAAAATTCAATAATGAACATCGTATAATCCGATAAAAGAAATCCTTTTGAAGTTACAAAAATATTGCAAATTGTGATTAATTTAATTGGCCTCCAATTGAATTTGTGTTATTGTGCGCATTCTGTTCAGATCCGATTGGGAAGAGATCAGACGGCAGACGACAAAAGAATCAAATACGCAAGCAATGAAACATATGTTAAAAATGAAGTTTCAAAATGGAAATATTCGGAACACGATGATAATTAAAATTCAATAAACTCAAAATATTCTCTATGAATTTCAAGGGAATTTTCAGAAAGGGTAGACCACAAGCAATAAAAGAAGAGATTAAATTTCCAGGCGTATCTCTGCAATGTTATCTCCCCGAAGCCATTGTTATATGTCCGCACTACATACTATCGCCGAAATTTCATGCCTGTCAGCACAATATCCCAATGATTTTCGAGAGAATTTTATGGAAGGATTGACGGTAGCTTATAGAAAAAGTGATTGAATTTTAGGGCAGACCCATGTACCATTATCTCTCCTAAATCGTAGCTATCTTCCCTTTATCGTATTTATATGTCCATACCACATAATATCACCAAAATTGCTTCTTTGCCCACACACCATTTCAGAAGGTACCAAATGATTTCCTTTAAAGATGTATGGAAGGGGTGATCAAATTTTGGGACGTATCCCTGCATAATTACTTCCCTTGACAATGGTGTTTGCAGAGGTATGCGCTCTATGGGTGCTTTCAAGTTATTTGGATTTATTTGTTTCATTCATAATGTTTTTTCTCCATCGTGACTCATGGAACATGAAGTATCGATGAAGACTGATATAATCGCGATATGGAACGTTCATTCATTTTTTGTTTTGTTGAATCATTCTTATTGAAGTTTGGACCCAATGTCATTTAATGTTTGTTTTTTTTTATCGTTATTTTTTTATCATCGTTTTCTTTTAGCTATTTTTGCTAATAATATTTTTCTCCTTTTCACTCTTTTTTTTTACTCCCATTCAGCGTCCAAAAAGATTACAGATATCATTTTATTGTACAATACAGCGGGAAGAATGATTCCAATATTATCATTGTGTTTGATCTTCAATTGTATAGGAATTCAAGTCTTTATTCCTGACTCCTGATTTGACAGCTTGCAAAACCCACTACGATTTCGTTTGGTAAAATATAATGAACTGGGCTTAGATTTATGCCGATTTCAAATCATGTTTTCAATAGTAAATGAGGAGAGGTAAATTCTCAGCTGTTCCTGCTCCCATCTGTAGTTAGTATGGATAACGAGCAACTTCCATTGACTGGCGAGCGTTTGGATCAGTGGACACCATGTTAACATGAACGTGATAGCAAACAAGAGATTAACTAGAGATTAACGAAAAGAGAAGATTGGATTAAAAGTAGGACTAACATTCCAAGGAAAATTAGGATGCACCATCACCCATATATGCTGTGTTCGGGATGATCAATTAATTGCAAATTAAAAAGCCCCTCTAAAATCAACGTTGGAAAGGAAATTTCAAAAAATAAGGAATGAGTGACGAAATTTTCTCGCTACATTAGTGCAGTCTGTGCGTGTATTACATTAATACATACATTCGTACGGAGTCATCCAGACCTACTCACAAACTGAGATAAATCTATGTTAACGGTTTTGACTGAATCTATGGGAAAAAAGAGAGAACAAGCTAGTGACTAATTTAGCATAAACTTAAATTGCATATTGAGCCATCTACTAAAAACCTGCATTAGAGGGGGTTGTTTAAAAAATAAAACATATCTTTTCCCCGACTCATCGTGTACACAAAAGTTTTCATTATGAACAGTAAGGGCTGGGCGAAGTCTGGATTGATATATAGATAGATATATACATATGAATGTCAGAACACATACATAACCTAAACCCTGCAACAGTGATTAAACGAGTCTGTTGTGGGTAGCGGTGTTTAACAATAACATAAGTAAAAATGTCACCATGACAGTCAAAATAGGTTCCTCAGTTTTCAAATTAGGCTGGCTGGCTGGCTGGCTATGCATATATCAACGTGTCAAGCGTTCAGGCCGCACTGATGGAGCCAGGGGGCTGGAACATTTATTACCCATTATGTCTAGAAAAACGGTTTTCGCTTTTAAATATCCCCGTAAATAGGTTTTAGAGCGTCTTTCAACTTACTATGTAAGTTTATGCTATACTGGTCACTTAATTTGTGTCCAGCAGCATTCCCTCATGTTGGTGGATAGTTGAATGGACGACCGCTTTACGAAGTGGATAATCAGAATAACCACGGTTCGTGTCAATGTGTGTGTGCATGAGTGTGTATGTAGTAGTAGTAGTAGTAGTAGTAGTAGTAGTGGCATGAGTGATGGGGACTTTTTGTAAAAGATCCCAGTGACCAATGCTACCACGACGGATGAGGCTAGCCAGATGTGTGTCTTTTTTTTTCATTGAGGAAAGATTTGCAAACCGGTCAGGGCAATCCCTCTGATTGGTCCAAAATAATTAATCGGATTTGGGAACCAATTTTCGGGTACTGCCGATAGATGCTACTTCAATTCTATACTAATAACAAAACTTTTTTCGTCATTCGATAATCATGGTATCATCATCATCATCATCATCATCATCATCATCATCATCATCATCATCATCACTAATTTTCCTCATTTAGATGCTTCGTGCCTCTAGAGTGTTCTAGCATATGCTGATAACGTTGTCGTATCAAAAACATCAACTTTTTTTCTCATTTTTTTACCTACATGGTAGAAATCATTGAAAAATCACTCAGTCCAGTTACTTGGCCTATATATTCTTAATAATGTATTTTGCAAAAATCAAATAATCTAATTCGCCAATTACGGCGACTACAGCTTCCACGCCTTTCTCATTTCGTTTAAGAGCGTGTTTCTTTTACAGCCGTTTGAAACCATTTTTCGCTATAACATCCTCTACTTTAAGCTTTTCACGTTCTTTCATATCCCATGTCTTTACACTCTA
Source organism: Thysanoteuthis rhombus (assembly GCA_963457665.1). Taxonomy (NCBI): domain Eukaryota; kingdom Metazoa; phylum Mollusca; class Cephalopoda; order Oegopsida; family Thysanoteuthidae; genus Thysanoteuthis; species Thysanoteuthis major. The sequence continues at coordinate 81,415,555 of OY735198.1, forward strand.
TCTTAGTCAAGATTGAAAACTGGCCTCTAAAATGTTATTCTTGCTGACATGCGAAGACGGTTGCTCTACATTTTGCGGAGATGGAAAATTTTTTCCATTCATTTATTATTGCATTTCTTCAAAAGATTATATTATTCTTACCCAACACTACAATGCTACAAGAATGAAGCATGTTACTAAACCGAAAGACAGAGTTGTTTATTAGTCTTACTTAAACACAGTTCATCCTTCATCTCTCTCTTTCTTACGTCTGTCTGTCCGCTCATTCAATCCAGATTGTCTTGCCATCTTTGTAACAAGTGATCTCTAAGGATTTCTCGCTTGGTATTTTTGAGAGTTCTGCATTTATTACGGCGGCAGGTTTCACTTGCCCTTGCAAAAGAAACTTTCATCGCTCGTGTGCATAGATTCTTAATAAACTGATCCCTTCCCTTTATAGATAGTGTTGGGGAAAGGTTCTGGGGAAGTGGAAAGGAATGACCTTACTAGTGGCTTAGCTTCTTAAATAAGGGACTTCATATTTTTTAAGTTGATCATTGCATTTGAAGAAAAAATATCACGCAAATGTCAATTAGTATAGAATGCATGGTATGTTATGGGAATGGCAGACAACCGCTGGACATTACGACTCACAACGTGTATTCCCAGAGATGACATGCAAAACTGAAGTCGACAAAATATAGGATGTCGTGACTACAAGACAAGTTCAGAAAATATTGGCTCTGCGATGCCATATATAGTGTCCAACAACTAATGATAGAAGGATGATGATGCTGCTGCTGCTGCTGCTGATGATGATGATGATGAGCCTTACAAAATGTAAATCTAATTTTTTTTCATCCTTTTAACGGTCTTTATTTTTTTAGTTTTCAACTCTCGTAAGTCACTTTAATTCCTTGCTTTTTTTTAAAAACTATTTTAGCTCTCATTCTAAACACGTCATGTTTTAATGTTTTCAAATTAAAAATTCTAATTTCAATAAGATATTTTAACATTTTTTATGGGTCTTAATTATGTTGCGTAAATAACTCCCTTCTTACTAACCCTTTGATCTGAAAAGTATCTGCTTAGAGTGACTAAAAGTTTAAAAAATTGTAGGGGATAGAGATGGATTTGAAATTCACGTATCCCCTTAGATAAAACACTCTTCGTTACGGTATCCTTTCAAAATAATACCCCCTCTCCTTTCGATAAAAACCGACACGTGACCAACATCTTTTGGTAGCATATTGTAATGGGGGTGATCAGTTGAAAAAATGGAAGAATGGTGATCAATTAATTTTTCAACTTATGTTTGATAACTAAATAGGCAACATTTTTTAAAGTTTCCAAGGGGTCGTTTACTATGTAATTTATGCTATATTGGTCACTAGTTTATTCCTGGTACCATTCATGCTTCTTTTTTTTGTTTTGTTTTGTTTTGTTTGCTGTTTTTTGTTTTTGTTTTCGTTTTTACAAATTCGATCTTTTCAATGGTCCAACAAGAAGCGAGGAAAGCAAATTATTCAGTGGTCATCATTTTTTTCCAATTCTTTAATTGTTCATCCCCAACACCAACATGCCCCCAAATGACATCAGCTACGGGACGGTTTCTATTGAATAACCAAACAGGCCCATCAGTATTTCTTTTCAATATAGATTAATATGGCCATCATAAGCGGCAGAAAAAAAGTGATATTGTCTACTTCATCATTGATACCACAGAAGCGAGCGATTGGTATTCAATATTCAACAGCCCCCCCCCAATCGATTGTGTCATTTTCTTTTGTGTCTTGTTCGTGTTATGTTTTTTCTCGCTTATCAGCGTTGATCATTTCGAACGCTTCAATATTCAAAATGTCATAACTGATAGCGTGTACTGTAATAAAAAAAACAGCTACATTGCTCTTTTTTTTTCTTTTATCAATTGTAATTCAATAACCTGATGGTAACGCACAGAATGTAAAACATATATCCTCCTATCTACATAAGTTCACTTTACGCCACCCTGCTTCTACGAAGGACATCAAACTGCCATTGTTTTGATATATTTTATGTCATTTTATGTTTATTGTCATGCGACAATTTTTTGGCAGCATGCTACGTTGGGGGTAATCAATTAAAACATAGGGAAAATGAGTGATCCCTTCTCTCTCTTTCTTTCACTCTCTCTCTCTCCCTCTATCTCTCTCTCTCCAGCCCTCTCTCTCACTCTCTCTCTCTTAGTTTCCCTGTATGATTGTCTGTTCTCTCTCTTTCTCTTTCTCTCTGTTTTAGTTTCTTTGAGTGAGTCTCTCTCTATCTCTTTCTATGTAACAATTTCTACTCTCTTTCTCTCTCTCTCTCTCTCTCTCTCTCTCTCTCTCTCTCTCTGTTTCTCTGTGAGACTGTCTCATCTCCCTTTCTCTCCCTTATCGATTGATTTCATCCCCTGTCGTCTGCATTACACAACTCATTTTTCCTTATCACCGATAGGACCGAAATCTCACGCGCATTATTCAAAATTGTGGGAAAGAATTATCAGGTCTTTCTATTCTTCTTTCTTTCATATCAAATGAAAATTTTAAAAGCTAAGAAGATACCGAAAACAATAAAATCACTGAAGTTGATAAGGAAATTGAATTTCTTCAAAAATAGAATCTGTTACAGAATTTTGCTTTTTGCCACGGTTTTTTTCCAGAGCGTGTTTTTTTTTCTGTCCTTTCAGTCTATTATCACTAGCTTTGATACTTTTAAAAATCTGTAAACTAAAACTGTCAACATAGATTTCTTCAGTGTCCTGGTTGCTCTGTCTGTCTGTGTTACAGGTCCAATGGCCGCACCATCGAAGCTAAGTGCTGAAAATCTCATCTTTTACTCCTTCTGCCTTTACCCAGAATAACGATTCTCCATGAAATTCACAAAAGAACAAATCAAGTGAAGAATCACTCAAGACTGGCAAGTTTTCGATAGAGCAAGTTCAATCTCTAAGAGCAAAAAAATCCCACTAGTTCTAGAGAGAAGGGTATATAACCATTGCAGCTTTCGGTCAGTCACCTAGACAAGAGACTGACTCTCAAACTGACTACCATGTAACGAGAATCATATTCAACATCACATGAAGAGATCACAGTATATTAGAAAAAGAGTCATCATTGAATCCATCGGAAAACTCAAATGGCAATGGGCTGGTCATGTTGCAAGAATGTCAGACAACAGCTAGACATCACGACTCACAACCAGAGATTAAATGCAAAACTGTGACCGGCAGACAATAAGATAGCATGACAAACAAGATAAGTCTAGAAAGTCGAGCGAATCTAAAGAAACTTGCCACGACTGGGTCGATCGCCTTCCAAGCACTGTCCGTATTTTGTCCTATTGTTTTTGTTAATCTGCTGATTTCAACAACCCAAAATGATATAACAGGGATATACGTCAGAAGAACAAGGGTTATGGGTGTTTGTTTTTTGAGATTTTGAACTCAGCGTTCACTGTTAGACTCATCATTTACCATTGTCAATATTTTATTAATTTCTACATAATTTTGCTAATGTATTTCTCTCACATGAAGTGACGGAGGGGATTCATTTTGCGAAAAAATCAGCTTTTTGCAATTAAAATCTTATAATCAAAGTAAATTCACCAATAACGTTTTATTTCCTTATATATGAATGTTACAAACCGTTTATCAAAACTGTCAAAATAGGTTTCTTAAGTTTTCAGGTTGGTCTGTCTGGTTGTCTGACTGGATATATATATATATATATATATATATATATATATATATATATATATATATATATATATATATATATATATATATATATATATATATATATATCACCAGGCCGCACCAATAAAGCTGGAGGGCTGAAAAAATGAGCATTTACTCTTTATTATGTCTGGAAAAAAAGTTTTGTTTTTTGTTCCCCCTACCCCAAAGAAGGGGGTTTATATTTGGTTGAGGGTCATAAGCAATGTAAATTTATGATAATTAGATCCATTAGTTCGTGTTCAGTAGAATTCATGTTTGTTTTGGGGGAAAATCGGACTTCTTTAGTCATCATCATCCAACAAAAGATGGGAAAACTATCTTTTTCATTGATCACCCTTTTTTTTTCAATTCTTTTTAATTAATCAAAATGTGACAAGCTGAAAAGAAGCGTTTGTCATGTGACGGATTTCATTGAGTGACAAACCAGAATCGTATTCATTCCCCCTCCTCTCTCTCTCTCTCTCTCTCTCTCCCCTCTCTTTCTCTCTCCTTCCTCTCTCCCCCTCCTTCTCTCTGCATTTGATAGCGTAGGCGTTTATCGATCTTCGAGCGTTAATTCGTTTTTTCATTCAACCTTCTAGGTTTTTTTTTCATTGAAAAATATGTTTCCTCGTTTCATTATTTCTGCAATCATCTTAATGGCCCTCTTCTAAAGGGTTTCTGTTTTCTGTCCTTAATTCTTTTCTATTTCCTTCCTTCTTTGATTCCTGAAATCCCAGTTCATCGATCGAGAGATCGATCGATCAGGCTATTTGATCGCCTTTATCGTCTTGACATCAAACTTCTACGCCCTTCATCTTCAGTAAGTTCTTTCAGGGAGAGTGAAATTCTAAATTCATATAAGAAGCCATTATTATAACGCTCGCCCGTTGAAATTATCATTTTTTTTTTAACCTTTTTCTTCTTCTTTATTTTGGAGGACATATTCAATTCTATTCTGTTTGTTGGTAAGTAAAAAAGAAAATTTGAAATACATATTTTAAAAAATGGCACAAACTGTCACGTGACAAAATGTACTTTGGCAGCACGCTATTTAAAGAATGATCATTTGAAACATTGGAATTAGGGGTGATCAATGAATTCGCTCGCCTTTCAATGGATCATTAAAGTTCAGTTTTTTTTTAAAGCATGAATGCTGCCAGACGCAAGCTAGGGGTCCAGTTTAGCATAAAATCCCATTTTTTTAACTCCTGCTGAAAAATTTGGGGGTGACGTAAGAAAAAATATAATAACAGGTAAATGATTGAAATTTCAGCCCCGTAGCTCCATTGGCGTGACCTGTGTGCGTGATACATACATAGGTAACCAGCAAGCTAAGCCAACTAGAGTTTAGGCGCCGGTTTTTGTTGGGGTTTTCAATATGAAAATAAAAAATGAATGCATAAATGAGGCGAATGAATCTGAAAGGGAAAAGACGTGCAGGGACAGACAGAGAGGAAGAGAGGGATGAAGAGAAAGAAATGGGGATGACAGAGAAAGGATATATATATATATATATATATATATATATATATATATATATATATATATATATATATATATGTATATATATATGTCTCCGTATGTGTGGAGAGAGAGAGGGGGGTAGAGATTTGAGAACAGTAGAAGATGAAAGACAAAGATATTTCTGCTTAGTTCTTCAACAGAAACCCTTATATGGCCAACATCTTTTGGCTGCATACCCTGTTTGAAATGATCAATCAAAAATTGAAAGAAGGAGTGATCAATGATGAATATTTGGGGGTATTTTAAATAAACAAAACAAAGAAGAATATTTCATCTAAACATAATAACGAGTAAATGTTCTCTCTCTCTCTAGCACCATTGGTGCGGACTGGACACACGTACATGCATGCATAGCAAGCCAGACCAGCTTAAAAACTAGAGAAGCCTATGCTGCACTTTAAGTGACAGTTCTTTATACCACGTTTGTGGATGATCAATCAAAAAATTTGAAAAAGGACTGATCGATGAATAACTTACCTTTTTCACCTTTTGTTGAATCACTCAAAAGCCGGCACAAGATTTTGAATAACGTTGCACTCCTACGAAAAACCGATTTATGGATGCTGTGGTTAGAAAAAACAGTTTTCTCTACGCATTATAAAGAGTAAATGTAAATTACAGCCCTCTAGCTCCGTTAGTGAGGCCTGTACTTGGGATATAAACATACATACGTAGATCCATTCAAACATGCAGCTATATTTGCAAAGATGCATCCCGTAGCCATTTTGAAATGGGTCATTTTTATGGCTAGAAGTGGCTGCAATTTTTTTAAATGGCCATTGGGTGGATTTAATTGCCAGGTACTGTGATTTCTGTTTACTCGGTGAAAACGTTAATTCCGAATTTTAAAAGTGACCAATAAAATTATTTAAGGTTTTCTGTAATAAAGCGCATGTGCAATTTTTAAAAAAATATTCGATTTATACAACGGTAAAAAAGCCACTTTTAGCAATTTAGAATTGCCAATGTAAACATTGCCAATATCAGAATAATGTGCCCTTGCGAATATATCTCATACATTCATTCATATATATATATATATATATATATATATATATATATATATATATATATATATATATATATTGGTGACAGTTATGCGCTGACGGTTTCTAGCAGGGAGAAGGAAAAGGGTGAAAAACAAGGAACGTGAAATGGGAAAGTCAAGGAAACAGGGTGTGGAGAGGGAGAGTGGTCATATGAGAATGAAAAAAGAAAAAGAAAAGAACGTGAAGGGAAGAGTTTTCACATAAAAAGACAATACAACACATTCGAAAGCATTCTTGTACATATTTATGAAGTGATGTATGCTAAGTGTAGAACATGAAATTACATTGCCGGACAAACATTAAACGATACACATGAAGGGTTGAATTCAGAGACGCTGAAAGGAGAATTTCCACAACGAATATCCACCATAAAAGTAGTTTGACAAGTAACTTACTACGTACTTCCTCTAAGATAGGAACGTTAGACAAAATGGACCATAACTTCTCAGCTATATCCTTTACTACTAACCCGCTACCTCATCAGCCACCAGTTGGTGAGCAAATGGGCTCAATTCTCGGGTCTTTTTTCAACTGTAAAATCAGAATTCGATTTCCTTTCTACTCTCACTATAAACATGGTGACTTTGTTTGGTGAGACAATGGAGAAGAGAGAGCTACTTTCAAGCTGTACGCTGATTGGCTTAGAAAGTAAGAGATTCTCCGTAAGGGAAGTTGCAATTGGCCAATCGACCCCACATTTTTTCCCGCTTAATCTAATGTCCCCTTGGCCCAATGTAAACACACGCGTTTTGCTACACATCTCCATAGAAAAGAGAGAAAATCTTGAATATTTTTTACAAAAAAAATTAGGCAACATTTCTCCAAAACCTTTAATTTAAAAAGAGAATACGTCTGCATATATCACTCATTTTTCTGATTGGACCATGAGTAGCAATAAAAACCATAATGTTGTATTGTAACGCTTTAATTATATCTGTATATGTTTTTTGTCGATTTATTCCAACATTTACCTGCTAAATGCACCAGCATATGCATGCTGGAATTAACTATAAGAACCATAGCATCGCGTAGGAATGTTTTAATCATATCTGCATATGTTGTTTCACGATTTATCTCTAATCACGTATGTAACAGCTTTGTCGTTGAACGTCTCCAATTCAATCCACATAAACCCTTTTATTTTATATTATTTTCAAAGCACTCAATAAATCATTTTTAAAAAATGTTCCCTAACAAAATCAGCAAAAAAATACGCTTCTCGACAATGACATAGATGACACAAAAAATAATTTAAAAAAAAAAAAATAGAATCACTTAGATGACAAAGACATGGTATCATATACTACAAGGCAAAAATCTCCCTTTACAAGGACTAACCATTCTATCTACTTTTTTTACGTCAACACAAAATATACATATGTAAAAAGGGCATTGTAGCCTTCTCCAGAGAGCGAACTTGTCCCTAACATGACTTTCCGGAATGGTAGTGCTTCTAACTCATGCCAGAATCCAGCAAGTATGTTTTTGAACATTTGCATACATTTGTGGGTAGGTGCATTTGGTTTGATCATAAAACGTCTTTTTGTTCTGATCACAAGTTATAAGATAACATTCTCAAGTTAGAATTAACTGTTTAGATCTGAGATGTCAACCTGTATTGTAAGTGGATTATTTTCAGAGCTGGACTCTCCATCCAACATTTGATGAAGTCTACCAAATTTCAGTGAGCATTGTTTGTGAATCCTATACAAGGTTAGACTCTGTGTGCATCACGTGACGGGAACGGTGGGATGTTCACGGTAGCAGTTCAGTGATGTAACGGGCGATAAAGACTAAGGATGGTATCTGCTGTGACTGAAAGAAAAAGGGTTGACACCGGCCTCTCAGTCTTTATGGTTTCTTCCGCGGTTGGTTTGCATTGGTTGGGGTACTACTTCCAGTGCTGACCACACGTTGAAGCGGGGTAACGGCTGCTGAAATGGCTTTCAGAGGGTTCCCCAAACGAATAACGATAACAAAAATGGAGTATGAATACCACTTATATTTCCGGTCAGGTAATTTTTCCAGGCAATTTATCTGAGCGTTCTCCAAACAGATTCTGACACAGATGTCTATTTCAGAGACAATTTCTCGAATTGTAAGAGTCTCTGTCTGTCTAACGTTGTTATGTTTGTTCGACTCGCTTACAAAGGAATTACCTGAATTCAAATAGGTCTCCAAGCTGCCCAGGCTTCAGCTATATTTCCTGACAACACCTCACATAAGTTTGCTAACAATGAGATTCCTCGAATCACAAGTTAGCTCTAAGCAGTTCAGGCTTCGGTAAAATTCGTGAGTACACTGTTTAACCACCCCTTGCCAACTTCTCACATATATTTTTCAATTATTTTCTTCAAAATTTCCAAATTCAATTTCTTTTTAGCTTAAATCATTCAGTTAGCGTGATTTAGCCCGGAGATTTTAGCTAAATTCTTGACTCCATAGTTCATTTTTTCAATTATCTCTCAAAAAATTAATTTATCTTATTCAGAACATCCGGAATTCATGTAATTGTGCGGAAATATTTGTTCAAAATTCTTTTCCTGGATTTTATGGTAACGATATACGTTTGTATTGCCCGCTTCTCTGTTTGACCTTATCAAAATTAGCTTATTGTTTATACAAGATTGTTTATTTTCACCTGGTATGTCCATCAAATTTGATACTCTAAAATTTTTGCACAGATAAAGAGGGAGTGATTTATTCCCACCCTACTCTCTAACTGTATGGTGGATAAGCACTCGGAGAGAGCATCTTCAACTTTCTTTTCTGTTTTCTCTGATATGATATGAATCACACAAAAACATTTCACAACTGTCTGACGCTGATCTAATATTGTAATAGATCTTGATTCTGAAGTTCAACAATCCTACCACGCTCGAAATCTGACAATTTTGGTCTCTCTCTCATACTATGTTGACTTAGCACATTTTTCAACGACAATAGAAACTCATAAATTGGAATTTGAACTCTTTATATCTCATTAATTGACATTAATTTGAAGTTAAGTCACAACGAAGATTTTCCATGATTAAATTCAAATCAAATCAATTGATTTACTTAATCAAAATCAAAATTCCATTAAAACTACGCAACTCATGATCACAGCTCAGCTTTTTACTTTGGGACAGCGTTTATAACCTCATAATCAAATCGCCGAGGGATCTTCTTCAGATAGTAATGGAATTATTCAGAATTTTCTTGTGTACTGTATATATCATGGCTTGGCTTCACGGACGAAGATTTTGGAGGGTTTTCTTTGAATGTTGTAGGCCCTGAGATAGCAAGCAAGATATTTGTATGAAAAGCAGAACCTGTGTGGTGTCTTCATGAATCACAGTTCGTTTCTTGCAGAATGCTCTATGTTAGAAACTGCCAACCAAAACTGTCATTAAAACAGTCACCAAAGCAGGCTTCTTCAATTTTAAGCTACTCTGGCTATCTGGCTGGCGGACTGGCCATGTACGTATGTATGTATGTATGCCTGTATCATATGTACAGCCAGCTTAATGGAGCTGGATGGCTGGAAAATAAATCAACATTTACCCCCCACTGAGTCTCGAAAAAACAGTTTTTTCTACTCCTCCCCGAATTGGATTTTTGGTGAGATGTTTAATTCATAGCGTAATTTATGCTAAATAAGTCTCTCAGTTTGTTTCCGGGAGCAGTCATGCTTGCTTTTTGAACATTCGGAAAGGCGAGAAAGTAACTTTTTATAATTTAGTTTTTGCTCGCTTGTTCTGTGAAGATTCTAACTTTTTAATGATCGTACAGAGGCGAGAGAGGTATCATTAATTGATCAACCATTACTCTAATATTTGATTGATCACCCAAAACATGACATGTTGCCAAAAGACATTAGCCACATGACGATATCTATCGAGTGACTAAACGTACCTGTCTTTGAGTTTAAGTCAGACTTGAGGGATAACTATAATGTTAAATCTCGGCTATATGTTAGTCAAGTATGTAATAAGTAGCATTAGATCTACTTATATGATAAGACACGTAGTAAACTGTATCTTCTCGCCGTAGTATTTGTCGAAGAATATAAGTATTGAATACTGATAATATAAGCAAAGAAATGTAGGATGACACAATGTTTTTGATATTTTTTAGATTAAGTGCAATTGCTAAAGCTTTCGAATAGTGACATCATTTTTTTGACAGCAAGGGTTAGCAAGTGAATAAATAAATATCAAATGGTGTGACACATTCAAGAAGGAAGAGACTACGCCGAGAAGATTTAATGATGGCAGCTTTTGCACAATAAAAAAAATAATTGACCGCGAGAATAACGTATATTCTCCCGATTACATATTTTTTTTAACATTAGCTTATGTATTCGATATAAACTGTGAGTGCAAAATGAACGGAAAAAAATGTTCACAAGAAACTCAACACCTGATATTGAAACTGTAATTAAAATTTAAATCAATCCTTTTTCGGTTTTTTATGCTTTTCCCAGAAGAAAGACGGCGGGGAAGATCTATCATAAACTTCCAGTGACTCAAGAAAACCAGCTATATCCAATGAAATTAGTAGCGTGGGAAGTTGGAAAAAATTCGATTGTACAAAATAACCAGATTTCAAAATCCGTGAAAAATGAGTACGTTATTCGATTTTAATGCAATTTTCGATCCTCATTCATTGGAAGACATATAATTTTTTCAAAGAATTTTCATTTCAAAATTTCAGAGAAGAACTCCTTGTCCGTATGAAACCTTGCAAACCTACGTTTATTTTTTTATTCCCTTTATTTTCACATTGGTGCTTTCATTAATGTTTACACATTTTACAGATAAATCGTTCAAGGTATTAATCATGATGACCTTTCTTAAAAAGAAGTTCCAGAAGTGCTCGAACAGAACTCATACTCAGGTTCTAAAAGGCTGCAAAATTAGGCAAATAGTTGGGGGGGGGCATTTTTTTTTTTGGTTTTAGTTTTTTTTAGTCTTTTGTCAATTAATCATAATTTAAGCATTTGATTTAGAAGAGAACATTTCATCGAATATTTTTTAAAGTTTTCATGTTTTATTGATCATTTCAATTTCTATATCGTGCTTAGATTGAAAGTTATATGAACATCATAATATGGATGAATATACCAAAATGATGAAAAATATCAAACGGTTGTATTATTCGTATTTTTTCATATATTCTTATTTTTATTTTTACAAATTGCCCGCTATTTCAAATTACGGGAGGTGACAAATCATTGGTGCACACGAGGAGCATTTTCCACACAGCACAGCTGGGGTGTATTTTAGTCTTGTATATTCTACTGTATTTGGGGTTATATCCTCTCTGTCTTCCGTAGTTAGCAGAATTTAGTATGTCTCTACCTTCAAAACGTGCCCATTGATAGTGTTAAGAAATCATTTTTAATTTTTGCAGTTCGAAATGTAGAAAGTTTTCAGTGCAGTCAAAGCAACCAATGATAAAAACTTTCCGACATATTATTTATGTTTTACGATAAATTCATTTTTGTCAAAATTTTATGCATGGAATCATAAATTTGAAAAAATTCTTACTGTTATCGAAAATGGTGACGTGATTGATGTTTTGTTCAATACAGGAAACATTTCCTTAATAACAGTCAAAATCCAGGTTATAATTGATGAATATATATATATATATATATATATATATATATATATATATATATATATATATATATATATATCGTAATGACAAAAAATTGTGCTCATTCATTTCTAGAAAATATTTCAAAAAGTTTAATATCGTATTTTAAATCACGTGCCGATTTACTGATGAAAATTTTTTTTCGTTGCTATTAGAGAAAGTTTATTTAACATATATATCTTTAAAAAATTTGAACCAAAGGTCTTTCATTTTGGGATTAACTTTTCACTTTTGCACTCAGTGTATATTTTACGCAGTGTTAATTTTAACGTGAGCTACGGTTTCAACGTTGTGGATTTTCGAGTGACTGTATTCTTAGTTGCAAGACCACAGGTGCAACTAATGAAAACCAGAGCGTGTGACGTGGAGAAAATTGACAATGCATTGAAACTTTTTGAAAAATCGATGAAAGAGAGAATTAGTAAAAGATGAAATACACCTGTTACTGTGGAAGTCAGTCAGGCGACAAATATCGAGAAATAACCAGATTGCAACCATGTCATTAAAATCAATCATGGTCTCTTTTTTCTTTTTCTCTTGATTTTTTAACCTTATCTTTAAATTGACTTTTTTAGAATTTCATTTTCAAATGGAAGCCAGAAATGATTTTTAAAAAAGTATTTTATCAAATTTATCTTCAAAGGATATTTTTTAGGCTTGGTGTTCAGGGTTAGTGTTTAGGATTAAGTTTAAGCTTAAGGTTATATGTCAATTATGGAACAAATGAAAGCAAGCGTGGTTGTACGGTGATTCATTTGAGGTACGGATATATTGATATGTGTTTCTATTATATCATAATAATTTATTTAGTAAAAAAAATAATCCAGTTCACGAAACGTTAGTTCAAGCAAAATACATTGTGACTGAGATAGTTACTTATTTCCCGCCTTCGCCGGATACGAATTTTCTTCATTTCGGTTCCGTTTAATGAATCTATTTTCATCTACGTCAAAAAATGATTATTTCATACTTAGACCAAGAAAAGAAAGTCTTAAAACTTCAACTGATGTTTCTTTACTCTATTTTATGTGAAACCAATTCCTCAGCTACACAATTTCTCATAGAATTTGACGACAGATTACAATTGACTGATTGAACCAACAAAGAACCGAATAAACTTGGAAAACACTCCTGAGATTTTTTAACACAAGATGGTGCTGCGAGTATATTCATTAGAGTGATATATGGCTGGTCTTCCTAAACTAAAGGGGGCATCCCCTCTCTTCCGAAAGGGGTTGCGTAAAAATTCAGGGGATGGGGGCAAATATAAGAGAGATTTTTTTTATTTTTTTATTTTTTTATTGAAAAGCTTTAGGATCATTTCTGGCTGGTTATTGCGATTTTTCTTACAAAACAGAGCAGGTAAAACATTGCCACTAAAAGCTCAGGAAGAACATGCAGAACTTCCAAGAGATCCAAATCTGAGGCCTGACCTTTTCTAGGAACACCTGAGATCTTTTTTGGCCTTGTGTTTGTGCAGGATTTTCGATATTGCCCGAATTAGCGATGAAGATTTTTTTGCCATTTGTTCCGACTTATTTTTTCGTTGACCGGAATATGAAGAAAAAAATTTAGAGAAAAACGCCCAAGTATTGAAAACATTGAAATTCCCTTTTGACTATCATCAATAAATATTTAGCCAATTTTTCATTTGTTTGTGCAAAGATAGACAAGTAAATACTTTTTACCGAAGATATTTTCTCTTTTTTGAAAAATTTATATTCAAAAATTGCGAAAAGCTAGTTTATATTGTTCTCGTAAAAAATAATGATGAATACTGCAACAAATTTCAATTACCAAAATACCCACAAGCCGCTATTTGATAACAAAAAGTACGGAAATAGCCCAACACTGTTGAAATATATATGAAAACACGAACTGGTAAAAAGAATTCTGATAAGATAAAAGGTGATAGGATCAGCAATGCAGTATAAAATACGCCAAAGAAATGCATTCTTTGCGTAGATGAAAAGATAAAAAGTGATGTTTCACAAACTTTTTAAAAAGAGAGCAGAATTATTTCTCAATATGTCAACACGAAAAAAATTTTTTATTACGAAAATTTTGGGGGTAAGTGGGGACACAAGGGAAAAGATTTGCGTGAAGATAATAAACTACAATGTAATTTTGCAGTAATCCCAACTTGAGACAACCGAATATCATCCTCATCAGGTAAAGAAAATGAATACCTTTTACAGCGTAACCGACAGGACAAAGGGACTTGCATCATTATGATATTACATATGTTACAAAATAAGAAAAGCTACCTTATTGAAGTAATAAATGCAAGTTAATTCCAAGTAAAAATAATTTCAAGGTATGTTTGAACGTAGAGGAAAGAACATAAAAATGTCAAATGAATGAAGTTGCTCAACATAAAAAACAAATCTGATCGAAATAGTCACGTGACCAACGTTTTTTTGCCAGCATGCTATGTTAGGGATGATCAATGAAAATAGCAGAAAAATTATTGATCAAAGAGTAATTTTTTCAAACCATTCTATTATCTTATAATCTAAACATCCACACACACAAACATATATATATATATATATATATATATATATATATATATATATATATATATAAGTTAGGAAAAAGGATTCACTACACAAACACGCTTATGTTTCTGTCCTTTTGGGCTTCTATCCGCGAACCCAAAGAAGCTCAAAAGGACAGAAACATAAACGAATTTGTGTATTGAATCCATAATTTCACCATATTTGAATTGCTACTCAAACTCTACACAATGTTGAATTTAGAGAGCACTTTATGAAAATAAACTCATCACACATAAAACATTGAATTACTGATTTGTACTTGAGTAAATATATATATATATATATATATATATATATATATATATATATATATCATGATAAAGGATTATAAGTTACATTAGATTTATTTCATGACAATTAATTTCGTGCAAGTGGCTAAAAGCGTTCCCTTTTCGTCAGGTGATTATCAATTATGTGGCTATTGCGACTGTCCACAGTTTGAGAACATATTCATTTTTCCCTTTTTTTTTTCCTTCCATCGTTCAGTACTTTTAGTCTAGACAGTAAAGTCGGTCAAGGTCGTCTGGGAATGAACTTAATTGCGCTGTTTTTCCAATTATTTTCATTTTTATACTGTTCTGTCCGTGAGAATCGTTATGTGTCTGTCAAGATGTTTGTATGTAACTTTTTTCCCTCTTTCATAGATTGAATTTAACTATGCTATTGTTGATAGAATTTTTACTTACGTTATATTGGTATATATTTTGTATTATTACATGCATTTTCTTTATTTCTCTCATTTTCTTTTCTTTATTTTTTCTCCCCTTCCCTTTTTTCATTTTTTCTTTTGTGTTCATGCGTTTCTTGTTTTATAATGGTAAAATTTAAACTTCTAGTCACATATATTCACTTGCATACGCACACCAATACATAGACACATATACACGCTTATATTTATCAGTATGGTATTGGTTGTTTGTAGATTTTTTTTGTTTTTTTAGTTTTTCATTTACTACTTTATATGTATGTTTTGTCAGTGTATACTTTATACTTACGTTTAGTTTTGTCTTACTTAAGATATATCATACTAATCATTTTAGGTTATTATTATTTTGGGGTTATTTACTTTCAGCTTTGAGGCTCAGTTCCTGAAGAATTGAGCGTATGAATATATGGATCTTTCTATGTATATATGTTTAATTTATATGTATATTTGATGTTTAGTCATGTTGCTGTTGCTTTGTTTGGACGATGACGTATTGTGGGACTGTTTATAATTTGAGTTGTATTTTGTCCGGTATGCACATATACACAGACATAGTCACACACACGCACGCATGTACTTATACACATGCACACACATATATGCCTAAGCATACATGTATATGCAGTACCCATACAGACACATACTTATACACCTATACATTTATTGTTCTTATATATTGTGTGTATTGTCGTCTTTGTACATTTGTTGTTGTTCCGTTTTGCCTCGATTTTTTTAGCATTTACTTGTTTTGATGTCAGCAATTTGATGTTAGCTCATGTCTCTCGATCAACAGCAGGTCGTATTTTTTTCGGTATGATATTATCTCGAGTTTTTCCTCTATGCAGAGAATGCATTACGATGTTATATGCTGTGAGTTACTTTTTTTTTCCAAAGAGCTGCTGGATATCTTATGCCACTGACCCACATCAGCAGTGGACAATCCAACAGACAACCTACCCACACGTCATGGACCAGTGTGGCAGGTCATGGCCCATCACTCCACATGGTTTGCGCACCAAAAATTATATCAACTGTTCCTACTGGGACCTCGGTACCAAAAGGCCCAGCCACATCACTTGCTCTGAGTGAGGCTGATGTGCTCCGAGGGCAACAACCCAAACACTACATCGAGAGAGAGTCCGTTCCTGCTGGGTCATCGGTCCCAAAAGACACAGCTACATCACTTAATTTGGGTGGGGATGATGTGCTCCGAAAGTGACCACCCAAATCCTTCACCAAGGGAACACCTGTTCCTACTGAGTCACTGGTCCAACAGCAACCATCAAAACACAGCCCTCAGACTGTCAACAAAAGGACAACTTTATACATAGGCACCTACAACGTCAGAACACTGTCAACTGACATGCACCAAATGATCTAAAAAGTGAAATCACAAATGTCAAATGGAACATCATAGGCATTAGTGAGGTAAGAAGACCCAGAGAAAAACTAATCGAACTGAGGAGCAGACATCTTTTTTATAGCTACGGAAAAGAGAGAGTAAAACAAACTGGAGTTGGCTTTCTCATCAATCAGGACCTCAAAGACGATGTAACTGGCTTCAAAGCCATCTCTGACTGAGTAGCTAGCGTCACAATACAACTTTCAAAACTATACAAACTCAATATAATCCAAGTCTACGCTCCCACTTCGCAATCAACCCAACAGGAAATAGACAACTTCTATGATGACTTGAACTCCCTACTCCAAGACACCAGAAAACACTTCAATGTTATCATGGGAGACTTCAACGCATAGGTAGGACAAGGAAATGAAGATTGCGTCGGCAAATTCGGATACAAAGTACGGAACAAGAGAGGGGAGAGGATCTTGTAAACTATGCAACGGCTCATGGATTCAAAATCATGAACACCTTCTTCAAACAGGGACCCAATAGGGAATGGAATTGGAAGAGCCCCAACCACGAAACAAAGAACGAAATAGACTACATCCTAACGGACAAAAACGATATCGTCAAGGACATCCAATTTCTGAATCAAGTCAATGTAGGCAGCGACCACAGAATGGTACGATGTAAAATACAAGTAAACACAAACAAAAAACGCAGGAAAATGTTCCTCACAAAATCGCAGCCCCTAAACATACCAAAAGAGCACTCTCGATCTTTCAAGCTCGAACTGAAAAACCGATTCAGAATTCTTACTGAACAAGATGACACCAACATCAACGAACTGAGCAACAATGTGACAGAGAACTGAAGAGAAATATATGCCTTAGTCTCGTTGGAGAGGAAATACCTGTGATTCTTGTGTCGCAAGATATTGGAGTGCAAGTATGGCAATTTGCATCTCGGTGGAAGCTGTTGTCAACGATGTTTCGTTGTCTTAACAACGACATTCTACAGGATATCGATGAACTGCAGAATAAAATCTATCGATTTTCGAAAAACTAGTCAAGTTTACGGCCAAAAATTTTTTTCCCCTGTGTTCATACCATAAATTTATTATTGCTTTATTCATTCATTCAGTCGTTACTTCTTATCACATCTGGCATTTGTCGCACACAACCAGGGAAATATTAGAGAAAACAGAGCAGACATTTTAGCGGATGTTGTCACGACCTGCGTTAAGTGGTAATCTTCGTCCTAAGTCACGTTATTCCGATAGGGATCTGCAGGAGAAAAAGGAGAAGAAAAAAACAATAAAACAATCCTATTTGGGAAAAACAATAACAAGAAGAAGAGAGAAATTGCAAAGAAGCCTCTGCATTCTCTGTGGCCTTCTGTTAATGCCGATTAATATCAAAAGTCAGGAGGATATGAACAATATAAAAATAGCTGAAGTTGGAGTCTCGCAGGGTTTTATAGCAATGAAAAGTACCAAACTAGCTTCACTGTATGAAAATACTTCGTCATTATTTCACTGATTATAGTGAGAGTCATAAATATCAGGGAAAAGCATTAGACCTTTTGTTTTATGTGATATGTCAATGTAATAAATGAAGTGTTGATGGTCGTGTACCAATGTGATATACGCTGATTGAGGAACGGGTATGGATCTTCTGGAAAGTAATAGCAGAAAAATGCGGTACAGTTTAGTTTGGTTTGGATTGAGAGCCCTCATTTTGATCGGAATCTAGGATGTTGGGGGAAGAGAAAGAAGTCGAACAAAGTACGTAGTTCCCTCTTAAAAATCTCTTGGGTTAAACAAGGGACAAGTTTTTCACGTCTAAAATTGTCAAATACTTCTGACCCCACAAGAATGTAGTGAAGAAGGTCTTTACATCTGCTTTTCTCAAGCAAATCTACATCAGGATGTGATCCATACTTGGCCACGTGATTTGATCACATGTACGCAATGTGTGACTACTTTTTCACGTGTCTTTCTTCAGTCACGAAAAGTTATTGAGTATAAGAGACGTTGCCTATGATCATGCCAGCTATGAGGTTTAGGCTTTTGAAGTAAGGAAAAACCTTGCTTCGTGTTTTGAATTCAGTCTAAAGCGTAGTTACAAGCATCATCACATTCACATCAAGGAAACATCCTAAGTTAAGTGCTCTCATCGTAGTTAGGTCGGACCTCTGATAACTTCATTGTGGCTACAACTAGGATGACCAAACCGACAGAGATTCTTTAGATTCTATTTCAGTTTTACTTAATGACCTTACTTATCCTTCATCCTTCCAACCTCTCCATCCTCGGTGTTTCTCTGAATTTTTAAGATGAGGTATTATTAATAACTCTATTATTGTTCGGACTATCCTCATCTTGGTTGTTTTCTATACAACGTTTCGGCCGTTGTACTCTACAGCCTTCATCAGGTATCATGTGGTAGGTGTGGACACATGGCATAGTGGTTAGAG
Source organism: Thysanoteuthis rhombus (assembly GCA_963457665.1). Taxonomy (NCBI): domain Eukaryota; kingdom Metazoa; phylum Mollusca; class Cephalopoda; order Oegopsida; family Thysanoteuthidae; genus Thysanoteuthis; species Thysanoteuthis major. The sequence continues at coordinate 81,434,582 of OY735198.1, forward strand.
AATCAGACAAAATTAATAAGTAATCTAATGGTTCTAAGTTCAATCCCAGTGTGAGATAACAATAATTCAAAAATACTACTACTACTACTTGGAGGGGAGTGCGGTCTATAGACCCCCGTCGGTTGAATAAAAGATTCGGTTCGTTACTTCCCCCACACCTACCAGATGATACCTTATGACGGCTGTAGAGTACAACGGCCGAACCGTTGTATGGAAAACAACTAAGATGAGGATAGTCCGAATAATAATAGACTCTCTATCCTTATCCTGGTAGATCCCTCCACCTATCCATGTCGGCAGAAACTCCAGTCCTCATTTCATTTAATTCATTCATGAATTAAAACTTAGCACTGTTGTTAACCAATTTGTTTGTTCTTATTTCTGCGTTTTGTTAAAAATCCAACTGTGTACTAACCTTGTTTTTGTGCTTAAGCAGTGAACTCGCTTCATACTAGGATTTATCTCCTTAGATCATTTATGGTAATTTTTATTTCAGGGGGCTATTATAATTAGCAGCCCTAAAACTTCAACAACAGAATGAATTCAGTACTCCAAACAACACTCGGACTGTGAAAACAATTATATCCAGTTTTCTTGAACTAGTTCATGCCCGTTAAAAAAATTGCAGATACGTTTAAATTTCTATGAGGTAATTTTGGAGGAGAAAAGAAAAACACTGAATTCATTTAAGCCAACGAATCTATAGTTTCGAGAGGTGTATGTGAGATATTTTAACAGCAGAATTGTTGACCTTAAAAGGAAGAGTCCATTATCAGAGACAAAAATTAAACTGTCATACTATTCTCTATGTAGATAGATAGATAGATAGATAGATAGATAATTATTTGCACTCGCATGCTTCGTCTCTGAACACTGTTTAACTCTTTTCTTTTTTTATCTTTCTTTTTTTGAACGAAGTGTACCCGAAGGATTTTTTTTCTTTAAGCCAACCATATTTTTTAGCGCATGCGCGGTTTCTTCCAAAACTATATTGATTATAATTTTCTTGAAAACTTTTGCAATGTCTTCTTGTTCATGTTCTTCTTATTGCCAGATCGAATCAATAAAAAAAAAAACAATAAGAATTCTCAACTGGCAGAGAAGACTGTTATCGAAAAGATCAACCGACTGACGCGATAAAAAATATCATTCAATTAAGTGTCAAATACAGAATGTTGTCAAATTCCAGTACAAGTTTGAAAGTGGTTTTGTTTTCCAAATGTAGCAAAAACAAGTACAATCCTCACTAAATTTAGGCGAGTAAAAATTAAATTTCCTTTAATGTGATTTGAAATCGCAGTTAACTAACTGGTAATCGTGTCACTTACCAACTAAGATAAATTGACTAGTCTAAGGTATATATAACACACATATGCAATGGCTTATTCCTTTCTGATGAATAAATACAATCAGACTAAAAAATAGTTTTATAAGTTTCTATCAATCATGTATACAATACAAACTTGCAGTAAAGATCTTCAATCGAAGTTGAACTTTTAGTGGAGCTTGACCCTGTTGCAGCTAGGCTTTTTTCTGTATTTAATATTAATTGTTTTCCAATCGATCGTAAAATTTCCCCCCACCTGGTTTTTATGTCCACCTTTCATTCGTTTATGCTTTCTTTTCTTTCAATGTTTATGATCTGTCTTCGTCTCTTTTTGTCTTTAGACCTTTGGCTTTTCATTCTTTTCCCCCGTCTTTTTTCGTCTTCTTCATCTTCCTTCTTCGTCCATCTCATTTCTTCTTCTTCTTCTTCTTCTTCTTCTTCTTCTTCTTCTTCTTCTTCTTCTTCTTCTTCTTCCAAGTATTCTACCTTCCTAACTCTCCTCCTCCACTTCTTCCTCCTCCCTCTATTCATCGTCCTCTTCCTCTTTCTCCTCCAGTCTAGCGCAGGTTTTTCCACTTCCTGTAGTCTTGCATGCTTTGCTACAAATTATGTTCTTCACACACACACACACACACACACACACACACACATATACATATATATATATATATATATATATATATATATCTTCCTCCGATCTTTTGGGCAATCACCATGATATATATATATATATATATATATATATATATATATATATATATATATATATATATATATATATATGTATATACATATATATAGATATATATATATATATATATTTTTGGGGCAATCACCATGATATATATATATATATATATATATCACCATTATATATATATATATATATATATATATATATATATATATATATATATATATATATATATCTTCCTCCGATCTTTTGGGCAATCACCATGATATATGTATATATATATATATATATATATATATATATATATATATATATATATATATATGTATATACATATATATATATATATATATATATATATATATATATATATATATATATTTTTGGGGCAATCACCATGATATATATATATATATATATATATATATATATCACCATTATATATATATATATATATATATATATATATATATATATATATATATATATATATATATACATACATATATATATATATATATATATATATATATATATATATATATATATATATATATATATATATATATATCATGGTGATTGCCCAAAAGTTTGGAGGAGTTGCGACTCATCATAACACGTAGTTTCTACCTTCTCCTTTGAAGAAGTCTCATAAAAGCACGGCTGGCAGCAAAATCTTCTGAAATGTCGCATAACACTTACCATAAATGTGTGTGTACATGCTGAGTCCCAAGTGACAATATATATGATTAAAAACAGTAAAGAACTCATGAATAAAGATTTCCTTTGGAAACAATCACAATATGGAAACTATATGTATGTATGTGTGTGTGTATGTGTCGATTAAATACATAAATATTGTCTATGACAATGGTATACCCCCGTTTTGCTAGATTCAAATCAGACAGACGGAGTAAATGAGCCTCACAATTATATACTGTGATTTGAAATGTGACAGTTGGAGTAAGTTGTAATTATTTCCCTTGCAAGCATTGCATGATATTGTTTTATTGAGGTCATTGCAAACTCAGATTACATAACAATTAGTCACTTTTGCTTGTTCTGTGATGTTTGTCTAAGTAATTTTTATTTTTAATTCACATCATTTGCCAGCTTTCACACACATTTGTTTTATTTTTATCATCTAGTTTCTATTTACAGAAAGAAAATGCTTCTCTAAACTGTTTTTGGTTGTTCTGGTATTGTAAAAACTTTGTTTCGGAGTATACTTCTTCCTGTGACGACATTTAACACCGATCTCTCACTTAGAATAAAGTAGTTTATTTTCATCCGTAAATTTGCGAAAAAATATAGTTTTTTCGAGTCTCAGTTTGCTTATTGAATAATGTTTTCTACACACGTTGTTTTCGTTTTTTTTTTCTGTTCCATCTCTAGAGTCATTCTCTATCCGTACGTGTCCGGATTTGAACGGATTGCGAAGGGTCGTTTTTGAGCTTTTCAAGATAAAAGAATATGTTTTGCTCAGCTAATCTGCCCAGTGAATTCAATTTTGAGATTCCTATGTTGAAACAATTTTATCTGTCTGTGTATATATTTGTGCTCAATGTACAATATCTGGAGTGAGGTAATTTTTTTGTAGCACACATTTTTCGAGATTTCTGCAATTTTTTATCTTGATTTCTATTTTATTTTTATCATTTATTTGATCTGAAACTTCATCATTTTGGTTACAGATTATTCATTCCATATTATTCATGTTAGTGCGCAGCGATTTTAACTCGTTCGAGTTGAAAATCTAGTGTAATCTATTGTTTGATAGAAGTATTTTTTAACTAGATCCCAAAAGATTTTACTGGCATTTGTTATTACCTGCGATATGAGTTTTCCAATAATGACGCTACAGCGAGCCGTTTATCTTCTTTCTATGCTGAAGGATATTCATATATATTTCCAACAAATTTACCCGGCCTCCTACATGTTAGAATTAGGTATTTCCCAAACAAACGTGCAGATCAGGCATAGACCAAAAGCAGTCCATTCAAGACATTTTCCATCTTTATTTGGGCCACGTAGTCACCTAGGAATGTCTACCGTATCAAAAAAGCATACCTAATTTCTATTTTCAAACAAGTATATGATCACAATGAGCTTATATGCATTCTTTTTATCTATTTATTTGTATTTCTGTTTATTTCTTTTGTGCTGAAATGGGATGATCTCATTGGTTGATTTATTTTCCTATTACGACTTAACAATGATAATTACGTCATAGAAACTCTCAAGATGTCTGATCATCACACATTGAAACAGCTTGAGATGAGTTGATACATAAAAACAAACTTAGAATTAGGATACTTTGATTATCAAAAATAAATCGCATAATAAAATAGCATCAGGTTTCTTATTATCGATTCACATATGAATAACACTGTCATTTTAGACGGGTATATTCTACTTATTATGCAATTGAGTAGTGAAACTAAAACAGAAGTAATTTTACAGTATAAGTTGAGCTTCCTGAGAAATATTACATAACATTTTGAATAAACGCCTGTATTGGCCTCGGGCCACTACAATATGGCCTTGGGCCAAACTTGTTCTGCCGGCCTATGCTCGCTCATAAGTGGTGTAGATAAATAGGTGAAGACAACAATTATATCCGAAATATCACTCTCTATATGCTACCTGTTACAATAATTAACTTAATTGTCAACTTCCTTGAGAATTGACTATCATTGTACTCAATCAGACTTTCAAATTCAAGACTTTTCGATTTCAGCATGGAATAATTAAAAATCGAATGACGTTATGTCGGAATCCATTGCAATTGTTCAAAACAGTCGCGAGGGTGAGGATTATTGCTCATTCAATGAATACGATTTTTTTTTTCATTCAAATAATCCACTGTTTTCTTTCTGTTTTGTTTGGTTTTAGAGGATTTTTAAAATGTTCTCAATTTCTATTACACTTTGGCTTTTTCTACTTAAGATAAAATTAGTTTTAAGCTAAATAGGTTCCCGTTTCCAACTAAATAATGATAGGCAATTGATCAGTTTGAGGGGTGATTTTGTTTTTTCTCTTCTCTGACCTATTCGAAAATCAGGCTCTGCAGAAAAAAATAATCCTTCTAAATTTTTTTTTCCAAATCAGCCCTTCAAAGTCTGTTGTTCGATGGAGACTTTGGCCACCTAAGTGGAAGACATGACGGCTGGTAGGTCTTATCCTGCCACACTGGCCTATGACGTGCACCAGAGGGAGAAGTGTATTCATGCCTTCCACGGGGAATTTGTGCAAAGGCAAAGTCGGAGTTTAAGAGTTTCTAGCGAGGGCTTCGATTTACAATGAGTATAATTCTTTACTGGCCCCTTACATTTTTAAAGTCGGGTCAGCTAAACCGAATCTTTAATTTTCTGTTTAAGAGTATGAATAGATATTCAGCGAGAACTCAAGTCCATGGGGAGAGTTTTCGACTAGTATTGTTAACAGAAAATGAAATAAACAAATCCAAACAGATGATTGGTGATAATGGAGGCATCGCCTAATTAGTATCGCCTACGTCTGAAATGTGTTTTATAACATAAACAAACATGCTGTTGCATGACAGTTTCTTCACATTAAATTGTCAATATTGATGCACTATTGATGTTTTCGCAATCAAGGCGGAATTGAAATGATATTATCAGATCAGAAGTTGTTTTGATCGTCGTAAGTTGCAAGCTGTGCAAACTCGAACAATTGATTGAGCAGTAAATATTTGACACATCGTTGCAGTTGTTCTTGTGTTGAAAAATGCAATTTATCCAAAGATTTGCCAGGTCTCTTTATTATGGACGTCGCAGAGCTGATACGTTCTGAACTTGTCTACTTCGTCATGACATCTTATTTTTTGCCGACTATAGTATCGCATTCGATCTCTGAGGATCCGTGTTATGAGTTGTCTGGTATTCTCCAAGAACAAAAAAATCTCATCAGACTCTCAAAAATTCGAATATAACATTAGGAAATGACGGGAATTTCTGTCACTTGAGTCCTATGGCTAACTCTATAATCCATCTGTCTTATTGTGATTGATGGCAACTCTGTGAGTCAGGGCTTTTATCTGACGAGAGATAACTTACAGTGAACTATCTAGCAATGCACAAGAGTTCTTATCTTAGCAAGAAGGGGCGAAAGCAGATGAAGCAAAGGAAAAATTGATCAGTGTCCATAGGACAGTGATCGCAGTAGGCAAAGTCCGGACAAAAGATGAGGGAATAAGATGACAAAGGTTTACCAGTATGACATGATAAAGTTCAACGCAATCTCTGTCGTCATGGAAGGATATGGGATCGAGAAATAGACTTCTGAGTGATAGTAATGATTGGTTATTTCAAAACTAATAATTTCATTCCTTGTCGAAATATATTGGACTTCTAGACAGGAAGATTTCCGATTATCCAGAATTTATATCTTCCCTAGGAAGATAAGAATGTGACCCAGTGACATTAAAACTATCCCTTTTATAAAAATGCGTTTCTGCTGGATGGATCATATCTCATTAATCAAATTTTGCAAGAATGAAAGTCAACCGATGGACATCACGACTCACAACAGGGATCACATGCAAAACCAAGACCGACAAAATATATAATGGAGAAGTGAACTAAACAAATTTAGAAAATACTTTCTCTGTGACGCCCATGATGGAAAATCGTGGTGAATTCTGGTGAAGGTCTTTGACCACACACAGACGTTAAAAGACTGATGAAGATGAATCGATTCATGCAATTTTTTTGTTTTTTTTTTATCCTGAAAAAGTCTACCAAATCCATCCATGTTCCAAGTAGATGTATTCTTTAACATTAGGCAATTGAAGAGACGTACCATCATCAGTATTTCAGCGTCCATCGTTGGACATAGACATTTCCCCAAGATTCTCCAAATATCTCTATCACAGGCGATGCAGAGCCAATACTTTCTGAACTTGTTCATTTCGACATGCCATCTGATAATTTGCTTTTAATTTTGCTTATAAATTTCTCTTTCCAAAACGTTTGAACTACGCTATTTCTGTTTTTGTTCTATCAGGGTTAACATATACTTTGCGATTTGAAAGCCTCGCTGCCTAGTAATCATTTTAGTGATTTGATGGAAAAGAAATCTTTAAATCTGTTTCGAGCTTTTCACTGAATTTTTTAAATTAGGAACCACTCCCCCTTTATGAATTAAAAGGATATATGAATTTGCCTCGTTCAATTTTGGCGAAATCTTTCTGTTCATCATCACCTCCATCTTCATGTAAGACACTTTGTCCACTCAAGGCACTCACAAACAGTGTATACGTTGGAATTTTTTGACACGCACAAAATCTTACCAACTATTATTTTCTTTCGTTAAGTTAGAAGAATGTGGGAGAACCTTTAAAGCTAACAACGGGATGTATTTTCCTTGGTGTGGACTGGGAGTGTCATTTTGGATAATCGATATTTTCTGTGAAACAGAGCTGGAGACTTCTGACGTAAACGCCGACTAGAAAGACAAAAGCTGTAAACATTATTAAAATCGTGACCAGTTATAGGTAGTCCTTTTTTCTTTCAATTAGCCTTGGGTTGATCACTTTTCGTGTTTACGAATATCGAATTCTGATTGAAGTTCTGAAATCTTCTTAAATATGATCCGTTATCAAATATTCTGATTCGATTAAGGAATCTATATAGGAAGAATGACTTGCCACCACAGTCAGTAATTGAACAACTGTACTGTCGAAGTTTGAAGTAACGTGGAAAATGCTATTGAAGGATAGATATAGACAGAATAAATTCCATAATGACATTATGGACATTTCAGCTGGAAAACATCTAAAATAAAGTAAAAAATATCTAGAAGCAACTAGATTCTGGAGATTTCTGATGATATAAATAAACTTGTCAGAATATGGCCCTCAAAAGACAAAAAAAATTATTTCTAAGGATTAAAAAAAAACGTATTCAGAAGGGGGCCTTTTGGAGATTTAAGTCTTGAGACGGAACGATTTGGCCTAGTACATTGGAACACACACACACACACACACACACACACACACACACACACACACAGAAAAACAAACTCATACAGACACACTTACACATTTGAAAAAGAGAAAACTTGATGACTTAGGTGGTTCAATATTATTTGCTGATTTCAATGATTTGATTTCTTCAGACTGTAGTAGTCATTGTTCAAGTTCATATTTCAATCAGGTTGTTTGAAAAGCAATTTTTGGAGTGAGATTAAATCCCTTTCAAAGAAACGGATTCAAATCTATTTGTCAAGAGCATAATTACCATTATCAGGAATCACAATAGTCTACTATGAAACTAATTCATTTAGTCTTTGTTGAAATTTGATATTCTAGACAGAAAGAAATCTGATATGGCTGAACTGATACTGGAAACAGTCAAGCAAAGCTGTTACTAAAACAGCCAACATAGATTTCTTCATTTTTCAAAATTATGTTGATATAAAAAAAAACATTAAAAATATTATACACAATCTACGCTAGACCCCAATTAGAATATGCAGAGCAAGCATTGTCTCCACATTGCAAAGACAATATAAAACAATCGGAAGATATCCAGGTAAGAGCAACAAAATCGGTTCCAGTATTCCTCTATGACGAAAAATCAAAATTAACGATATTAGAAATAAGGAGAACAAGAGGTGACGATACAAATATTTAAAATGATAAAAAAGTACGACCGCATACAAGTCAAAAAATGGTTTATAATGATTTAAAGAAAAACATGAATAAAGAGAAACATGCAGAAAAAATCCAAGTGATTCTTTTTTGCAAAGAACTGTCAACGATTGGAAAAAATAATGGATCAAGACGCTGGAGTAATAGGAGCTAAAATATCGAACAGCTTCAATAATGACAATCATACAATAACCAAGAAAACAACAGCAAATTTGAAAATTTCACATAGGATGATTAACAAAAAAGTGAAGTATAAGCACAATATGGATATAAGTGTAACTCGCTATATATTTTGCTGATTTGACTGGCTGGCTGAATGGCTGGCTGGCTGGCTGGCTACACGTACAGATATGGAGATACTTTTATTTCTTATTAATTATGGGAAACTAATTTTTTTCTAATCCACCTCTCTAAATGGGTTTTCCAAGGAGGATTTCGAATTACAAGGTAATTTCATGCTAAATTGATCCCTTACTTTATGTCCGACAAAATTCACGCTTAATTTCAGATCTTTTTTCAGTGATCATTGCCAAACAAAAGGCGAGAGGTGTGATTTATTCATTGATCAACACTTTTCCTGATTTTTCAACTGACCCCTATAAAGCATGCTGCAATAAGTTTTTGACCGATTGATTGACTTACCAGACCTGTTTGTCCCAGTGAAAAAAAAATTATATCTTGAAGTCATCATAACCAGCGAATAAGGATAGAGTGGAAGATGAAAGATTACATTTTCTCCTGGGCGTTTTCTTCTTTCACAATAAAAATGGGCTTGCATTGCCATTACGAAAAATTAAACGCGTTTTATTGACCACATCAGGATATCTTTGCATGGATCATCATCATAATTTTGTCGTCCTTGATAATAAAGAGCCGTCTGTGACAGTTGTGACTTGTTCTGAAAGCCGAGAGTAGATGAAGTCTACCATGTTAAACCGGCTGCTCAGTAAGTGTTGAAATAAATATTCCATTTGCCAATATCTCTTGCTTTCGTCGACAAAAAAAATCATTTTTTGTGTACATTCAAAAAAATCATCGAATTATTTTTTTTATTGCTGGTCGTCAGTAAACCGTGAGAAAGTGTCGCATTGTCAGCTCGATAACAATTGTTTGTTTTCAAGTTCTTGACACAACTGTGATACTAGACAGAATCGAATTCAGATTCAAGGTTTATCAGGGTTTAATTTCCAGAAATTGGGAAAAAAGAAACGAAAGCTAATGATGCTAATACTTTTTCAGATTTGTACTTTGATGCTTTTTATTCCCCAATAACTTTGCCTAGTAAAGATATTTTAGTTATGAAATTTCTGTGTGAGAGTTTGTTTTATCTCACGTTGAACAAATCGATCCCGATTCTGGCTTACAAACCGTTGTAAAATGTTTGCTGAATTCAAATGTCTTGAGAGGCTGAAACAAAAATAGTCGGCTTTTAAGACCAGCTTTTTGTACTCTGAGGCCCGTCAGTTTGTTTTAATTCTCAATACATCTATATCCAAAAGTTTATACTTCTTTATCAGAAAAAGGAAAACCACTTTCTCAAAATATGCAAAGCAAAGATGGAAACTACTGCCTCAAAAATTTGCAAAACAACCTAGTTCCCAATGTTTGTATACCAGGATAGACAATGCAAATTTTCCCATAATTTTTAGTTGTGTAGGATTCCTAGTTCGTCAAACCTTTTGTTAGGTTCTTTGGGACAGTTCTACCTTCTCCTTAATGTTCCACAACTTCTTCAGCTCCTTGGCAAATTCAACTTTTCATCCCGTTTCAGCTTCATACATAGTCTACCGGCAAAGCAAAATATACAGACTAGTGATTATCATCTTTGTTCATTACAACTTATTGTATCATTATAGCCCCAGAAATGCACCCCCCCTTGAGTAGCCAATATTTGAGTGTGTATGTACATGTGTCCTGTTGCTCCAGGTCACAGTTTTTCAAATTGCAATCCCAGAATTTTGCATGGGTACACCACAAAGCATCATTTGGTTGTTTTTTTTAAGTAAGTGCTCTCAAGGGTCTCAGTTTTCGTTTTCAGCCATCAGTAGAAATAGCAGCCTTTTACCATCCGTCGTTGCTTATGAATTTTCCAAAAGATTCGCCAAACCTCTCCATCATGTCGCTGAGCCGATACTTTTTGTACTTGTCTACTTTGTTACGTCATTTTATATTTTGTTGGCTGCAGTTTTGCATATGATCTTTAGGGATCCACGCTGTAGGTGGTGATATCCAGCGCTTTTATGACATTTTTGCAACATGAGCGGCCCATTTCCACTTCAGTTTTCTAATGGATTCTATGATACCTCTAACTAACGGTGTTTCTCAAATATACTGTGCTGTATGATGATCGCTCCACATGATGTTGAGCACGATTCCCTATTGTGCACGTTGTATGGTTCTCAATTTGAGGGTTAATCTTTTGGTTAGGTCCCATGTTTTCCTCTGTAAGTGGCTATTGCAAAGATGCATTGGTTGGAAACTGTTCTTTTCAGAAATAATGGGATTTTGAAGGTTAAGCTAGCTCTACCGAAAGCTTGTGAACTTTAAGTGATTGTCGGCTTGATTTCTTCTTCCTGGGATGTCATGGAGACTCGTGGTCCTGGGTAGATGTAGTGCTACACTTTCTCCAGCCTTTGTTCTCTACGTATTTGTTCTAACTGACATTTATTTTACAGAATTTTATTTCCCAGATCCTGAGCTAATAATTTTTAGATAACATAAGATGAAAGATCTTTTTTCCAGATATTTTTTGATAAAAGAACTATATTTGTAGATAATTTTAGATATTTTTTTCACACAATTAGCTCTAGTACACACAAAGGCTACAGTGATTCATTTATTGCGAGGTACGGATATTATTATTATTATTATTATTATTATTATTATTATTATTATTATTATTATTATTATTCAAAAAAACTTTCACTAAAAATTCAAAGATGGATTTCTACCAATTTTTGTGCACTGACCACACCGATCTAGCTCGAGGGTTGAAAACTCAAACATTCATTCCTTATTGGGTCTAAAATAAACTTTTTTTTTGTTTCTTAACACTGGTTCAATTTGCGGAGTTAATTTATGCTGAATTGATCCTTTAACTGCCTGTCTTCTGTGAATTACCACTTTTTTAGTGAAAAAGTTGGCTTATGCATGAACTTCAGTAAAACGAAAATCATGTGCAACAATCACATTGAGAATAAGAACATAACTTTCAAGATCGGAGATGCAAAACTCTGAAAGGTAGACCACTACATCTACAACGAATCTCCATGAGATCCTCAAAAGAAGAGGAAATCAAGCAAAGAATCACTCTAGGTTGGCAAGCCTTTGTCATAGCAAGCTCAACTTTCAAAAACCAGACAATCCCAATAATCTTAAAAAGATGAGTATACAACCAATGCATTCTCCCGGCAGTCACTTATGGAGCTGGAACATGGAACCTAACCAAGAGACAGACCCACAATCTGAGAACCATGCAACGCACGCATGAAAGAATCATGCTCAACCTTACATGGAAGAGATCACAAGACAGCACAGTATATCAGGAAGAAAACAGGAGTCCGAGACATCATAGAATCTATTAAAAAGCTTAAATGGCAATGAGCAGGCCATGTTGCAAGATTGAAGGACAACCGATGGACATCAAGACTCACAACATGGATCTCCAGAAATCACATGAGAAATCGAGGCCGACAAAAAACAAGAGGGAGAGATGAATAAAACAAATTTAGAAAATACTGGCTCTGCGACGCCCATGAAAGAGAATTGTGGTGAATGCTGGGGAAGGTCTATGTCAAACGACGGACGTTAGAAGATTGGTGATGATGATGGTTCCCATGAGTTGAGAGAAGTAACTAATTCATTGGATTCCCCTCTATCAATTTTTTTAATTGATCACCCCAACACGGCATGCTGCCAAAAGACATCTGTCACATGAGTATTATTGTTTTTTATTGATGATTGGCGTCTGTCACGTTTATTCCATTTTAGTCTCTGTTGGTGGCTAATTACACAGAAGAGGAAGACAGAAAAGCAAACGATAATTTTATTGATTTCGGTAATTACTTGATGGCCAAGAAAATAACATTGAAAAATATTATTTTCATGGCGTCGCAACAAGGCAAAATCATTACGAAGTTTCCTTTTGTATCACACACCTGGATTTATGATAAATGTGGCTATTTATATACGAAGTTTGTCTGGAAAGTATCCAGGTATGTGAATATATCGAGGACCAGTTGTGCTGCTTTGATGTAACTTTGCAGAGAATAAGACGTGACTTTACTGCACTTGCATGAAGAGACACCCTTCCTTTGGCTTGCCAAGTTGGCTATGAGACGCCATAGAGAGAGCTTGTGTACTACCAAAATATCACATCCACTGTGGTTAAATGAATCCTTTCCCACCTCATGCGCTGACTTGTTAGGCAAAACATCGCATTACCCAGGTCTATCAATCGCTTCACGATCCTGATTAGGTGGTCTGTGACATGAGGTTTTCTCCAAGCGATATTTCAGACCACTGACATCTTAAACGAGAATGCGACGAAACAGCTGATGGTGATCCTGGAAGAAGACATAGTAGATAGTTTTGGAAATCGGAAAAGACGCTGCGATAAGTGTGTGGGATCCCAAAGAGAGTAATTTTCTTGTTGATTTTGAATGCCTTGATCATAAGACAGTATATTACATGGAAGCTAACAGGGGTCAGAGATATCACAGAAAACATTTTTTTTAAAACTCAAATTGCAACGGATTGTTCATGTTGTAAAAGTGTTAGACAATGGCTGAACATCACGACTCACATGGATTCAAAAAAAACATATGCGAAACTGATAAGATGACAAAATGAACAAGTTCAAAAGAACTAACTCTGCGACAGGCATGATAGAGAGGTCTGGCAAATCTTGGGGAAGGTCCAACAATGGATGCTAAAAAGATATTAATGATGATGATGATTATTATAATCACTTTGAATACAAATACATATGATGTCTGTTAATTTACTTATCTCGGTTTCTGCATGGTACAATTGTTATTGAATCCACATTGATAACGCCTTCTACCCTCATCTTGTTAACTGAAACATAGCTAAGTTTTTACAGATGTTGAGTTTAATTATTGACTAATCTTGGGTGTCGATAGGACAACAGCCATGGGCGTTGTCTAAGGATGGTGGGGGGCAAACCCCCTATGGATCAGGCTTTTCCACCTAAGTTGGATTGGAAGTTGAAACCTTTTAAAGGATAATGGTGCAGCACGCTTGTTTTATGTAACCGTAACCAAATGTAAGCAGGTAAAAAGATGGTATTATTATATCTTTTGTTTATTGAATTATCCGAATGTGTATGAACCCAAACGTAAAAGTTGTTAATTTGTTCCACAGAACATCTGGAAAGCTGGCATGAAGCCCTGAGTTTCTGCAAAATATTCTTTGAATGCCGCTGGCTTAGACCAACGAATATATCTTTTTGGTTTTGAAGGCTTCAATATATTCATTCTGTACAAATAGATCTGGGATTCGATTAAAACTGTTCCATCTGCCTTGAGCAGAAACGAAGATGACGGGTGATATATACCAAACTCTTGTTTTATCGACACTCGTTCCAACAGCACTAATTCATGACAAACGCATTCTAACGGTAGATTTGTTTTTATATTCTCTCAAGACCATCGCAGAGGATTAGTTTCTGGCTTCATTCATTTTATTTACAGACCTGTAAACCCGTATTTGGTGCGTTTTACTGAGGGAGGGTTATGAAAAAATTGTCTGTACGTTTTGGTTTCTTATTATTAACACACATTTTAATGATAAATTCGTTATAACAGCACTCAAACGCCCTCCTTATGGTGTCGTAATAACAGAAGTCTATTGTTGCATGTTTTCTTTCCACAATGTTTATTTTTCAGTGGGCTGGTGTCTGCTCTCTCATTATCAATCGAATCCCATGGTATTGTGATATCAACTATAGTTTTGGTAATTGGCTCTTGATCGAGTAATGACTTGTTTAGTTTCTGATGGGGGGAAGGCGATTTGTGTCAATATCTAATTTCCCATGTATACTCAAAGTTTCATTTTATTTATTTCATTTTTGCGTGTTCGATTAACGTTTCTGTAAGTAAACTTGGCTTTTGTTTTTTTCAGTTGTTTCTGTTTTATTTGATTATTGTTATTGAGTTTGTGCTTCATATGCTGAGCATATCATCACTGGCATAGTGCCTGTCAAAAATAATAGGTGTATTTACGACTGGATTGGCACTTCTTTCTATGAGCAGAGTATCACTTTCATCTCCCGCACCTCTACCATGGATCAGAACGTAGTCTCTAATATTGTGAAACAGAAAAGAAACGATGAACCTTTTAACTGTCCCAACATAAGACTCGTATGCATTATATATATATATATATATGTATATATATATATATATATATTGAATCATCCACAAACAGCTATTTCGTTGTATTCCAACTCTTCAGTGTGGCTATGAATTATCCAATACCCCATCCCTCCCCATTTTTCTGGCCTTATCGACGAGATCAAAGTGTAGCATCTGTTCCCCAGCAGAGCCCGAGGCGCAGCTACTGACACTTGCCTGTCGAATGGGCCGGAGATTGTGTGCTGGTTGGCATCAGAGACCGAGTGCACCGGTGCAAAGCGATAGCCAATGAGCTTTTACTGAGGCTGCGCTTTGCTATTCGCATTGGAGGCCTTTGGACTCGTCTTTCGGCTCTTTTATAATTACTCGGCCCAGCTGCGGAGGGGTCAGTGTCTCCGGAGCAGCACTGTTCCATTGCACTTAAAGGAGCAGGTCGCCTGGTGGACGCTTTCGTGACGGTGGTTGCTTTAGCTTCTACGGTCGCTTGGCAATCGAAGTTGCGTCAGCTGGAGCCAATTTTGGAAGGGTGTCACCTATTCTTTCCACGTTAAGCCCGACCTTGTGTCAAATTCCGCTGTGGTGGGACAGTACATAAATAGATTCCCCTGAGCAGCACTGCTCCATTGCACTTAACAGAGCAGGTCCCCTGGTGGACGCTTTCGTGGCGAAGGTTGCTTTGTTTGCATTGCAAAACCGAAGCCGCGTCAGCTGGAACCATTTTTGGAAAGGTGTCTCCTATTCTTCCCAAATAGACCATCCAGTACCACGAGGTAGGATCGAAAGCTTCGCTTCAGACCCAGAGGCTGGCATTTTACCCCTGCCCAATGCAGAACTGAACGGTCAGTAGGACCAAAATTAAGCGATATATTTACTTACGCACGATTCCCCATCCACCAACGTGCTCCATAGCAGAGTTGGAAGAGCATTTTTACATGGCTTATAATGGACGAGATGCCTTACTTAAAGAGTGCTCAACCTTGAAGAAGGAAGCGTTTTTTAGTGTTGAGTTATCTATAAGTAGAGAGTGCACGATATCGCGGACAGAGCAAACGTAAATAGAAGTACACAGAAAATGCAGTGCTTCGTGGTGGCTCCGAGATCTGTGCAAGTGAGTGTGAACAACAGACCATTTACTCTTGAACAGATGCCCCTAGAGAGGACTGAACTGTGCATCTGGCCTCCTTCTCAAGCATCAGCTGCGCTATTGGGAGGCATTGTGCTATCGTGGGGGGCTGCCATACTCCTATTCAAATGACAGCAATGTGTGTATGTATGCTACGTGATTGTTTAAATACTAAAAGGAAGGACAGACACTATTTTGGATCGTTAAAAGGCGTTTGAAGTTAGTGATAAATCTTTACTATTATGAATATCATTATTGGTAGAAATAAGGGAAAACTTGAAAATAAATAAAAAGACGAAGACTTTTTTTGCGCCATTGCACACAACCCTATCGCCATCTGTTGCTCAGTGAAGGCACTACTTTCAGTTTGATATTTTCAAGATCGAATATTGATCGGATCAACTATAAGGTAAAAATAGCATATGCTATGGGTCCTACAATTCTGAGAGGTACCGCACTAAATACTTTCAAGCTATCGGTCCAGTTTCAGTAATCATACACTTGCTATATTTTTTATAGTACTAAACTACCCTGCACTTTTATGGACGACAATGTGTTTGAGGTTAGCGAATTTAGACAATTATCATTGACCAACTGAGTTCTATCCACATACGTTTTTTCTAAAAAAAAAAACACTTAAAAAATGGCATCAATGCTCCACTTGACTCCTTCTAAAATGGTTTGCTCTTTTTCTATTTTTGAATAAAAGCTCTTTCGACCCTTGGGGGGGGGGGCTTTACAAAGCTACTGCTGCTGATGGTGATGAAAAGACAAAAGTTTAAAGTCTGATTATGACGACGAGATGCTGTCGTGACGTTCTTTTGAAGGTTCATACATGTCTTTTGTTGGTCTAAGAATTGGGCCAAAGCTGGGAGAAACCCGACAAAACAAGGACATTTGCCAACCAAATCTTCGGTGCTTGCTTGGTCTGACACACACAGCAGTGATACAACAATACGGCGTATGCATGTGTATGTGCGTGTACGGGAGTGTGAGTATGTGTGTGTTTGTGTGTGTGTGCTTAAAGCGTAAAGAATACGACCAATGCGTATGAATAACCGATTGGGGCCAATACAACTCTCAACGCAGTAGGGGAAGACCAGGCACAAGATGTGAGGGATGCCTGTAAGCCATGGCAGTGGTTAGCGCAATCGCAGTCTTCATCAAAGTAGATGAAAAAAGCCTTTAAACAGGAATCAACTCATACTAGCCGATGACAAATGACTGTTTTATCTTTGTACTGTCGACTTTAAGCTTAAATGAACTTTATGGGGCATTTTTCTCCCGATAATTCAAGTATCCTAATCCAAATATCCTAATCTTGAAAGTCAATTGTTTTAATGTGTGACAGGCTTTAGTCAAGAAAGTTTCAATGACATAATTTTCGTTATTATGTCTCATTGTAAAAACCTATAATTGTTTTTTAGCTGTGATAATCTATTCATATGGAATGATCTATTGTAATTTTAAGGTTTTATCTGGTGCATGAGCGCAAAGGAGCGCAAACAAACAAACAATAAGTGTGTGTCAATGCCTGATATATGTTTAGGTATTATATTCTTTTGTAAACCGTCAGCAATAAGAAAACATAACCAGATAGGAAAGCCAATTCACTGAAATGAAAGCATAACATTGCATTAATAATCACAGAGAGCGTAGTGAATTATGGAACCCCACGTCTACCAATGTTCAACGGGGGAAATTTATGTATGGACGAGCAAACAAACGGGCTTTTATATTCTTGTAATGGGATCACGTGGGACTCTGTAAGGTGAGAGCTTCGTTCGAGCGAAGAATTACAAAAGAATTCGGTTTTATTTTGCTCTTCGTTCGATACCTCGATTCCAGTATTGGCGATTCGCCGAATTAATCACCTGTGATTCCCGCGAACGATCAGTCATCCAATCGATAGATACAACGCTTTTTTCTTACCTACTTCTCTCATATATTTCTTCTCTCTTGATTTAATAACACCAAATCGATGCGGAGTGATTATTTCTTTCTTCTTTCACTGACAATATCTTTCTTTTATTACTTATGATGATGATCGTCAGCAGCAGCACCGGCAGCAGCCTATTGGCCTCCATCGTTGGACATAGACTTACCTCAAGATTTGCCAGACTTCACCATCATGACTGTCACCGAACCCATACTTTCCTAAATCAAGTTTGTCGTGTCAACTTATATTCGGTCAGACACAGTTTCACATATGCTCCCTAGGGATCCTGATTGTAAAGTAGGATATTGAGTGGTTGTCTGACATTCTTGCAACATGACTAACCCATTGCCATTTAGGTTTTCTAATGGATTCTGATATCTCCAACTCCCGTTTTCTTTCTCTAATACACTGTGCTGTCTGTTTGGTAAAAGTAGGCCTCTATGGTTCAGATCATGTCGAAGGATGAGGCATTTACGTATCGATTTACACCCTTCATTTTGGTGAGGATTCTACTTGTTGTTCTACGAGACGGAAGACAAAGTCAACTAGAGACATTGTACTTAAGTTTTGTAGATGTTGGTTGGTGAAATAAGATATAAAAATAGAAGAATGAAAGAAGAAGAAATAGACGGGTTGTATCGGAGAGAGAGAGAATGAGTCAGGGATTGAATATTTGTGATTAATCGGTGGCAGCCGACAGTTGCAAAAACTGATCGTTTTTTGTAATTGAGTTAGGAAATGAATATTACTGGCCGATATTTTCATACAGTTGGAATATAATGTAATGTTTTGATTAATTGATTCTCCTCTCCTCATCTGATGTTTACCAGATAAGTCAATTAAATTTTATTTGATAATACGGACAATTGCACAGGAGCACAGACTCAGAGAAACAGACGACACACTAATTAGCTAGACATAGCTTGCGAGTTGAGCATGGTAACCATTTCAAATTCCTCAACGTCATTGTAAATTTACAAATCATAGATTTTCTCAGTGACTTAAAAGTAACCAAGAGACAGACCCGCAAGCTGAGAACCATGCAATGTGCACATGAAAGAATAATGCTGAGCCTCACATGGAGAGACCACAAAACAGCACAGTACATCCGGGAAAAGACAAGAGTTAGAGACATCATAGAATCCATAAAAAATCTCAAATGGCGGTGGGCTGGCCATGTTGCAAGAATGGAAGGCAATCGATGAACATCACGACTCACAACATGGATTCCCCGAGACCACATGCGCAACTTAGGCCGGCAAAATATTAGATGGAGAGACGAGCTAGACAAGTTCAGGAAGTACTGGCTCCGTGACGCCCATGATAGAGTAGTGCGGCAAATCCTGGGGAAGGTCTATGTCCAACGACGGACGCTAAAAGACTGATGATGATGATGATGATGATGATGATGATGATGACAATGTGATTTTTAGAAATTGTAAACGATCTCTTTGACTTGAATATATAAAGAGAGTGATTGTTGAATGGAGGTTAATGGTTACAACATTTTTCTCGAAGGTCATTACTATTCAGTATGTATTCGTTGGAGGAAGCATTATTGTGGATTTTTGCAAGGTTAAGCTATGTTTACCTATTATCTACATATACAGGGTGTCCCAAAAGTCATCTAGGGGGTTAAAAATCAAATTAAAATTCGGATTTTCTTTAGATTTTGATTCCTTTTCTCTTAAAAATGTTGTTAAACATTTGGAAATCACCCAATCAAAATTGGGGAATTTTTTTTTAAAAATGTTATAGATCAATTATTCGTAATAGTCAAGAAGATAACTAAAAGTGTTCTAAAAAGAAGAGTGTATAAACAACACATCCTCCCAATCGTCACCTATGGAGCTGAAACATGGAACTAACCTAACCTTACCACTCTCTCTCTCTCTCTCTCTCTCTCTCTCTGTCATTCACTCTCTCTCTCTCTCTTTCTCCCCTATATATCCCTGTCCTCCACTTTATCAAATATTCTAATTTCATATAGAGCTAAAATGTCATTTTTTCCAGTTTTCATTCTATCT
Source organism: Thysanoteuthis rhombus (assembly GCA_963457665.1). Lineage (NCBI taxonomy): Eukaryota > Metazoa > Mollusca > Cephalopoda > Oegopsida > Thysanoteuthidae > Thysanoteuthis > Thysanoteuthis major. The sequence goes on from OY735198.1 coordinate 81,454,745, forward strand.
TTATAAACAGCTATAGTATTATGTTATAGGATTTTTCCTATTATTTTAGGATCATTTTTTTTCTCAAATATTCTCTATTTTGTGTGTGTGTGTGTGTGTGTGTGTGCGTGCGTGTGTGTGTATGTGCGCGCGTGTGACTCTCTTAATTCATATAATGCCAGCACGCTGTCTTTCTAAATTGAAAAATCTTAGATATTAACGAAAAAGTATCACACAGATACGCACAGACTTATTTCATATTAATAAATGAACACATTTATACAAAAATCATATATTTTTGTAATTTTTTTATTATCATACAAAACTTGCCGTAATCATCTTCTGTCGGAAGAGGAGTTGGAGTGTATTTAGACCCTGCGGCAGACAGTCTTGTTTAATTTAGTGTTGTGCTACTTATTCGCTCCCCGAACTAATCATAGATCACTGCTTCTCACGCTTTCAATCCAGCGGCTCCGTTCTTTTCACAAACCTTTTAGTTCACTGGATATCTTTTTGTCTTTCTCGGTGGTGACGAACATATGAATTCGGTTCGCTTGATTAACTTTCCGTACTAGATCTAACTTCACGCACACGTACCTGCATCTACAAATACATTCCCTGTCTCCCCTCTCTCCCCTCTCTCCCTCTCCCTCTCTCTCTCTCTCTCTCTCTCTCTCGCTCCCTCTCTCTCTTTCTCATCTCATTCACCTCTCCTTGTCTGATTGTTTCTCTCTCTTTCTCCCTCAGTCTTACATTCACCCGCTCACACCTTGTATATATAAGTATATAGGAGAGGTGTTTGAGAGTTTGCCTGTCATGCTATAAAAAGTATCAAAACATGGGTGTAGCCCAACTGAATTTGGCGTGTCAACTCAATGGACCACGTCCACCAAAAATTTCGAGGAATATAATTTTCAGGAGGGTTTTAGACGGAGTTCCCTTCATAACGTATATATAATACCAAAATGAAACCTGTTTTCCGTCGATATATATATTTTTTCGTTTTATATGTTAATGCTGAAATGAGATTTAAATGTTTTAGAGTGAGGCTCCATTTATACGCAGAAGTATATATATATATATATATATATATATATATATATATATATATATATATATATATATATATATATTGCTCTTCCATAGGAACAGAGCACTCTGGTGGATGAGGAGTTTCTGAGTAAAATGAATATATCGTTTAAATTCAGCCTTACTGACCACCCAGTTCCGTAAATAGGATATCGGCCTCCGGGTCCAATGTGAAGGTTTCAATTCTGCCTCGCAGTACTGGATGTGATAATGTCTATAGCCACACTGAAGAGATATAATACATCGAAACAGCTGTCTGTGGATGGCACAATGATGTATATAAATATATATATATATATATATGTATATATATATATATATATATATATATATATATGAATACATATATATATATATGTATAAAACATATATAAATATATATATATATATATATATATATATATATATATATATATATATATACATATATATATATATATATATACGCTCTATTTTCAAATATTTCGTACTATATTCATGATAAGAGCAACCCCATTAAAAACAAAAAAATCCCATCTCTATATACAACTAGATTGTTGTTTTGTAGAATAAGTTTTATTGTTTCACGATAACGTATTCTTGTTTTGTTTTCTTAATTTTTTCGTGGTCATGGAGATAGGGCTACGTCGAAGTGTTTGGTTCTGCGAGTACTAAATGGGTTCCGGGCGGGTTGGAGGATAGTTGGGATAACTAGTCAGTTCTGGGTAGGGGAATTGTGTCAGGGTGTTAATACAGTCGTATTATCTTAGGGTAAGAAGGTGTAAGGAGGGGGGGATCTTGTTGCGATGGAAAACAATGAATAGAATTCTTGAATGAATGAACCATTGGGACGAAGTAGGACAATCGTAATGGCGTGAAACAGATCGGTAACAACTATGTGATTATCTATCTGCCTACGCTCTATTTTTCAATATTGAGCACTTTTATCATAGATAAAGCAACCCCATTAAAACAGTAACTATATGAATTTAATCAATAAAACTATCCGTATACAGACACACACACACACACGCACACACGCATATGTATATACATACATATTTATTTATTTATCTATTTATTTATTTATATACATATTGTTCTAGATATTACATTTCTTATCCCATTTCACGAAATAAGAACTATCTCTAATGTATTCATATCAAGTTGGAAGCATATGTTTATTAACATAAGTAATTTCCATATCAAGTTAGAAACCGTCAACTAAAACTGTCACCAAAACTGACACATATATTTATCTCAGTTTACCAAGTTGGTCTGGCTGGCTACGTATGGATGGATGGACTGAAAATTTAAACATTACTCAGGTCTAGAATTGACTTGGGGGTGGGGGGCTCAAAATTCTTTTCCCTGAATACCTTTCCAGATAGGGTTCAGTTTACAATCTGAGCTTCTGCTAGATTGATTCCTTAGTTCCTATCTGCTTGCTGTTTTTTTTTGTTTGTTTGTTTGTTTTGTTTTTGTTTTTGTTTTTTGTTAATTCAGGTTTTTTCAGTGGTCATTGTCTAACAAAAGATGAGAGAAGTAACTTATATGTCAATCACCCCATTTCCATTTTTTTTATATTGATCGCCCCAAACACGACATGCAGTCAATAGACGCAGATTGCATGACGATTTCTGTTGAGTGACCAACATTACTTGTGTTTTTCTTTTTGCAATCGCAGCTATTCTCTATTTTCTGATTTCACTGACGTGAATAATCTTCTTTCGCTTTTGTGAAAAAAACCTCATTTCCCCTGCATTGCCTCGGTATACAATAATTTGCTATCCGTCCCGGAACCACAATTATTCCCTATCTTAATAATTCTTAATAGCCGCACACAAAACCATTTGTTTTTGTACAAGACCACTGGTTGCTGATAACAGAATGGGAGAGTGTAGCCGTAGAAAGGCTGGGCGGTCGCCAACAGCTTTATTTCATTATTGCTATGACCATCTATCTGTACAGCAGTGAGATTTTTGCGTGAAGTAATCGGAGGATCAATCTCTCCGTTGAAGAAATCGAGTCAAGGCAGCGATGTTGACTATAGAGAAAGGAGGAATAGCTTGATACATTAGAATATTTGCTTGCAATATGTATGTGTGAGTGTGTGTATAAGTGTGCATGCACGTTTGAAAAGGAGAGAGAAATATGGAGGGAGAATGATGTATATGTATACGCATGTACCCGTACATTCACATGGATAAATTATTTCATCTAGTATATATTTATATCATTGAGTGTGTACGTATGTCTCCTCTATTCAGGGTTGAGCACTCTTCAAGTGAGGTAACTCACCCACTGTAAGCTTATGCAATGCTCTTCCATAGGAATTGAGCACACTGTTGGATGAAGGATTTCTGTGTAATTTAAATATAACGCTTAAATTCACTCTTACTGCCTGTCCATAGGTAGGATATCGGCCTACCGGTATGAAGTGAAGGTTTCAGTTCTGCCTCGCAGTACTGCATCGGAAAATCTATAGCCACACTTAAGAGATGTAATACATAGAAACAACTGTCTGTGGATGACACAATATATATATATATATATATATATATATATATATATATACACAAATACACAAATGTAAGCAAACATCTATGTATATATATGTGTGTGTGAGAGAGGGAGTTTGTATGTTTATGCATGTGTGCATATGTGTGTTTGTAAGAAGAGGGATATGAAGAGAGAATGACACATATGTTCATGTATATATACGCGCATACACGTAAATAAATCATAATATTTCCTCATCTTATACATATTCTTATTGATGAGTGCGCACATATACATATACATGTATATATATACATATATAAATTTATATACACACACGTATATATATAAACACACATATTTATAGATATATATGTGTATGTTCGTGTGTGTACGTGCATGTGCGTTTGTCCGTGTGCACATAAGTGTATGTGTGTTAGAAAAAGAGGGAGCTATGAAGAGAGAATTATATATTCGTCTCAGACAGAGAAAAAGAGATATTTCCAGTAAATTATCTCTTCACACGAATAAATACACATCCACATACGTATATATATATATATATATATATATATATATATATATATATATATATATATATTGTCTTTAACACTATGGTTGTCGACTCGTTGTCACTAGTGTAGATAGACAGGGTGATAGAAAATAGATAGGTGGTTGGATAGAGAGGCTGAAAGTAAAAGGGGGAAGAGAAATAAACAGATATCTAAATGGATATATATAGAGAGCAAATGAAACGGAAATGGCTTTAGAAATGCTGTATCTTGATAGTATCAAATCTTTCTTTCTAAACCGGAAACCCTAAATTTGAGATTCCTGGTTTGTCTTCATTTGGTTGCCAATATATTGAAGTATATTATTTCAACCACACTATAATACTTTCATAGATATTTCTCATCGACCGAACCTTAGCAGACTCGCCTAACAGTCTATTTGCTCGTTTAAGTTGATCGTTCTACATAGGGTGCCCCGCCATTTTAACCCTTATCTAGATGTTTAAACTAACACTTCCCTCATCAAAGTTTAAACTGATGGATGTCTTTTTATCGTCATTGTTATTGGATTTCTCAGGATGTTTTTTGAATATTGTGGGGGAAGTCTGCCTACTAGGTCAGCACAGTGAATATTTATTCAAATGAAATTTTCGAAATACATCTATTGATGGATATTCCGCCTATATACCATATTTCGTATGTAATTTCAGATATATGGTAATTAATTATATGCATACATTTTATTATTCATGTCGCATTTCCATCAGGTCATTTTTCAATGAGCATAGTTTATTTGAAAACACCAGGCGTTGAACATTTTTTGCCGCTTTTTTCTTCCATAAACAATAAACAATAATTATTGTTATGATTAATTGAATAACGTAGCCACCAAAAGTGGTGATGAGTTATATCTTTCTTTAGATATGTGCATGTGTTTGTGTGGTCCAGAGTTCCTGGCCTTACCGTTCTATCTACAGAAAGTTGTCACCAGTACATCATTACACCACTTCTGAATTTTTTTTAAATTTTGGGGGGCCTTTTTTTGATGGATTCCTTAATGACATCTAGAATCTCGTGGAAATTCATTATGACCATATTTATTCTACAAAATATCTTTTTTTTTTGTTTAATCTTTTTTTTTACGTGACTAAGAATTTTGACGCTACGGTTATTCAATTATTGACTGTGACGGCGAGATTATCTTGAGTCGGAATAAACAAGTAACGTTTTACTTCTTGCGTCACTGTAGCTATACACGTCATATGTTGTTCAACTTCATCAGAAGCAATTTCCAACTCCCTCCTCTCTCTCCTACTTTCTTTCACGTCGACTGTGACTGTGCTAACCTCTGCTATGTCCAACAGGCCCCCCCCTCATTTAGTCTCTTGTCTTCTCAAGCTGCATTCACTATCCCGTGGCCACAAATCAGTTGACTTTTCGCATCATCTGTTATACTGTCTTTTGCTATGTGTACAGCCCACCTCCATTTTTGTTTCTTGATTACTACTATATCTTTCACTTTAGTCTACCCTCAGATACATGTTCACCTTTTTTCTTATCTCATACATTGCTTCATCCATCAGTCCTTGTGTGATTCTGGATTTGTTTTCAAGTGATTTTGTTAGTTTTCTTCGGTCACATTCGTACATTCTAGCAGGTATTACTCATTCATTGTCCGTTCGGATATTGAAGTGGTTAGCACGTCTGCCTTACACCTAGGCGGTCCTGGGATCAATTCCCGGTATGCACTTAGTAGCTAATTAAGCACAGTAGGGTGGAAATATCTCTCCGGTGGACTTGCATCCTACCAAAGTATCAAGTCCTGACCTCGACCAGAAACTTGCAAGGATAACTGAGCTGACGCCTGCAACAGAAATCGGAACTTTGTCACCAGCCATCATACTTTATTAGGGGCTATCTCTTGAGAAACATGACGCTTTGGACATTCATTGAACCTTTTATATTTTGAGTATATTGTCAAGGTGCTTCCCAATATATCTCTAACTTAATCAATTGACATGAGCATATATATTTCTTAAACTCTCTTTCACCTGGCCATTCCATTGTTATTTTTAAACACGGGAGATAACTTTTCTACACTGTACTGTAGCTAAAAGTGAAAGATTTACTAATGCGATTGTATTTTTTGCATATCCAATTTTAATGGAGATATAATAGAATCCTTACTTGCATAAACGAATCACTGTAGCTTGCACGAGTACAAGAACTGATTATTTAAGAAATGGTCAAAAATTATTTTCAGAAATGACCATAAAAATATCTCTCATCTTAGATTATCATAAAATGGACTGGTCATGTTGCAAGAATGTCAGGCAACCGCCAGACATCACCATTCAAAACGTGGATCCCCAGAAATCATATGCGGAACCTATTTAATTCAATATCGTCACGAGGTTTTTAATGGATTCTGTGATGTCTTTCACCCCTGTTTTTTTCCTTAATATGATGTGCTGTCTTGTGATCTCTCTGTGTGATTTGAGCATGATTTTCTCAAGTGCACGTTGCATGTTTCTCAGTTTGAGGGTCAGTCTCTCGCTTAGGTTCCATGTTTCAGCTCTATAGATGAGCATCAGGTAAGTATTTCGTGTTGACTCTTCATTTTAGAACTAACGAATTTTTTTGATTCATCGGAATTGATTTCATGGACATTCGTTATCCTGGGTAGATGTTTTGGTTCACTTTCACCAGATCTGCGTTTTCAAATAACGACCATCTCCTGATCTTCATTTTATTGCTTCTCAAACTTTCCAGCGTCGTTCACCCTTGAGCCCTTTTCGTGAAACATTGTTCATCCATCCAGGCCCTTAGAAAGCGGAGGCAGGACTCATAAAAAATCTTTTGTTATGAACTCCAACTGTGGAGACTTTTTAATGTTCATCCGCCCAGGCCCGTATAAAGCGGAGCGGAACTCATTAAATCATCTTTTGATATGTACTTAAACTATGGAGATTATTTAATCTAAAATTCTCTCTATGATTTAATGAGCCACATGAGTGTTTCTTGGGAGATTATTCCATTCAACTCTTTGAACATAAAATACGTACAGAAAATTAGTAATGATAAAAACGTAATAACTGAAAAATCATTAAAAACTTTATAGTTACTACAAAATAAAATTAAGTTACTCTTTCACGATCAATAACTAGGATTTTCTGTACTTCTGTAATAAGCTTCTCAATCTAAGGTTGTACTTCCTCCTCTAACTCAACTCACAATAATGAATTACCATCCCAGAGGAAATTCCCCTTTAGTTCCGTTCGCCCCCAAAATAATCCCATTCACCCTTGGGTGAAACATTCAACCCTTCAAGAAATGCTGGTTTATGTCACCCTTCATCTCATAATTCAGGAAGAGACATTTCTAATGTAACGACCTGAGATGCCTTCTATCTCTGCAACCATGCGCGTCATAATATGTCTGTATACCCACAAAAAGACATTTATGACGGACATGATAGATTTATTCGAATCTTTTTTTCATTTTCTTTTGCGCGTGCACACCAAAGAGAGATCGCTGCATGGATTTATTGATTAACACAGCAGCCATTGTGCTGACGTCTGCTTGTTCTGATGAAGGACAATTTTCTAATCAGATTCTTTGCTATAAACCCGACCTCTGTCTATGGCTTCGAAGAAACTGACAGAACAGGAAGAATAGCGTCATTCGAAGATCTCACGAGATTACAGATTGATATCATTCGGGAGTAGGATATGACGCTTTTAGACAGAGATTCTTCTTTCAGAACAGGAGTTTTAATGTATCATCTTATAAATACGTGCAGGATTTTGTATATGTCTATATTTTTCTCGAATCTATGAATGCGTCTGATGGAAAAATCAGTAGGACCAAACAAATGTATTTCAATGTTTATATATGAAATGGTAGAATTATTTTCCTAGTCTGTATGTTCATTTATTCACAACGTTTTGATCGTGTACCTTCCGACCTTCGTCGAGTGTTGTTTCTATAAAGTGGGATCACAAGGCATACTCAATTGGACTGGACATGTAATATCCGTTTTTTGTTTGTTTGTTTTTTTGCATATCAAATGAAAGCTGGAGGGTATGCAGCCGAAACGTTGTGAGGAAATGAATACATAGATGAGTGAAATAAGCTTTTCATTTATAATGATTAATGCACCTCTTCTAACAAAATTCTGACTAGTATTTCAATCTTGTATAGACATAAGGAAAAATGTATTTCTTCATGCAACAGATTTAATTGTTCGGAATCAGATTATGAAAAGCCGAACATTTTTTAATATTCAACAAAAAAAAATTGCAAGTCAAGTGCGGCTCTTACGAAATTCGCTTTGATGTATTCGTCGAAAACTTATCAAATACTTGAATGAGAAAAATTATTTTGTTTTTTCCTCTTGATGTCACGCATCTTTGTAACGACGTAGAGGTGTATGTCTGCCTGCGTGTTATTACTATTATAATTCAAAACTTGGCGTCCCTGAGCAAAACTGGTATTCGGAATAAAGACGTTAAAATTTGTCTCCAGAACACATTGTAGGTAGAATTCACAGAAAAATTAGTTAAATTCGTGAATATGTATATTGTCATCCAAAAGGATAATAACTGTTAAATGTTAATTTGATAATTAGATCTCTTTTAGGGGACACACATTAACACACTCACACACACGCACGCAGACATTGGTTGTAATTGCCATCTGTTGTTGTCTGGGTTATCTGGATGTCGGTGTCATTAGAGAAGCTTGGGGGGGAAACGTCTTTGTTGTACACGGTAAGTTGTACTTAGCTGTCATTCGAAAATGATCTCCCTTGGACCACATCAGCCTAAGAAGACTTCCTGGAGGTCAATCCTCAAACCTTCCCCCCACCTGTGACTATTTTTCTTCGAACACAAATGACCTCCTCCTAATTTTAATCATGAACAAAAGAAAGATCACACCTAGTACAACTGGCCGTGTCTGGTGAGGATGATTTTTGTCTCTCATCTCCAGATGCCCTCTGTTCATGGCATTAACTACAGACAATCACAGTTTCTTTTTCATCTATTCCAACCAGCATCTGTGAAATTAACAAATCAACCTAGCCCGGTATTTAACAATTGAATGAGAACGTTTCCAGACGATCAGCGTCTCACTCGTCAAAAATACGACCACTCACGAATTGAAGACGGCCGAAAGGTATAAGGGCCGAAACATTGTGTTAAAAAGAATCAGGACATAAGTCAGCGCAAAACTTCACGTGATAAATTCCGCTTCTTTATATATTTCATTAGTTAAAAACGATTTTTATTTAAATCATTAAGACTAAAAGGCTATGAATGTGCTTAACCACTTCGCGACTTTTGCAAAACCCTGAATATCTTTGTTCTGTGTAAATGTGCGTGTGATTGCAAAGTGATTAAAATGAACTCTATTTGTGAATATTGAGAGACAAGTGTGAGCTGGAACAAAAGAAGGAAAGGAAGCAACTCTGCATCTCTTTAATGAGGAGAAAAATTGCAGCGTTAATGAAGTTTCTTGGGTGACAGCGGTGATTTGGTATGAATTTTGCAAACGACGAAGAAATATAGAATCTAACAGATACTAGATAGGACATCATTTAAGTACTGAGGGAAGAATAGAATGTGGAGATGACAGTCGTGTCCATAATTACGAGAGAAGTGAAGATGAGAGAGAAGTGATGATGGCCCAAAAACCTTCAAGAAACCATTTGAACAAATCAAGATCAGAGTACATCTCAAAGTGTATCAACCATTGTGATACTGAGATCTGTGAAACTACTGAGGAAGGTGCTAGAGATTCGAAAAGATCTGCTGTCACATGGCCAGAAACGATAAACTGCATATACTTTTGATGCGATAAATATTTTGAAAAAAACAGGTCTGGCAAGTCACTCGATTGAACACGTCACCAACGTCTTTTGGCATCAAGCTGTGTTGAGGTGATCAATTGAAAAATTAGAAAAAAAGGGTGATAAATGAATAAATTACATCTCTCGCCTTTAGATGGATAGTGATCACTGAAAAAACGTATTTTTTCAAAATGCAATTGGACACAAACTAATGAATCGATTTACTTACAATCCAAACTGGGGCCCTCACTAAAAAAACTATCATGGAGGGTTTTTTTTTCTGAAACAACAGAACATTCTCTTTCTTTTCTAAACATAATAAATGTGATGCCTGCACGTGATACCTACGTAGCCAACTGGTCAGTCAGCCAGCCAGCCAGTCAGCCAGCCAGCCAGCTGGACCAACTTGAAGATTAAAGAAACTTATGTTGACAGTTTTCGTATCAGATTTGGTTTAGGGTTTCTAATAGTTACAAAAAACACGTCTTTCAACTTCATTACTACAACTATTAGTAGTATTAGTAGTATTAGTTCTGCTTGTACTACTAGTACTAAACACCATACTCAACCCTGTTTTCTTTTGCTTCATGATAAACCCTACGTTTCAAGCTTACTGGAAAAAAACAAGGATTGGCAGCTGTTTTCAAATCAATCATCAACCGGATATGAAATGGAAATATCATTCTCGCCCTGTCTGTACCAGTGGATGATCTTCTTGCGTGGGAGTTTCGATGCACGCGCCTTTCTTGTGCCAACTAGCGCTGAATGACATCGCTTGGAGAGAGAGAGATATCACCAGAACTCATCACTTGAATTCGACCATTCATCGCTCGGACACTGTACACTCTCAATTTAACGATTTATATTTCATCTCGTGTAAAAGGGGAATATGAATAAAAGGCACTAATGAAACAGGTCTGGTTAGTTAATCTATAGAAACCGTGACGTGATCGACGTCTTTTGGCAATATTAGGAGTGATCAATCACAAAATTGAAAAAGGCGTGATCAGTCAATTAGCAACTTCTCTCGCCTTTTGCTATACTGGTCAAAAGTCTGAATTTGGAAGAAAAAAACAGTTATGAACGCTGCCAGGAACCAATTAATCATAAACTTACATTGCAAATGGAACTCATCATTTAAAACCTATTTAGGAGTAGATTATGGAAAAAATATAAACATCATCATCACTCATCATCATCAGTCTTTCAACGTCTGTCTTTAGACATAGACCTTCCCCAGGATTTGCCACACTTCTCTATCATGGGCGTCGCAGAGCTAGTACTCTCTGAATTTGACTAGCTTGTCCCTCTATCTAATATTCTGCTGGCCTCGTTTGTGCATGTGGCCTTGGGAGACCCATAAGGAATAAATGTTTACATTTTCGACCCTTTAGCTCCATTGGTGCGGCCTGTGATACATACATATATAAAGAGCCAGCCAAACCAACTCGAACAGTGAAGAAACTGATGTTGAGAGTTTCTTACTGAAAGCGTAATATTGCATTGCTTGAACAATTGTCTATACCAAATCATACTGAAAGGGCCAGTACAGATTAGATTCCCAAAGTTAAGCAGTGTTGAACCTGATCAGTATTCACATGGGTGGTCGGCCGCTTGGGAACGCCTGGTATTGTAAGCATGCGCCGTCCACACATACGCGTGCAGGCCCCAACATTAAAACTGACCCTGTGTCATATTCTGCCCGTTCACGGTTGTTGGTGATAATTGAACCAACTGATGAATATTCAGCATTGATACTCTGCACTTTTCTCTCAATACATCCCACTGAAAAATGGAGGAATCACACTATATAGAAAAATATAGTTGGGTAAAAATGAAAGTAGTAAGATGGAAGATTCACCACAAGAAATAAATTGAGCATGGAAACTTGTGAAATTTCAGATGCAGGCTTATAAAGGCCAAATTGAGAATAAAGCTTTAATACCAACCCTCTATAAGAGATAAGTTGCATGGTCTCAAATGCTCAAATGAAACTAATAAAAAAAGTCTGCATGTTTTCTCCTACTTCTTATAAGCTTATTTGAAAGATGGTGTGGCAAGCGCTGAATATTCAACATGTTCATGGTCCGCTTATCATTAAATAATTACACAAAAGAAACCTGAATGAACGAGGGAAGGCAACAAACAGAGTGAAATCTTGATTAATTCTGAAAGGAATGGCGTGATTGGAATTCAAATCCGAAGATTGAGATATGAAGTATGAAATGGGCTGAAGACTTAACACTGCTAACCACAGACTGTTGCTCGTTTCGACTGTCGGCCATATTTACAGATGGAAAGGAATAAATAGGGAGGGAAACGTTTTGGCTTGTCAATATTAATCAAATTTTTGTCTGCTGTCTACGGATATTCACTCATACCCTAGCAGCTGGAAATACTGGGCAATTTGATTGAATATGTTTAATTCGAAACAGATGAATGTATAACATGCCTGCATGCTACAGGATGAAGTATATATATATATATATATATATATATATATATATATATATATATATATATATATATATATATATATATATATATATATATGTTAGAGTAATTAGTTAATTTCAGAATACTATGTTTAGTGCAAATGAGATTTCTGCAGTCCATTTCATCGGTTGACCGGTTCATTCAGACTTTTTCAAAAAAAAGTGTAATGGAGAGACAGAAGATGGTGTGTTATATAGGGACCGTGTCTTGTAGCGAGTGGGTTTTAAAATTATATAACATGAATTTTCCTGTATCTCCATCATACTTTTCTTGAAAAAAGCAAAATGAACTGACAAAACGTTGAAATAAACCAAGGAAATCTTGCATGTACCAAACTTGGTCATCTGAAATTGTCACTTCACTCTAATTGTCCGATAATTCATAAAGCAAATCAATAAACTAGCCATAAAACCAGGTTCCCGTGTTGTCCCTTTCGTTTATGATCATATATGTATGCTTCACAGCTACAAATGTATTATTAGCTTGCAGTGATCTTTTGCAATTTTATTCAAGTTGTCAGTTGTCAGCAGAAGTTTTTTCACAAATCGAAGATTTTCGCACTTTTTAAAGAATTCAATGAGATTAACACCAAAACTCGTTGCTTGTTAGTCGAAATATCGTTCATTTTTTAATTTTCAACCATCTTTTTGTGTTATGGGACTTGTGCTGTGGGTTCGTTTTTTTGTGTTGGAGCTTCGAACCAAACCTGGTTTTCTTTCACGGAGCTCGTTATGGAGTAATGGCCAGCAAGCTAATTCAGCAGATCGTTACAATTGGAATTAATTCGATCCTAAATGGATGCTGTGTGTCAAGCAGATCTTAGTAAATACTCAAACAGATGGGTTTAGATACGTATGTGTGCGTGTGCACATGGACACTTTTATCTCTCTCTCTCTCTCTCTCTCTCTCTCTCTATATATATATATATATATATATATATATATATATATATATATATATATGTGTGTGTGTATACATATATATATATATATGTGTGTGTGTGTGTGTGTGTGTGTGTGTATTTCATAACATATTTCATTTTGTAAAAATACAATAAGAAAGAAAAAGAGGACAGATTTTATATATATATATTCTACGAAGCTTTACCGCTAAGTATATATGAACACAACTTTTTTCCAAGATTTCCAGTCAATTATTTCCCAATATCTGTTATGGTAATTTATGTTATTTTCTTCAATGCTTTCATATTAATTCTTCATCCAACATGTATACTGGCTGAATACCAATACATATATATATATATATACATATATATATACATATATATATATATATATATGTATATATATATATATATATATATATATATATATATATATATATATATATGCATTGATATATTCAATAGAAATGAGACGCAAAAAACAACTCACGTTTGATTTTATACTTATTGATCCCTCATCATCAAAAACGTTTTTGAGGCAACGTAAGTATGTAAGCCCTACTTTTTAAACATAGATAAATGATGTGTAGTATAAGATAACATCCATATTCAATACAATAGCCTATATAAAATACCAAGCCGCGTGTAATATAACATAAGCTATGTACTAAAATCATAGCTGAAAAGGAAGTACTGTTTGATACTGCTGCGAAGTCTGGTTAATATAACTGTTTTGTTTTTTAAATCCATGAAACAGCTACATGGTGAACAACTGATGATCCTAAAAAGAATAATTTTCACATAGTACCATAATATCAAAATCTCAGGAAAACATCGAAGAAAATTGCTCAATTTACATTAACAGATATTTTGAAATGAATGACTGAAGTGACACAAAAAAAAGTGTTTTTCCATTGAATGTGTTTAGTGTTTAAAGCTATAAAGCTCATTGAACTATAAAGTAATTCCCATTATACTTACATTATAAGAAAAAAAACCCTCTAAAACATTCAAAAATGCTTTTCAATTTGATTTTAATTTCAGAAAAAGTCTCCTTCACTTTTGACCTCTTGGGCCACCCATTTCAAAATCCCAAAGAAATTGGTATAAACATATCAAATTAGAAGATACGTCCATGGGCAAAAAGTTTGATCTTATCAGTTCGTCTCTTCATCAATCTGTCTATTTTTGACCCTTGTTATTCTCCTGGCTTTTCACCTACGTATTTCTCCCTACATCTCATTGGTAATTCTATCCTTCCATCTTCTTCTCTTTAGCCTCTCCCCCATTGGTTCGACCAGTGCTATCAATTACCACATTTTATTGCCTTGTTCTCATCCTTATCTGTCCTCAGGCTACCGGACATTATTCAGGACCTTCGTTTACGTTCAACCAAGTTTGACAATCATCTGCTTCGTTAGCCGCTAACACGTAAGACCACTAATGTGAATAAAATACGTACATTCAACTCAATGCTAATATAGCTAGAGAAGATAGGCAATTCTGATATTTGTCCGTTCATAAAATGCCACATCAAGCTGGCCAAGTTCATCAGCGTAGAACCTAGGAAATGATACCAGTATTTACCCGTTAGCCAATTAACATTTTAACAAAGAACAAATCTGATTGATCACCCAACGGAAACCGTCATATGACCAACATTTTTTGGCAGAACACCATGTGTTTGGGGTGATTGACTAAAAAATTGAAAAAGGGTTGATTAAGGGAAACGTTACTTCTGTCAACTATCGTTGGTCAGTAATCACAAAAAAAAAACAAGGTGAGATAAAATAGGGAACAAATTAATCCAAACTTTCATTGCATATTAAACCGAATTTAAGAAGAAATTAGAAAAAGAAAAAGAAAAGTGTTCTATTCTTGTGGGCATATTAATGTTTATATCTAAATGTGAGAGATCACAAGACAGCACAGTAAATTAGGGAGTAAAATGTGATTTGAAGGGAGATAATCCATTTAAAAAACTAAAGAGCAACGGGCTGGTCACGTATCAAGAAGGTCAATCACTGAATATCACGACTCACAACGTGGATCTCCGGAGATCATATGCAGAACTGTACCTGGCAAAAAAGTAAGATGACGATACGAACTAGACAAGTTCAGAAAGTATTGATTCAACAGTCATGGGGGGAGGTCTGGCGAATCGAAAGTAATATCAATTTCCAAAGATGGGCGAAAAAAGCTGACGATAATGATGTTATATCGTCCGATACATAATTTGTAGCCCTGTGTCTAAAGTCAAGTCAGGCTTAGAAGATGAAAGGTACTGAGAGAACATCCCCACATATTCTTTTTTCAATCATTCAGTCCCAAAAACTGAAAAAATATTCTCTATGGTCACTAGAATATTTTGAAAATATATTGTGTTGGCCAGATAATTATATGATTTGCCTCAATCTTATTCTTATTATATCCGTAAAGAAAGAATAAAAAAGAAAACAAAAACAGCTGCAAGATGATCGATTGCAAGATAATCCATTGCTTGATAAAAGCTCTGACTCATAGATAGTACTGAGCTATTATCACTGTAGATGGCGTTATCAACAAAAGCCACCATTTTTCAATAGCTATATTTTTCTTTGAGATCAACTAAAATACTAAAATGATGATGATGATGATGATAATATATGAATGTATTTGAATATTGCGTTTTTAGCATTGAAGCAACTACAATGTTGTGCTAAATATTTACCTCAATCAATCACTCGAGTTTACACAGCTTGCAATTTATTGTAAATGTAGGCAAAAACAACTGCTTGTCTTCAAGATCGTTTTTCCGTCTTGATAGCAATTCATTAATAATAACATTTAAATTTGAAGAACGGTCATTCAAACAGCGTGTTTGTTTATTCTATAAAACACATTTCAGACGTGGGCGATGCTATGTTATTATTGATTTTATTGAGTTAGTCTTAGAACTGCAATGACGGAAATATCCACCATCTTTGGTTATAGGGTTCAATAATTGGCATCAATCAGTTTACACAAAAAGTCATTTCTCGATACAGACCAAGTTTTTCTTAAAATGTTTTTTTTTTTTTGTTTGTTTTTAATAAATGTGCTTGGGTTAAAAAAAATATGTCCACTTACAAATTTCCCCAGTAAATGTATATAGTAGGATGCCCGTATCATTGAGACAACTGTTTGAAAAATAAATCCTTTCTTCCTCTCTCCCCCTGCACACACCCCCATCTCTGTTTATGTTCGTCCCTCTGTCACTTTCTTTCTTTCTTTCTTTCTTTCTTTCTTTCTCTCTCTCTCTCTCTCTCTCTCTCTCTCTCTCTCTCTCTCTCTCTCTCTCTTCCCAGTCCCTTAAAAAAGTACGGCACATTCAGTTTGGGAATCAGTTTGTTTCATACAAGCAGCCGACCAAAAAATACCTTTCCTTTCTGCTTCGTGTTGAGTTTGATTATTTTGCAATGCGGAATCTAAATATTTTGTGAAAATAAATCCAAATTTTTGAGTAAAAGCAAAAAAATCCCTAAAACATACAATTTACTACGAGTAAATCGAATCATTTCATTTTATTATTTATTCAGCGTTTTTAATTAGAAAAAAAACTTTATCCTTTTGAGCAATATTTTGAGTGAAAAACGTAATGCTTCAACAAAGGTGGAAAGAAAGGTCAAAAGATTAAGGTAGTTTAATAACAGGGTAGAAAGATATAGAGATAGAAAGGGAGGAAGAGGGAGAGAATGAGAATTGAATTGTTTTTATGCTAAGAGGGGAGTATGGTAGATAGATACGTTAAATAGTTCACTCTTTCTTTCTTCCAACCTTTTTTCCCTTGTGTTCATAGTTCAAAGTACGAGACACTAGCGTTTACAGCCTACCAATCGGCTTATCTTTTATTCTCCTCGTTCATCCTTCTTTCTCCCATCTCTTCCACACTATTCTGTTCCTTTTTATACAGAGACAATGAAGCATTCGCTTATTAAAGTAAGGTGACCATGACTGTCACAAACATAGTCGATCGCCTATTAATCTAGAGGAGATTAATAAACAAATGTTAGACATTTCAAACTTCGGGAATTTCTGGACATCTTGAGATCAACTTATCTTTTATCTTGTCCCATCTCTTGTCTTCTGATGACTCATTTCAATCACAATTGGTAGAAAAGAGATCAAATACATTGCAAAAGGCTCATTTTAACAAATTTACACAGGCTTCAAAATTGAAAGGTCTTACACAAAAGATGTTTGATTTTTGTACATTGCTTTTCAATTTTATTTATGGTATTTGTATTGATCTCTGGTCAAAATCCGGTTAATTCTGAGACGGCATTTGCACGTTCAAATGTGTTCAGGATAAGTGCAGTATCCTAACTGTTTTGTTTGGCTTTATAAGATGAATTATCTTTTTGAAGAAATTGAGTATGTTTGAGTCACCATTGAAATGGAGTGGTGTTTGTAAAGAAGGGTATACGTATATTTTTCAGTACTGTTTGCATGTAAAGTCTAGTCAAATATAACAGTTGAACCCATGCAAAGAAAATACACATATAGATAAATATTTTACAATAAAGATAAAAATATCTATTTATAATCAAAAGAGAGTATATGAGTTAGAACATGCACTTTACAAAACATCAATAATACATAATGATTGATATAATGAATACAGGCAATGAAACCATGTTGAATGATATGATAAAAATATGCCGAAGAAGAAGTAAGCTTCGAAGCAAATTTACATTATATTTTTTGAAAAAACAAAGAAAAACGCGTTTTACGTCTGTCTACAGCAGACGGGTAGATGCGCGCTTGGACATTGGCGGACGTAGTACAGAGCAAGAACGCTAAAAAATATGAGGGAGAAATAGTTAATTATGTTCTCTACTTCAAATCTCTTCATGGGAGATTATTTTAATAGCTATCTTATTCTGACTTCGTTCATAATACATTTTACTGAATATTCAATTTGGACGGAGTACAAGAATGTTCAAATGTGAATATCACTGTTTCAAATGAAACTATGTACAATGTATCGGGTACTTCTTGCATACACTCTAGATATGTATGAATGTATGTATTGCTTTTTATTATCTGAAGAGGATAATGTACATTTGTTGTGTATTTGTGTTTAGTATTGTTCGGTATCTGACCTTTTACATCGACGAAAATATACATGGATAAAAACATGATTGAGTAGATTCCCAGACAGAGATAGATTGCGTATTTGCATAGACATTTGCAACATAAAAACACCAGAAAAATACATGCATATTTGGAAATATATATGCACTGGTTAGTCACCCAATAGAAACCATCACATGACCAATGTATTTTGTTTGTTGCTATGTTGGGGTGATCAGTTGAAACATTTGGAAAAGGAGTGATCATTGAATCAGTTACATCTCTTGCCTTTTGTTCTGATCAGTAAAGTCTGAATTGAAAACAAAAATGAGCCAACATGAATAAGAAACCAATTTAGCATAAACTTGCATTCAAAACTGAACCTCTGCATATACACATACACAAACAATATATATATATATATATATATATATATATATATATATATATATATATATATAGTCAACCAGCCAATCCGATTGGAAACGCAATGAGCCTATTTTGACAGTTTTGGTTAACAGTTTCTGACATGTATTAATGTGAATATATATATATATATATATATATATATATATATATATATATATATATATATATATATATATATATATATATATATGTTGGTCAACGTGCGTGAGCTTGTGTCAGAGGCAAACCTATCAAGGGACACAAATCTAACGTGTGTAAAATAATTTTATTCCAGCATATATTTACATTATAAATCATGTCCGTGAGAAAGTGTGGACATCGCGAATCGATACTCTGCCTGCTACTCTATCCTTTTCACTTTGATATACGAGGTATGTCTGCAATGAATGCAGCCATTTGATATTTTATTTGAAAGATGGCCTACTTAGGACAGTGGCGCGTAAAACACCCAAGGAATATTCCCATTGTCACATCACGCAACTATCTCAGCGCCCCGCCTATTTTTTTCCAAACAGTCTACAAAGTTCTCTTTCGGGATCGCCATCAGCTGCATCATTACATTTCCTTTATTCCCGTCCGTAGTCTGAAATCTCTTCCCTTTCAATACTAAAAGTCATTATGCCACAGGGAGGCAGATATCGACTCTAGAACAGCGGGTGGAGTGACAGACCTGTGTGATGCGATATACTGCTAAATAGGGAATCGTTTGGAAGCAGTTCGCAGAGGAAAAAGGGGGGTAGTCTGTATTTACGCTTTACATGATAAAAGTATGGAGTGTAAATCATGCAACAAATTTGCAACAGATAGGAAACTGTCTACTTATCACTCACATGAGTTTGCGTGAAGATACACAGAAATGACAAAATATATTCAATATTATTTTAGTATAACAAATATGAAGAAATATCTTTATTGCTACCCCAACTGTAACCCTAAACTTGAACAGTAACCCTTACACTAACTAATGCTGTCAACTGCCCTATCTCCTATAGGACTATTCTATATTTCAACGCGATAATCTATGAACTATATCAAAACGATTGTGTCCTAAGTTTCGATATCTTTCTTACATTAACGTGTAAATGTAGTGTAGATCCACCAATTTTCCCACAGGGTAAAATGAGCTACAGTACAGCTCATTGATATGTTATCTTTTTGAACTTCATCGTGTCACGAGATGCTTTAATCAAGTATCAAAAATTGCAATTTTTCCTTTATGTTTGCATTATCCCTAATTATTTGAACTTGCTCTTCATTCTATTTCAAAAACAAAAAAAAAAAACAAATCAGGAAAGAGCAAGATTTAAAGTGTTTTTTGAAGCCATTATCCGGATCCCTCGAAATTCAGGAGTGCTTCAGGACCTTCATTACAAGTTCTATATTTCCATCTCCAAGAGCTGACAATCCTAACACGAACCCTAAATTAATGTCACTTGTAGCTAAATCTAATGACATATATTTTTAAATGGTCAAGTTTTCTGCTTTCAATTGTACTGTAATTAGTGGTTACTCCCAGCCCTTTTTTTCTTTGCAAGACTTGTCCCAACAAAATCCAAGCCCAAGACGTGAATGCAACAGTCACACAGTACACAAACTCACTTGATGGCGTCTCACTGCCGACTGAGTAACCCAACAGGTGAATGCAAATTCACACATGCTCAGTATCATTAATTCCGGATGGTGGCCAGGTTACGTAAAAACTGCGCAACCGGTTCTCGAGATAACAAAGATGGATGGATGGATGATAGAAATCTAAACTGTCACACGATTGAGAGTATTTCTACGTCTTTAAATGAAAAATATGTAGGGCACGAAATTGCGTTAAAAAAAAGTCCATCAATAAATCAAACATTGGTTGATGAAAAAAGATCTATAAAGTTTATTAGGATCGATCAGGTAATTCTGAAAGTGACCTAGTGATCAAAACTCTTCTCACCTACTAGTTATTTACTATTTACTTTCAGCCATTAATTCCGAACGCTAAATAATCAATCAAGCTGGGTCGGGTGAAATTAGTTTATCGATCACCCATTTGTTTTCCCAGTCTGACATTGATAATGCGTTTTCCTATTCGAATCATCTCTACATTTTGATTGGTCGTTGAAGCGTTTGTGTACATAACAGCCAAGTCTCGGTGAGTAGCAGTCATTATTGAAGCATATATATATATATATATATATATATATATATATATATATATATATATATATATATATATAATCCACAGTCATTATAAGTCCATTGTTGGATAAAGGCCTTTCCTATTTCCTTCCATGACGAGGGAGACTGTACTAATATGCCATTTCTTTCAATCTCGTTTCTATATCATCTCCAGTTTATTATTGACTGTTGGTTCGTTTGTGTACATAAGAGCCTGCTGCTTGTATGTGAAAGTGTGTCTTCATGGACGTATATATCATCATAATCATCGCTATATACAGTTTTAAACACTGAACATTAAAAAGCTTTTTCAGTAGATTTTTTGTGTCTCTTCAGTCACCCAATTCACAATATCTGTCAATGTGATCGATGTAATCCTCAAAAGCGTTTTTTTTTTCCTTTTTTTCCATAATACTTTGTTATCATTGTACAATGTATATATTGTTTCTTGTTGGGATCATCAGTTCTTCGCCATGTAACCGTTTGGGGGATTTTAAAAACAAAACGGCTCTATTAACATGGCATCAGAGTGGTGTTGATCTAGCTACACCTCCCTTCATTATATAGTGTTTGCCATACATGCAGCTTGTCATTTTATATAAGGTTTTATGTATATTGTATATATATATACGTATGTAATTGTGTCATCCACAGACATTATGTATTGCATCTTTTCAGTGTGGCTTTCCATTATCCGTGGGGCAGGATTGAAACTTTCACTTCACACCCTGAGGCCGATATCCTACCACTGGACCACGGAACTGAACGGTCAGTAAGGCCGAATTTAAGCGATATATGAATTTACACAGAAATTCCTCATCCTCCAGAGTGCTTTATTCCTATGGAAGGTGTGTGTGTGCGCGTGTGTGTGTGTGTAATGATTATGCTCTGTGAGCAATGATTTGTTGGATAGCAGTAAGACCATAGACGCCAGGGCCTGTGTGCGAAATAACCTCCCAAACTGAGCAATAGAGTTTTAGGATAAAGTGTGACTTGCTTAGGGTTGACCCCACCCTTTGAACAAAGAGTTTACATCTCATAGTCCACTAAACCGACACGAATAGGAGCAATGTCCTTAGGTTATAGATTTGACGGGGGTGTCTTTCTCGATGCGAGCTAGCTATGGGGATCTGCTGCCCAGCAACAGTAAGGCTGGCCTGTGGATTGAATCACAGGACGGGAAAATTCCTCAGTAGATAGCTGCTGAGTATATATATGATAAAATGGTTATATATATATATATATATATATATATATATATATATATATATATAATCATCCGCACTTTCTTCCATGATGAGTGTGACTGCAGTAATATCTTCCATATCTTATCGGCAAACTTTACTAACTCGTCTCTCCATCTTATGTCAAGTCTTTTCCTAATGCATATACTGTCCAACAGTTAAATTTTGCACCATTAAATGCATTTGTAATCATAAATAAAACTTTTGGGAGAACACATCAAAAGTTTCGAGTGAATACCTCAAAGCATAGACGAATATCTACTGCCTATTTCAGACTTTTATGTTTTTATATTGTTTAATGGTTCTATTATAGTATTACCTGTTTTAATGAAATCCTTAGTATCAAGGTAATTTTCACCGAAAATAAAAAATGAACAAATATATAAGTACTTATCATTATGTGAATATGATGTTTTTCTTAACGAAAATCAAATGTTTACAAACAAATACCGAGAACTCAGTAACTCGAGTTGATATGACCTCACAGAATCAACCATTCTTTTTCACTTTCTCTCTTATTCATGTCTCGAATTCAGACATTTTGAATTCTGACTAATTGCGATAATAAAGTCAATTCCCTGTGAGTTTGACAAAAAATGCAAATTAAACTTCATTTGTAACTGATGTATATATATATATATATATATATATATATATATATATATATATATACGGAGACAACAAGAGGAATTCAGAGGATTCTTATATTATAATACTGAGATTTTACCGCAAATTACATAAATATCAGATTTTAATGAAACTTTCAGTGCTTTTTTTCAAGAAGAAAATTCCCATTCAGTCTTTTCAGAAAGTTTTGTTTATCATATGCAGCTTGTTTTTTTTATGCAGATGGGAGCCGTTTTAACTGAATTAACATGAAAAACCAATGGGAAACTCATATCTTTTAATAATAATATTTTTAATTACAGAAGCAAATATTGTAAAATGATGCCAAGTGTCGTCCAAAATTGTCAATATAACGTTGCAGGTTTAGAAAAGACTCTGTTCTTTATTTTACTTTTATTTTTTCTGGTTTATATGTGTGCCGTGGAATTCGTATTACAAATGATTTCAAAGGTTGCTATTTTCGACCTGAAGTATCTTCTTCTTTCATGGGACCTCTTCATTCTAAATAACATCATCTCTCTGCAGCAATATCGGTCAGTTCTGACACCTTCAATAAAGACTGGATGATGAAGCAGAAAATGCCAGATACAAGAGGATGAAAATAAAAATGAAAATACCCGTAGAACAAATAAAGATGTTCGGACAAATATCCAGAGAATCAAGGAAAAAGACAAAATCCATGATGTCTGGACTAGTGAAGTAAGATGACTGATAAATCCTTAAAAAGAAACCTTTCTAATTCCAATCGACTGTTTTCAATCAGCCACTTGGGATGATTAACTTTCTTTTATGTTCCTTATTATTTATCTCGGGTGCATTTCAGGGGTGAGTTTTCCATGGGTCTAAGGGTATCATTTTGGAAATTTTTTTCAGTATTTATTGTGAATAAGAGTATTTCCATGAGATTGATACCCAGTTTCTAGCACACACACACACACACACATATATATATATATATATATATATATATGATTGTGTCATCCACAGACAGCTGTGTGGCTAAAGACTTTCCATTATCCCATCCAGTACCGAATTGAAACCTTCCCTTCGAACCTGCAGGCCGATATCCTACCTCTGGACTACGGAACTGGACAATCAGTAAGGCTGGACGATGTATTTGTTTACACAGAAATCCCTCATCCACCAGAGTGCTCTATTCCTATAGAAGAGCATATATATTTGAAACTTTACTTAAAATGTCCTTCTGCTGTTATACGGCGAATGTGTGATATGGGCTAAACAGCGTAAATAGAATAAACAATCAGAGGAATCAAACTTGTAGACAATAGGAAGCCGCCTATACGTTGAACCACTAAACAACCCATGGGATGTGATAACATCGAAAAACTGTATTGAAAAATTTTTCTTGATCTCTTTTGTCCTTATATATATATATATATATATATATATATATATATATATATATATATTCAACGATTTTATGATCCCCAATATTCGATCGTATGTATGGTTGATTTTTATTTTTTCTCTCTTTCCACATGGCTCGGCCCAGTGGCGATCAGGATGTATTTCTTTATTAGTTCTTTAAACCAATCGGATGAAATGGGATTAATATTCCTTTCAGGAACTTATATCCTGTATTTTATCGTTAAGTGATGTGTTGTCTGAAGAGGCGTGGCGTACCTGGTCGATCTCAGTCTCAAATTTGTATAACCAGCGCCAAATTAACATCAACGACTTTTTGTTCTGGCGTAAGATGGAGCGCAGTTAGTTGTTTTATCTGCAGAATTATCACCTGCTTTTAACAAGTTAAATATCAATACAATGAATACTGATATATGCAGTTCTCATTATTGCGTCAAGTACACTATCGTCGAAAAAACACATTGAACTTGAGTTGTGGATCGCTTGAATAATACAATAGCAGAATAGAACAATGCAATTTTTCATTTTTAGTGGCTAACAGCAAATCTATGTTCTCTGGACCTTAATGACGTATGTTGCAGACTCGCAAACGCGTGATAGATGAACATAGTATTCCACATATGTTGATATTTACTTAATACGGCATAACACCGAATTGTAGATATTGGAGACGGAAGATTTTGTAGCGCCAATCTTCCAAGTAGAGAAAGCATGCCTTTTTTTGAAATTAAGCTATGGAAGTTGAACAACCGTTGCTATCAAAGGTCGTGAAGGGTTCCATCCTTTTTTTGATAAGTTCATGTGTTCGTGTGTTCATGTGTTTGAGTCTCTGTCTATTCCAGCGCTCCTGGCCATAATATTTTGTCTACAGATTTGGGTGTTGGCCTCAGACCCTTTCTAAAAACAGATTTTTGATTTTTGGAAAAAAACGAAGCTTTTATGACGATGAATTTACGTGTTTGTAAATGTTTGTTTTTTTAAAACTTTATTTCTGATGTTTTCCTGTGGGGAACGCAAGTGATGTCATAAACTGAATTTATTCTAAATGAATTTATTCTTTGATAGAATTTTTTTCACATGACTCCAAATTTGATGCTTCAGTTGTTCAGTTATTTACTGTGATGGGGAGTCATGTTTTTGTTTTTATGTGAGTTCGAACACCGACCACTGGCATCATAAGGAAATTATTTATTACTCAGCCATTTTATGTCATCTTTATTCATTTTTTATAACGATGCTGGGAATCACCGTCTGTTACATATAAATAAATGTAATAAACAACAGGTCTGGTTAGTCAAACAATAAAAAACAATCCCGTGACTGACAACTTTCGGCAGCCGACCATGTTCTGGGTGATCAATCAAAACATTGGAAAAGAGAGTGACCAATGGATAACTTACTTTTCTACACTTTTGTTGGGCAGTGATCACTGAAAAGTATGACTTTTCGAAAAAAAAAATAACCCAAAAAACAAGCAGGCTCTAACTAAGAAGAAATTTAGCATAAACACACATTGGATATTTAACCCTCATTAAAAATCTATCTAGAAGGAAATTTCATGAGGCAAAAATACGTTTCTTTTTGGAATAATAAGGAGTAAATGTTTAAATGGTCAGCCCTCTTTCCCTATTGGGATGCATTTTACATACATACATACATACATACAAACATACATACATACATACATACATACATACTAGCGTTGGCAAACTACATGTGAATTTTCAGTTTCTTTTATTCCCTCTTGAATTCAAAAACTCACTTAGCAACACTGAACTTCAAAACATCACAAAATATTTTACTCACGAATTCGAAAAAACAAAGCATTTAAATTGGCAACCTTTTTAACATCTATAAATAGTCAGCCAGCCAGCCGGACCGACTTGAAGTAAGTGGCATTTGACATTTCCAATCGTGTGAGAATAGCGCTTTTTCTGATACGCTGCTCACCTTTGGCTTGTTTTTATTGACAAGTGAATACGCACAGGTCTTTCAGGTGATGCAAAACAGATCCAACTAGTTGGGTTTCATAGCTTCTCTGCAGAGATACAGTTTAATAGAATACAATTTATAACTTTTATGGAAGTCTCTGAAGTTACCGAAAAAATATCTTATTTTTTAGCAAAATGACTGACGATTCGAGTGACGTATCTAAATCTTGGAAAATGTCACTAAAAGTTATCACTGTTTTATAAGTATTCACCAAGTTCTCTGCAATTCTTGTTGCCGTCATGGTTTGGGGATGTGCCCCTTTCAATTGGAACCCGTGCCTCTTCACTATTCGGTGCTTAATTGCCAAGGTTATCTCAATAATCACTGGGGTTGGAAAATCTGACACAATTTAATAAGTGGGGGATCGGAATTAGGGAATGGGAAAATATGACCACCGGAATAATTTTAGTATGATCTGGGCAAAACAAAGTCCTTAGAGAAAGATTTATAGTGAGGGTTGGAGAGTAAAACCAACGGTATTGGGAAAACAATAAAATTATTTTGTTTCCGACCATGAATTGAAATGAAAAGTAATTATGCCGGTAGAAAATATTTGAATCGCTGAATTTAGCTGATACAACAGAATTTGGTCGAATTAATTGTTTCTATAAACACGATTAGTATAAGCAAATCTCCCACTCGCGTTGTTCGTAATAGCTGTCTTTTAGTAGAAAAATCTTCACGAATCTGTAATTAACGCTGCCGTGTGTTTGGGATGAGAGAGAAAAGATGGAATCTCAAAAATTAATTCAATGCAGGGGGTGTATATTCCAAAATTAATAAGCGGGGGATGACAAACAAGCACCTAAGAGAAGATTGTTTCGGCGCTAATGATGGGGACAAGAATACTGTGGAATATAAATTATCAAGTATTGTTAAGTTAATAATTTAAAACGTAATAAGCTAAGCTTTGTCTAGCACTAGGTCACAAGGGTCGGACATCCAGTTGGAAAGGTTTTTAATACTACTGTCATTGACTACGAGCTTAGCTTGTTAATCACAGTTCTATAGCAAGCGGATTTTGTTGTACGATATGTTGGCATTGCATATGTAAGTTTTTACTTATCAAAGGCAAGTTACTGTAGTTGAATTTATCAATATAACGAGTTACAGAACCATTGTAAATACCTATATTATTACTCAATATATAATGCATTGGTCACATGCCATAGGTCAGTAGTTTTCGAACCTCAACTGCCCGAGGAATATTTTTCAATTATTAAATTTTATAGGGAATCCCTTCTAAAAACAATGTTCCCTTCTACATACAGATATTTTTGTATGAATGTAACTATTGAATTTTGGCCTTGTTTATGGCATTATCAAAATGTGTATAAAGTCAAATATAACACGCACTCGAATAGGAGAGTGAGAACTAAGTTTACTGAGGATCATAGAAATATCAACTGACTGAACAGCGTCTGCGTCAAGTAAATAACCAAGATGTCCTTAATTGAAAGGTCAAAAATGTTTTTATGTTTACATGAACAGTACTGTTTGTGTTGAAAAATAAATACGTGTAAAAGCTTAGACGGTATCGTTTTGGTAATGAAGAATTTAGTATACTGCAAAAATATGACTCAGTTCCGCAGCACCCCTACAAAGCATGGACCCTTGGGATTACGTAGAATACGTTTGAATACCATTGCCTTATAGCGATGTTTCGCGTCTTCATCTGGACATTCCAGAACTCTGGACTTGTTTCCAATTTAGCTTGGTCTTGAAAATCTCTATTACTTATTTCACTCATCTTACTAATTCCTCAAAACTGGACACATTGTTTTATAAAAACTCAAACAATACGAAAGACAACGTTTTCATAAAAACGCAAATGGTGCTTTCCAGTCACAAATTTAAAAAAAAAAAAAAAAAGCGGCTTCCCTTTCTCTGTAACTTTCACCGTGGATATTCGCGTGAAATTTAAGACAAACCTTAATTAACATTCAGGGTCTATTGCAACGGATTTAGTATGTTGAGTCACAAAACAAGTGATTACTCTTCCGGGTCTCTCCAGGTAGGTAAATGGGGATGGATATTTGAATACATATGTAATTTGTCTCTGCCATGAGCCTAATAAAATCCTAATATTCTGGCATCCTACTATGACTTTACAAACCGATTTGGAGGGGTTTTCTATGCGCCTGTGATAACTAATGATATAGCAATTGCATGGAGACTAGTGGAATACAGATCTGCTTGGTCATTCAGCTGACAGTCACATGACCAACCTCTTCTCTCGGCATGACTTGTTGGGAATGATTTATCAAAACTCGAGGAAAAGGGGTGATTAGTGGGTAGGTTGATTCACTTGCATTTTGTTGGGCATTGATCAATGAAAAAGTCTTAATTTAGAAATAATAATAAGACACTAAATAAGAAATCAATTTACCATAAATTTACATTGCAAATTGAACCATCTCAAACTTATCTTTTTCAATTTCAAGCCCTATAGCTGTACGCATGATATATATATATATATATATATATATATATATAGAGAGAGAGAGAGAGAGAGAGAGAGAGAGAGACAGACAGACAGACAGACAGACAGACAGACAGACAGAGACAGAGATAAAGAGAGAGAGAGAGAAAGGAAGATAGTATGCCAGCCAGCTGGACCTACTTGCAAACTGAAGAAACCTATGTTGACAGTTTTAGTTGGCAGTTTCTAATTATCTGAGCAGTCCGTGCGTGGGCAGCAGGAAGGTTTGCGGCCACATAATCATAAAATCACTTCTATAATGACGTGGAGATTATTTTGCATTTTTGCATAAATATCGACCAGAAACGATAAGTGGTTTCAGCGCCAAATTTGCCAGCGCACGCTACAGAATTCCTCTCTTCCGAAAGATGTGATTGTGTGGGCGGTGGACCGATAGTACTGCTAAGCCAACTGATAGAGCTGGGTGGGAAAACTGGGTACAAGTTTGAATCTGCGTTTTGCAAAGGATCTTGCTTTGACCTTAAGAGACATTTTTATTTGTCTTGTTTCATCAGCCGCTTCCCTAACAGCGTTTAAAGTTGAAGAAATCTCCCTCTTTCTAATTGTCAGCATTATTATTAAGGTAAAGAAAAGAAAGGGCAAAGACTGCAATACTGTAGTAGTAATAGTTGTAGTAGTAGTAGTAGTAGTGTTAGATCTTACATTTATTTTTAGAAACTGTCAACTGTCAAAATAGGTTTCCTCTGTTTTCAAGTTGGTCTGGCTGATTCTCTGGTTGTCTATGTATCCCGCGTACAAGCCACCCCAATGGAGCAAGAGGGCTAAAAATTTAAACATTCACTTCTTATCATGCCAAGAAAAAGTTGGATTTTAGCGGGGGTTCAATTCACAATGTGCGTTTATGCCAAATTGATCACTTACTTAGCACCCACTTCTTGTTAGTTTTTTCTTTCATTCAGATTTTCTAGTGATCACCGCCCAAGCAAAAAGCGAAGGAGGTAACTTGTTCATTGATTACCCGTTTTTTTCCAGTTTTTTAATTGATCAAGCCTAGTGAGGCATGCTGCCAAGGATAATTTGTCACATGATGGTCTTTATTGCGTAACTAAACAGACCTGTTTCTCCATTGATGTTAAAAAAACAGATTGCTTAGTACGGCACAAGGCCACGAGTGTGGAACATCAAATGTTGATGAAACTACATTAGTAATGTTCGAAGAGACAACTTGCCAATCAAGATCTTACGGCAAGCAGTAGCTATTGTAATGGTTATTTTAAATTAGGACATGGACAAAAGTAGCACTTTTGTGTGTATCACTATGATATGTTACAAAATTTAGACAGTAATGTGAAAAGGTAAATATTGTTTGATTTTATTTGACCTGGAAAAGTTGTCGACCCTGACAACTGGAATGTCAGAATTGGAAAGAAAGGTTCTAAAATGAATCAGACAAAATATTGGACTAATAATGAATCCTGTGATTTTACCTTACTAATATTCCAATTCATAATGATTGCCCGAAACCGCCACAGAGTGTATAGAGCAACAGTCGCTCTTATAATCAGGCTGTTGCTTATCAGAGATACTTTTAAAAAATAAGAAAAAATATACAAACTTATTAGAACCAAGTGTTTTCTCCAACTTTTGAGGTTGCCAATACAATTTGAGACTGGGCTAGCTCAGCCCAAAGGTGTTTCAACCACTGTCAACAACATCCCTTCATCGGATCTTTGAAGATACGATGTGGACGGGTAGGGTGTTGGCGGGGTGAAATCTGCCTGGGTAAGTTTGGAACCATACCTATGGAGAGGATCCATCGGGAGTCTGACACGAAATGATCTTTAATAATCTTTGATCAATTAACTATTCTTATTGGAAAGATTTCCAAATATTTCTGAAGCCTCAATAATGTTTCACCTAACCCTCGCAGGGGGCCAGACCTAGCTTTGAGAAGCCCTAGGTCTAGATGGTATAAATCATTTTAAAATCAATTTTCTAAAGAACACATCAATGATAGCCACCTCGAAATTAAGTTCTTCAACATTCACGCCAATTTTAACGATGTTGTTGTCTGAGTGTTTTAGTTTTTTTATTCTTTCCTGATTTTTAATTCTTCTCGTCTTCATGAAAGAGTCTACAAGATCGTTCCAAGCTCTTCAATTCTGATAGTAATAATTTTTTCATTACTTTTTTATACTCTGATAAGGCACTTATATTATCAGGAAAACTTCAGTGTATTAACATCCATACTAACTGATGACTTTCACTAGAGATGTGATAGCAAGTTTTCTCACTAGATAAGCACTCTTTTCAGTATAGAAAAACTGTGAACTAGAATAATCACTGAAAAAAGTCATCATAGATTTCTCTCAGCTTTAAGCTGACCGGCTGGCTGGCTAGGGCTGGCTATAGCTGGCTGGTGCACAGGCCACACCTATGTAGCTAGGGAGCTTCATTCACTCCTAATGTTTAGAAAACCCCTTTTTCTCACGTATTTTCCGCACTGCTATCTCTGATACCCTGCTTCTTCACATAAATTGTTTGGCTTGGTCAGTCAGACGCTGGCTTGATGCCTCTACTCTGGTATTTTCCCTAATATTGTGAGCAAGTACTGTCTGTAATCCCGAACAGATGGTTTACTTATCAAGTAACAATAGATAACTAATTTGTTGTCCTTTTTCTTCTATTGTTCTTGTTGTTGTAACGGTTGGATCCCTTCGGCTAGTTATGACGCACAAGTCTTTTTTGATGCATTTATTTTGGACTGTTACGATGACTGTTCGTGTTCCCTTCACGTGGATTCTTTTGCATTCCCTTTTTTCCCTTCCTTTCTCCCCATTACAACCATGTTTGCAACCTTTTATTAATTGTTGTACTGCTTTGAGTACTTCTCATAACATTCTTTACA
Organism: Thysanoteuthis rhombus; assembly: GCA_963457665.1. Taxonomy (NCBI): domain Eukaryota; kingdom Metazoa; phylum Mollusca; class Cephalopoda; order Oegopsida; family Thysanoteuthidae; genus Thysanoteuthis; species Thysanoteuthis major. The sequence goes on from OY735198.1 coordinate 81,486,340, forward strand.
AATAAGTTTATGTCATCCATGTACATAGGATGGTTGACCTTCTGCCTCTGTTTTAGAGAATAGTTTTCCATGATTCTGTTTAGTTGTATCACGTCTGAATAGTAGTGGGGACAACAAATCTCACTAAAAAGTTCCCCCTTTTTCACAGAGCTCTTCAAAGCTTTCCCCTGCGATTGTCAAGTCTACTGTCTATTTTTTCATGATGCTATTTATCACACCGATAATTGAATATCCCGAAGTATCCTTGAATCGTTTCGTTGGTTTTTTTGCCTGGTTCTCTTCGTGCTCTTTTGGATGAGGAAGGGTCTGCCTCTGATCATTCATTTTGGGACCATGCCTTTATCTAAGCAACTTAAAAGTTGGTGGATCAATTTATCATGTAGTGAATTTCTCAAACCAATACTCATCGATACCATTTTGTCCTGTAGCTTTCCAGACGTTTATTTCCCTGAAAGAGTTTATTTTTTATGGCTGTATTCGAATTGTTTTTTCTTCTCCCTCTATGTCTCTGAGTTTCTTTGCATATTATCAAGCTAATCTGATGATTCATTCTGTCTTTTGACATACCCATGTGCTGTTCTAAAAGTTATTGGATTTACGTTCCGTCTTCTTTTCCTATTCATGTCTTGGTGAAAGTTTCTTTCATTGTTTCTTGAAAGTGCAGTTCTGGGTTTATTGGCTAATCTTTTGTCTGTATCTCTTTAGTTTTGCTTCTTTGGCCAGCTTTCTTTGGTGCATTTCTTTCAATGCAACGTTTATCCCTTTTCGTCTTATCTTGTATTTGTCCACTACTTCGGCTTCTTGTCTGTTCATGTGCAATGCGTCTTTCAGTAATCTTTCGTCTCTTTGAAAGATCTGTTTTTCTTATCTCACTTCCCAGTCTTTTGTTCGAGGATTCCTCTTATGTCGTAAATATGTCTGTTACCTCTTTTGCACCAGCCTTTTGTCGTTGGTTCCAGTATGCTGCAAAAGCTGGTTGACATATTCAGTACCATCATCTTACTTATTGATCATTTCTTTCAATATCTATCCTTAAGGAGTGGCAGCGGTTTTTTCTCTTCTTGTGTAAGTACATTTAAGGTTTGTATCTAAGCATCTTTTTCTTTTTGCAGGGATGATGATGCCCGCGTCCCATCTTTGACTGTAGTTTATTGTGTTAGTTGTTAGGGTGTCTTCCTCTGTGGATTGTGAAAGGATAGACATCTGCTGACTCCACAGTCTGGACGCATCTTCAGTTCTCAGAATCCTTGGGTGTTCTAGATTTTTCAAATTTGTGCAACCTCCCCCACATGACCAAATCCGAGTGTGTGTCAATATGGCTACCTAATTGCATCCTACAGCTCTTCTCATTTTAGCCAAAACAATCTTAAGGATCTCTCTGCTACTTTAGTGATGCCGCAATGACTCTCTTTTTCCTTTCCCCTCCAATTCCTAGCGTGTTGCAGGCTCTGGCGAGAGAACGACTCCAACTGGGAGACCCCTGGATCTCCATCAATTCTGCTGACAGTTGTTGATCAGCTCTGAGTACTAGAAGAGCTTCCTTTCAAACGTTCCTTCAAAGCGATCTTCAAGTGGGACTGCCAGCTCCAGTAACTCGGCTTGTTTGGTAGACTCAGACACAAACGCGATGACTGGCCGCCGAGTGATGATTGAAGTATGGTCGGGGAACTTTAGCTGCCGTCCAAGGTCAAGTAACATCTACCTGTCCCTTGCCAATGTCAGGATGCCTGCAGATGTCACTCTCTTGTTGGGATTAGGCTGCTTACTAGCTATAAGAAAGGTAATGGTCGTTTCAGTGAGTCAGCACTTCTTTGCCCACTATTTGTATGGCTTCAGTTAATGTCTTCAGGACCCGGTCATGTCTCCAGTGGTAGCGTCCCCAAGTGCCCTTGTGCAACAGATGACGATGTGGTCTAGGGTTCCTCGCTTGGAGCACAGTGGGTATCTCTGCTCTGCCCCATAAATACAAATTAGACAGGCTTGGAAGTACTCCATGTACTGTTTTGATGGGGTAAATGATGCGGTGAGGCTCGGTCCTAAAAAGCTCATTCCAAGTCACTTTCCTCTCACCACATTCCCCCATCGTCCATGCTCCCTGATGCTCCATTGCTACTGACATGCAAAACGTTGCCTCATCCACCATAGCTCTCACCGCTTCCAAAACAAGAATTCATCATCCAGAGACGTGAAGGGAAACTGCAGCTTGATGTCTCACCCGTTAAGTGCAATGCATCTCTGGCCTTTTTTGCAACCCCAGCCATCTCCTGAAACAATTGATGGCTCTCCAAAGTCACAACCGAAAGTGGAACTGCAGAGACAAAGAGGGAGCCATAGGATTTTGGGAAGAATGCTATGCTGGTAGATCCCGGCTTTGAACTTAGGTATGCTCCAGACAGCCTGGCATCTCAGTTAGACCATTCTCCTGGATTGAAGTGTCAACATATTTGTTTTTTCCTAGGGGGGGGGGTATAGCTGCTTGGAATTAGCACGAAACTGGTCTATGTGGATAGAGTTTCTGTGGGTTGACTCTGGACCTGGCCCTCCACTACGTCTCACCAGATTGGATACATGTGCTTTGTGCAAATCCTTCTCCCATAAGACATTTCATTTGCTCTTGGAGGCCAACAAGGAAAAAATTACTGATTATGACTGACAAATCTTGGATTTTGCCTAACACGAAATTGTGGTCGATAGACAATAAGATGGTGTAACGAGTTAAATAAATTCAAAACGTACTGGATTTTGATGCCCATAATAGAGAGGTTGAATGAATTTTGGGGAAGGTCTATATCCAACGCAGATGCTAATAGACTGATGATGACATCATGATTGTGCATTTCCATGATTTTTTTGGTGGTGCTGTAAGTTTGCATCAAGCCCTGTATCTGGTTTGAGCTGATTCAAGTTGAAGTAACCTAAGACCTTCACCGACCCTTAGCACCCATAATTTTCCATCTTGTTGGGTGAGATATTCATGTGTATGGCGTTGTCAGGGATGTCAGCAGTAAGAATGTGAAATTCAGAATATTTTTCGCAAATTTGATTTTTATAGCATCCCCTTCCTCATAATAAATTCGTGTGCGTGCTACAGTATAGAAATATTGAAAAAGCATTTGATAGTAAATGAAAATTTTTAAAAAATCAAACACTAACCAGAAATGCTTCTTCTCTCACATGGTTGATTACAGAGAATCCTTTGTCCTGGCTCAAACACTTTTTGGTGATATTTTTCCTATTAGGGTATTGCGTAATTACTTTTTGTTTCTAATCTACTGCAGAAAATTTCATTCATTTGAATAATTATCTTATTATAGTTTTCTTAACGTAGTATAAGTCTATTTCAAGGCTGTACTTCTGTTTTGCATAATCCTTATCAATTTGACTCTTCCTCTATGCTTTAGTCGAGATTTTGTCTATGGGACTTAAAGCTATCTTTTGTGTTCGTAAATTAATACACGAAATCCAGGATAAATTAGAAGTTGCGCAATACCAACATAATACTGAAACTATTTCAATGATAATATTAAGTTGGTGCAAAAACAATTGTAGTTTTCGCTATCAACTTTAAAGCAGTACATTCCAATTTAAAATAAAAGTTATTAATCGAAAAAATACTTCAGGATCTATTCGTTTCTGCCAACTAGAAACAAGTTCATTTATTCCAGAAGAATATTTCTCGGGCATTTTGAGATGCTGCTTGCTGGCTGAAAACCTTTCCCTTGGAAGCGGCCGTAATGCTTGATAGAATTGATTGTTGTTCCGAGAGAGGTCTGTTGAGTGACTTGGGTTAGGTAGTTTCGTAACCTAGTTTGTTCAAAGTCTGCAGGGTCATTCGTGCTTCATGTCTGGCTATTTAGCTTTTCCAATTAGATAAAAATGTCAAATAATTGTTGAATGGTCAATATTTATTTCCTTTGCAACCTCTCGTGTTGTTTTGCGAGGGTCCACCTCGGTAATGACCCTCAATTGGATGCTGTCAATCACAGAATAACGAACACATCTTCTCGTCTCCGTTTCGATATTTCGGAATCAATGTTGAACTGTACGTTCGTCAACAGTCCCCATGCAAGTTCTCAATTGATATTGCGAGCAGTTTCCACTGATTAACGTCCCATTTTAAACTCATACAACAAAATTGCTCGAATTTGCTTTTTCTTTTCTATCTTTGATTTGCCAGCCTCGAATAATCCAGAATGAATATTGCAAAGAAAATGTTCAGCCTCAACAAATAGCGCGAAATTAACTCGTTACAATGGCAAATTCCATGAACATAATAGAACATACTGAAATAATTGTTTATTCCAAACAAAGCTTCCATATTTAAAATAACAGAAAAACAGCAATTTTTTGGCACCAACCTAATATTTGACTCATCCCTTGTGTACCAGGCTTGTTGCTATTATTATTGTCGTTGTTGTTGTCGTTGTTGTTGTTGTTGTTGTTGTTGTTGTTGTTGTTGTTGATGATGATGTTGTTGATATAACTGGATGCAAAATCTGGACTTTGTGCTGATGCGGTATTCCCATGCAACAGGCACCGACTTCTATTGTCATCCAATTACAAGTGACTGCATCTTGTAGATTTATGTTTGTATATCTTTTGTACCCATGCTCATCACAATGATGATGATGATAATCATCATAATCATCAATGCTATCATCGCTCTCTCGTGAAAACAATGGAGAAACAATCGTTTCCTGGCCTGTGCATTCATGGTCGTAGAAATCAATACAAATGTAGTATTAGCCAGAACCTGATACAAGCACCAGTGGATGCCGGCTGTCTTAATTATGGTGCCACGTTACAGACAAGGGAGGGCGTGAGACTTGATAGCTGCACATGTACAAAACCCTTATATTTTACTGTTACACAAATAATAATTAAACTCTTGTAAAAACACTATGATTTAGCCGTGCTATGAGGATTTTCGCATTTGATTTTTACTTAAATGTTCCTTATAATTAAATAGCTTTTAATCTTATTACGTTAACGTTGACAATGTGTAAACGTAGCACAGGGTTTTATCCTTTTTCTATATGTACGTGCGTTTATTTGTTTGTGAGTTCAGGCACTCCAGGCAATACCGTTTTGTCAACTGATTTGAAAATTAGCGTCAGTACTCCAGTAGACTTTCTCTTAGAAATACTTATTTTGATTCTCGAGGGAAAAAAGCTTTTTCAGCCTCATATGTTCCTTATTTTGACGGGTTCATTATTAACATCTATATCATCCAGAATCTTTAGGTTCCATATTCTGTTTTCGGTGTTTTCCAGTGGATATAACATCCAGATTCTCCAGAATCTTGATGTTTTTTACTCTATTTTAAATGTTCTCCTGTGGAAAATGCCATTGATGTCATGAATAAGATTTAATCTGACCAAATTTATCCTTTGACGTTATTTTTTCTGATACTACGGTTGTTCAATTATTAACTGTGATGGTGAGTTATCACAATTATCATCAATATTGGATTTTTGAAACTATTTACCTTCATTTTGATTTCTGCTGCTTTTTTTTATCGCAACTAAATTAGACTTTCAGCAGTTATTATATGAATGATGTTATATCCAAAAGTGTAATTTTTTGACTACAATATGACTTGAAAATACTATTTTTATCAAGAATTGACCCCTGATATCATCCAATGACCTTGAAACACCTATCTTATAGAATTTGACCTCGATAGCCCCACGGTTCGTTGGGCTAGAAACTTTGAATAATCTCACAATTCAATGTTTTTGGAGTCATCGTATCAACTATTTGACCAATGGTTTTTTTTAATTTCAGTGTGCTATTTACAAGAGAAACACCTATCAATCTATTTATTTTTCGATTTCTTTTATTGCCGTCATGTTCTTATAGTCTGAAGGGCAGCACTTTAAGGTCTGCAGACTTTTTCTGTAAGGCGTATTTGATCCAAAGTCTAACTAAGATGGGAATCACTGATCTCCGATGTCTCTGCTAATACATTTAGGGTCAGCAATTTATGGTTAGAAATAATGAAAATATGAAAGGGAGACACCGCAATTTTCATTAAATGGAATGAATCAACCCCTGTCCCCGAAGAGTATATGGATCCCAAGAGGGATTTGGGCGAGCGCACGTCCCTCCCTTAGTTATATTAATGAAATTTCTATCTCTGAGTAAGTCATACGACCCTACTATTAAGATGGTATTGAGCAACCAAATTTCTATCTGTCTGGTCCCTATCGAGGGGGTTGGGATACGTGATAGGGATTTGTGATGCGAGGGTTACATTTGCACATGTATATATGTATTCTAATCGAGGTATACCAACTCAAAATATCTATCATGTCATATTGATATCTACATACATTCTATTCATATTCACCATAAAAAGTATGTATGTATTGAACAGTATATATATATATGTATATATATATATATATATATATATATATATATATATATATATATATATATATATATATATTCTACTCATATCTATCGATTACAGCCAATCACTCTCTCTCTCTCTCTCTCTCTCTCTCTCTCTATATATATATATATATATATATATATATATATATATATATATATATATATATATATATATATACACATATATATACATATCAATGAACGTGCTTGACAGATGTCAGTTGTTCCTGCCTAGTGACTGGAACATATGATTATACTCACCAGCAACTATGCACGGGTGAAGGGGGCAGAATTTCCATCGTTGAATTTCAAGACAACCAGCCCTTCCTCAGGTAGATGATCGGTTCAGACAATTTCCTGACTACAGTTTCTGTCATGTTCATCGGTCAAGTTACGCCCCGTTTATCGTGTCTCGCCGGACATTTCACACATTTCTACTGAAATCAGTTCATCTGGAAACATCTTTATTTCGAATTTTAGATCATTTGAGTCGTAGCAAAATCTGCAGACAGATGAATAAAATGCAATACAATCTATCATCAGTATTTCTTTTAAAACAATGTTGCATGAACTTTTACAGATTCCTACTTTTTCAAAAACTTCACAGACTGTTAGGCAGCGATTTTCACGAATCACAGGTCTACTAAAACATCCATTGTTCAAGTTGTGAATGAAAAAAGACCAACTGCTCTAGACACTCGTTCATCCTTACATGTGTACTTAAAAAATTACCAAGACGATTGATACTGCTTTCTTTAAGGTCAAGGTCACTTCTGCATAACATATCAGTCAGAGAATTATGGACAGACATTTTATACTTGACAGTGATAAATATCTGCTCTATTTACTAAAAAGTATGTTCATGATAGACAAATTGGCATTTTTACCATGAGGCCAGCCAAATGACCAATTTCATAAGAACGCAGTCGTCGGAAGATGATCTTATCTTGTAAAATGTCAATAGTGAATAGCGTTAAAATATTTGCTATGTAATTAGAACACAGAAATGCCAAAGGTCAGTCATTTATAAGTTTGGGCGTCGAATATCGATAGGCTGACACGAATGGAATTAATATATTATTAACTACAGATTTGAGTAGGATAAAGAGACAGGAGTCGTGATTTTCCGTTCTCATTACCACCCATAGTTAAGCAACGTCAAGCCTGGTCATTACCCAGATGAGTGACTGTTCGCAAATTCCTGATGCCGTATGCAGCAACAGGACTGTTCTGCAGTCGTCTCAGCCTATAATTCTTTGCTGCCTATTAACAGTATTATATATATATCTATTCATCTATCTCAGCTTGTTCTGATCTATCTCTCCAGCTACCGAGATAAACATAAAGATTAACATCTTGAGTGTACACCTAACTCTATATCACGCACATATTGTTCCATAGAGGGCACATAACACTGTGCTCCCTGCAATACACGAAGCAAGTGGCAGCAATCATGTACCTTGTTATTGCCAAATGTACCAGAAATCTGAAAATATGAATCTACTGAAAAAAGATAAGTGTTTTGGTTTGTGTTTTACTAATGTCTGCAACGTTACTCCGTAACACTTCAATAACAGTAGCCTTTTAGCCTCCGTCGTTGGATATAGATCTTCTCCGAGATTCGCCAGACCTCTCTATCATGTGTGTCGCAGGGCCAATACTTTCTGGGTTTGTCTATTTCTTTAGTTTCTCGATTTGTCCAATTTGTCACACCATCTTACATTTTGTCAGCCAGTTTTGTATATGATTTAAGGGGATCCACATTGTGAACTATGCCCATCGGTTGTTTGCCTATCTTTTAACATGACCAGCCCATTGCCATCTGAGTTACCTCCGTAGCTATCTCTCTCTATATATATATCTATTCATCTATCTCAGCTTGTTCTGGTCTATCTATCCAGCTACCGAGATAAATAGATATCAATCTAATTATCACTATCCATCGGTCTATCTATCAATCGATCTACCTATCTACCTATCTATAGATTCCATTCTGATTTATTAGATCTCAATCTGTTCAGATCAATCTTCCTACCTATCTCTGTCCGTTCAGATCTATGTAATTCTGTGTTCAGATCTATAATTTCTATCTATTTCAGTCTGCACATTCAGATCTATCTTTAAACCTATCTATTGCTGTAATGCTATCTCCAATATCGAGTGCTTAATAATCGGAAATTGGTTTTGAACTAATTTGAAAAGCCTGATAGAAAGAAGTATCTCTGCAAGTCATAGTGATATGTTGAACTTGATCAATAATTTTTCTGATATATTCTCAGCTATGGGTTAAATAGCAGGGAAGATCTAGCTCCCAAGTTTTGCAAAGGCAACAAGTCAACGAGAAAGACGACTCCAAAACTAAGAATTGTTGCTTAAGGCGGTTTGACGCATAATTTGACGTCTTCCCTAAAGCCAAGCCAATGCTGGCGTATCACTCTTTTCTGTTCCTCAGGACTACATCAGCAAGGAAGAGAAGTGGATTCTGACGACTGGACATTCCAGGATCTCTATATGCCCAGGCATGCGCCCTGCAGAGGACCTTCCATTGTCGCTAGAGACAGAACGAATGCCATAATTTTCAAATACATGGATGCAAAAATGCGAATATTAAGTATGGTTGTTCACCAAGTTTAGCTTAGTCTGTTACAAATGCTGCGAAGGCAGCAGAGACATTTTGTATAATCCCGATGAGTCATTGTGTGATCGCCTAATGGGAATCACAAACAATACACAACGCCTTCTATAGATTTATCTCTTATTTTGACGTGCGCTCCTCCTGAGCATATCTTGTTCAGGACAGCTGCTCTGCTCGCTGATATTTTAAGAGGATTTCTTCGTTGAAGAGAGAGCACACGGAGAGCGTATACATCAGCCAATGCAGTTAACCATCTAAAAAAACTAAATGAAAATGAAAATATTGTCTCTATTTACGAGAATTGAATTCAATTGTTATTCTAGTAACAATTTACATAGTAATAATGGAGCTAGCTATAAACAAAGTCATTTGCAAATACAGTCAAGAAAAATAATTAGAAAACGTCAAGTAACAATTCAATAAGGGAGCTGTTGAGAACACTGCGGGCAACCGAAATGATTTTCGAGCTGAGCACCTTATAAAGTTTATTTAAAACGATGTAAAAGTTGAAAAGGATTAATTACACCAATTGTTTTCAAATTATTAGGCCGATAAGCTTGAAATAATTTTTAGAAGTCATACTATTTGAATTCGAAATAACAATAAGAGAAAGTGATAAACTACAATACTGACGTTTAAAATGAGAAAAAGAAAAGGTAATCCTAATAAATGGTAATGAGATGAGAGGAAGGGGGACAGGAAATCGAGAAAAAGATACGAGGGGTTTATGAATAGATACGAAGTGATTTCAAAAAGTCATTAGAAGTTCCAAACGGTTTGTTTAAATGTATACTTACTTCCCTCGATATTCAATTTCAGCTTTTTCCATCAATCGTCTGTTTCTAACCAATTTTCTTGCAGAATAATAATATGTTTTTAAATCTCTGGATCCAACAAAAATTCCTGGATTTTCCCCCATAATTGGATCACTCCATCCGTAGTCCATAGGACATCTTCCACAAAATTTCATTGGAATTCATTGAGATGTTTTGGAGATATTGTGTCGACTGACAGAAGATCATGTGCTTCTTAGAACCTTGTTGGCAAAGGCAGGATTGGGTGATCAATCAGCGAATGTCAGGCTAATTGTTAGACGACTTGAATTGGTTCCAAGAATAAAGTTTGTTAGAAACCGTGAACCAAAACTGTCACCAAAATTGTCAAAATTTGTTTTACCAGTTTTTAATGTGGTCTAACTGACTGGTTGGATCGCTTTTAGGCTAGGTATTTATCAAGGGTACAAGCCGCTCCGATGAAGTCAAGGGTTGAATATATCACAATTTACTTCTTATTATGTAGTGTTTTTTAAATTCCCCAAATAGGTTTTTAACTAGGGTAGGACTTACAATCTAACTTTATACAAAATTGATCCCTTAGTTGATGCCCACCTGGATATTCACGCACTTTTAATGATCATTGCCCAACAATAATATTCATTGATCACCCCTTTTTAAAATTTTTAATTGATCACCTCCAACACAATATGCTGCCAAAACGCTTTAATCACATGACGGTTTTTTATTGAATGGCTAACAAGACCTGTTTCCTCTTATCTTTAAATCCCTCGTTGATTGGATGGAGTTCAGTATAAGATATGTTTTGTTCGTAGAAAGCAAGGTAATTATCATCATCATCATCATCCTTTGAATCTCCGTCTTGGGGTACAACATCTACATCGTAAGCGTCGCCGTTCCAATACGTTCACACCATACTATTTTTCTGCAGGTGTCAATTTCTCAGATGATCCCAGGGATCTAAGTTGCAAATCGTGGTGTCCAGCAGTTCCCTGACATCGTTGTAATATGGCCAGCCTCTAGCCATTTGCTTTTTTAGATGAATTTTATATGTTTTGCCCGGTTGTTCTCTAATATAGTGTGTTGTTAACATGATCATCTCCTTTGCACGTTGCAAGTTTCGTAGTTGAAGAGCCAATCTTTGGACTACGTTCATGTTTCAGATCCGTAAGTGACATTTTTGTAAACATTAAAGTTTGAGGGCTCACAAAAAATGCATCATTCTGATTGTCACCCACAGAGCTGAAACATCGAATCTAACAAAAAGATTGACCTCCAAAGAACCATGCAACGAGTACACGAGAGAATCATGCTCAACATCAAATGAAGAGTTCACAGAACAGCACAGAGAAAGAAAAAAAAAACAGGAATAAGGGATATCATAGAATCTATTCAAAAACTCAAACGGCAATGGGCTGGTCATGTTGCAAGAATGACTGACAACTACTGGACATCACAACTCACAACAAGGATCCACAGAGATCATATGCAGAACTGAGGCCGGCAAAATATAGGATGGCATACTGAACTAGATAAGTTCAGAAAGTATTGTCCCCGCTACGCCCAAAATGAAAATGTCTGGTGAATCCTGGGGGAAAGTCTAAGTCAAACCCTAAAAGTCTGATGATGATGATATTTTTGGTTAATCTGTTGTTGTTATTTCAAAATCTTTTGGGTGTAGAATGAATGGTCTGTCTTTTTGAAAGTTTGTTTTGATGACTATCTTACTGGAGTCAATAACGGATTTATACGTAAGTTAGCTTAACGCAGAGTAGGTTAATAAGACTCAGATTAAAAGGATTGCTTCGGAAGAAGTACTGTGAAGGTGGAAGAGACTATAAGTCGAGACAGTAGGTATTGACGGAGAGAAATCAGTGTATTTGAATAATTCATTGAACGAACTTGCTATCTCAATGGTGGAATCTCTTTTTTATAATCGTACATAAGATCCCGGAGCGAGCTCAGCGAAGTGAAAACTGATTGATTTGAAGATTGTTTAATTTCTGAGCGGAGACCTGATTAGATAGAGCGATGGTACGCTAAGACCCTCGGCTCTGTCCAGCAGAGAGCTCCACCACAAATATTTGTAACTGGAGAACTCGATGGACATCTAATTATTTCAAGATTTATTCCCAAAACAATTGTGAAGAGGTTTGAGTGGCTTAACAACAAACAATACGGCAGACCGATTCCAAGCCTCAGCTCAGACAGCTTGCATTCACTTAACGATATTGTCCTTGGGGAAGGCATACATCCATCTCTCTTCCTCACCCCAGCTTTGCTCTTCAACGTTGGTTGCCATCTAGTGTAGAAAGTCAAATCTCGATTTGAATTGCAGAGAGTCCAACCCGCCGTTGAGAGGCTGGAGACCGAGAGACTACGGTAGCATGTTCCTGAAATGCACAGCAAAGGAAGTTCTAAAGCTTTGACGTGGGTTTGCAAGCCGGAAGTGGATCATTATTGACCGCTCAAGTGAATTAAGGAGAAAAATATCGCTTCCACATCCCAATGAAACCTCGAGTATAAGTAAAACATTAAGTGTTTCTCAACTTTTATTCAATTTTATTCCATGAAATTTTTGAACTTCTTAGTTGTTTTCATTTCTACTTTTCAGTTGGTAAAGAATCACAATACCATGAGTTGGCTAATAGTAATTTCATCTTTGTGGTTTCAATCATTTGGACCTGCTGGTATATTCCCCGACCTTCCTAGTGTTACCTGAAGATGAAATGCATAAATCTTGTTGTGCTAAAGTAAAAAAACGTTTACTGAATAACTATATGAAGAGTTACAATTAGCGTAGTCAGTAAGGATTGAACCATCGAATATCAGTAGAATCGGCAATCCGATTACAAAACTCTGATCAGGGCTGGCTATGTTCGATTCGCACTAATGCCCTTGAGAAAGGTATGAATCAATTTTTCTCCCATCCCAGCTATATTAAAATAGCAGGGCAGATTGGGAAGGTAACCAGTCTAGGAGAAGGACAACCCTGATCCCAAACCAGGGATACGTTGAAACAGAGCAGAGGACATATGGCAGGTAAAAGCTAGGATTCCTGTTGCTAATTTTCAAGGTTGGGCGATGTTTTCACTTGGAAGATTGATGCTACACAATCTACCTAACCTCGTTCTTCTTATTTAACTTGGTACTGTACTAAACTAAACTTTGATAAATATTTATAACATTCACACATTTCTATACAAGCTCTATATACACTGTATTAAGTGTACAAAAATCATAATTTTAGCACTCTTCTCTCCGGGTAGAAAGCTAAAAATGATGAAGACATCTTGATCAAAGCTCAGTTTGGAATATGATACATTGACCTTTTTCTATTCATTATATAACCATGAAACAATATTGCTACTAAAACTGTCAACATTGGTTTCTTCAGTTTGTCAGTTGGCTGGCTGTGTATATAACGTTTACTGGCTGCAGCAATGGACCTAGAGGGCAAAAAATGTAAATGCTTTTTTTTAATCTTCTCCTGAATAGATTTTTAGAAAGGGATTGAATTTTCAATGTTATTTTATGCTAATTGGTCCTATAGTTTATGTCGGACAGCATCCACGCTCGTTTATTGGAAATTTATCTTACTTAATGATCACTGACCGACAAAAGGCTGGAGAAATAACTTATCCATTGATGACCCCTTTTCCCAATTTTTTATTGATCACCTCCAAGACGGCATTGTGCCAAGAGATTTTGGTCGCATGACGGTTTCTATTGAGTGACTGATATTACTTTGCTTTATGCGCAAACGAAATGTTCCACCCTTTACAAAGTAAAAGAGAAAGGAATGAACACATACGCCTATACGAATCGGTTGATTGTTTGATAATTAGACAATTACTTCGATTTTAAAGAAATGATACATTCTGCCCATTAAATAGGAAATGATTTTACCATTGTTGAAGTGATATTCATTGAGGCAGTAGTGGATTTTAGTTACAGTGTCTAGCAGTTAGGTATTATACTAATGAAATAAAACGCCGGGAGGATTTGTTTTGTTTTTTCTGAAAATCCATGTCAGTGAGATGAAATTAGAATGTAATGGAAATTAATCAGATATTGGCCTGATTAGTCATTCAGTAGAAGCTGTCTTTTGACAGAATGCAATGTTGGGAGTGGTCAATTATAAAATTGGAAGATGGGGTGATCAATGAAGAGGCGACTTTACTCGTCTTTTGTTATACCTGAACAATTCGAATTTCCAGAAAGACGAGGGCACAGAATAGTGACCAATTTAGCATAAAGATACATTGCAAGTTGAACTCCCTCTGGAACCTATTTGAAAGGGGGAAACATTTTTTTTCTTGAGATAGTAAGGAGTAAATGTTGATTTTTTCTGCCTCTAGCTCCATTGGATACATATATATACATATATATATATATATATATATATATATATATATATATATATATATAGAGAGAGAGAGAGAGAGAGAGAGAGAGAGAGAGAGAGAGACCGGGATATATGAATACATAGCCTACCAAACAGACCAACCCGAAAACTGGAGAAACCAATTTTGACAGTTTTGGTTGACGGTTATTGATAATACAGAAAAAAAATCCGCATAAGAAATATCAGAAAACAAAAGAAGTCATAAGAAAACGTGAGAAATATAGAAAAATGATTTTATAATACAAACTTGGTGTGGATGATTATGGACTTTTCAGAATTTAGCTTTACAGAAGCCTTCGAAAATATTAATTAATTGATTGGCAAAAGAACCAGCAGCAACGTGTATTACTGCCATGGTCCAGGCTGAAAGAAATAGAAAGGAGAAAGAAAACAGTGTACAAAGCTGTTGAGTAATTTTGTCATCTAACTATCTAACCCTATAATGAGCGTATATGCAATTTTTTCCAGTTTATTTTGTTAATATTCATTTGTTTGTTTGAGCTCAAATAGGATTATCTCATTGGTTGATTCATCTTCCTATTATGACGTAACAATAGAAATTACGTCATAGAAACTCTTAAGACTTCATGTCTGATCACACAACAACTTGAGATGAATTGAGACTTGAAGAAAAACTTAAAATTAGGATACTTGAGTTATCAAAAATGAACTACCAAATAAAATAGCTTAAGGCTCCTTAGCGCTGATCCACACGTATATAAATCGTCGGTTTAGACGGATATATTCTAGTCTAATTATAATTGAAAAAAAACTCTGCGTATGGTTGTGTATGAGAGCATTGACCAATATAGGATTATCAAGATAGCTCACCAATTGGTCATTGTACGAAGTTGATATTCGCCAAGTATATTAATCAGCATACCATGTATTGCAGTCTTGAATTCGACGCTGTTTCGATCAGTGGTTCTAAATTAGATTAACTTAAAAATACAACTTATAGATCTTTTATCTAAAATTTGACTTGTTCAGAGATCTACTAAAAAACAAGTGAAGTAGCCTATCTATTGCTCACCCATTCTCCCGATTTTTTTTATTGCTCACTACCAACATGGCATTTTGTCAAAAAACAGTGATCATGTGACGGTTTCTACTGAGTGACTAACCAGGCCAAAATCTGATCGATTTCTATACAATTACATTGTAATTTCATCTGACAGGGATTTTCAAAAACATTATTCTAAGGTCATTTAATTTATTAGTATGATACCTAACTTTTAGTCACTGTACCTAATTTTCACCAGTGCCTCGAAGAAGATATGTAATACCTAAATTAGCCATAGATCTAAATTTAGATGTGAAATATCTGAATTAGCAAGATTGAGGAGAAATAAGTGATATACTCCGAAATTGTAGTTTAGCACGACTGACAAAAACCCACATTACATGACAATTGTAGCAGGCTGCTTCACCCCATGAAGCCTGGGCCCTTCCAAACCTGCATCTTTCGATGGTTGCCAAGGATGAAATCAAATGACGAGATTTCTATGTTGTGAGTCGTTTAGTAAGATTAAGAGGTGAGCTGTTTGTATCTGTGTAGGTGTGAGTCAATTTAGGTCTGAAAGCAACACCAAAGCAAAAATATTTTATACTGAAAGCAAAGTATTAATTAATTGATTGGTAAACAACCTCTAGCAATGTATACTACTGCCATGGTCCAGGTTGATAGAAATAGAGAGAGAAAGAAAGCAGTGTACAAAGCTACGGACTAGTTTCCTAAAAACTGGTCATTTTCATCCTGATACCACCAATCGCAGATCTTTCTTATACCAAACTAGCCAGACACTCGAAGACACGGATACAAACACCCTTCCTGAACCCTCCTACAGCGTACCTGTCATATTTCAGGAATCCCCCTCACTTTATTCCCCAAATCTCTAACATATAAACAACACAGAATTTTTCTTTGTAACCACAGCAAGTTTCTCAGGAAAAGATAGCTGGCAACCATCAAAATGCATCAAAAGATGCCCAAAGAATAATAAAGATTTCCAAGCCGTAACATCTGTTTTTCTCTTAACTTTCTCTTCCCCTCCCAAACGTCATATAACCAAGACACTCGATATTTCATATGGTTATTTACGTAGGTTCATTAATAAGGAACAGGAATTAATTAGAGGAAAAGACTTTCATCATTAGACTGTAAACTTATTGATGTATCTTTATACACAACAGATTTATTCCGTCACAGAATCAGCCTCAATCCAGATGACAGTAAGCCTCTTAGGTACTTATTAAAATTCTCTTTTTTCTTCTCGATTCCGCTTTGTATCTAATTGTTTTTCTTATTGTTTGTTTTTTGTTTGTTTGTTTTTTTTTTCAATTTTCTTTTTCTCCTCTGTTGCAGATTTTACTTCTCAGTCTTTTTTCCTGACTGGTCTGTTTCTTTATTTCTCCTTTGTTCCTTTTCTGTTGCCTTCAAATTTATCGATCGTAACATATGTTAGTCATCGGCGTCACCAGCGTGATACTTGTAAAGCTTCTGCAACCATATAAGCCATACTATCCCAGGGTTGACAATGTTTATCTTGTTACTTCATTTCACCTGAACTGCTAGGACAAGAGTTCTTGATGGAACTACGAACAGTAACACCTGCAGTGTTTCTATGTAACAATGTCACTGATGATCCCTAATGAAGGATTTGCAACAACTGTTCTTTCTCATGCAAAGTTTATGGTACTATTTTCTTAAAAGAACTTCCACTTGCACACAGGATTATTTCTTAAGAATCAAAGAAACAATGGAATCTACAATAATAATGAGCAATATGATTTTTTTTCCCGATTCTTTATCGGTAACTTTGGACTCTTTCACTTAAAGATAACCATTTTGCGAGTAAGAATATCTTTTACCTGTAGAAACTGTTGAAACTGTAGACTTTTCCACTGCAAGAGTATCAGTTATTTTTTAATGAGACCCCGTAAAAAAATCAATTTGGTGGGAACATTTCACGTCTAGTATGATTCATCAAATGCATCAGGACCTCCAATATAGTGGACTCTGGTTCCACATGGTACATTTTAATTCACACTCACACAGCACACACCACTGATGATGGGAAGAATCCCGAAACATTTATGGACTATTGACATATAAGGATTAATAAACCTTACCACCAAAAACTTCACTC
>OY735198.1:81506227-81591227 GCA_963457665.1 Thysanoteuthis rhombus
CAAGGGGTTCTATCGTATTGTATGCACGTGTGTTTGTTTTGTGTTTGCGTCTGTTCCAGTGCTCCAGGCCACAAAGTTTTGTTTACAGATCAGAAAATAGCATCGGTATTCCCAAGACCCCTTCTAAAATGTTTTTTGATTTGGACTAAGAAGGCTTTTTTGACCCTTATCAGACCTTGCATTAACAGGTTCAATTCTAACACCCAGATTCTCCTTGAAATCTTTTAGCAAGGTTTCAATTTATAGTATTACTGTATTCACCTTTGTTTTTTGAGAATTTTGACTTTTCGATGATAAATAAAATGCTGTGAAAGTAACTGTATTGATCATCTCTTTTTAAATTAATTACACTGTAAACAGCATGCTGCCAAAAGACGTTGGTTATGCAACGGTTTCTAATAAGCGATTAACCAGACCTGATAATTTCTTGATTTATTGATCCCAGTTTGCAATCTTGTGAAATCGGGACTTTCGTTCTTCGATCGATTCCGAACAATGAGGAAAATCAATGAAAATGCAAACAATAGAAAAAGTGAGAGGTGTCTTTACGCAGGCAAAGGCTTCAAATATCGCAGTTCCCTTGATATTAGCTACACGTAGAGGCTACAAATACTTAAAGTGGGGTCACTCACTATGAGCTATTTAACCCATGAATTGAAAAGAAAAGTTGAGATGGATAGATTCCTTCCCTACAGGCATTAGTGTAGAGTAGGAAGCTTCCGTTGGAGCAAGCCCAAACTTCAAAAACAAGAAAAGATCCTAAATAGTGGAGTCTACGACCAATGCATTCCCCGATAGTTACCTATGGACCTGAAACATTGAACCAAACTATAAGATTGATCCTAAAACTTAGAACCATGCAGCGTGCACAGAAAAAATCATGTTCAAGAGTGTACAGAAATACCACAATATAGGGCAATATACTATTGAAAAACAGAAGTCCAAGATATTAAAGAATCTATTAGAAAAACTCAAATGACAATGAACTGGTCATTTTACAAAAAACACAGGACATCACGACTTACAACACAGGTCCGGGGAGATCACACATGAAAATGTGGCCGGCTGAAAGAAGACGGCGTGACAAACTCAACTAGTTCAGATTGTATTGACTCCGATGATAATTACCGCCCATGATTGAGAGGCCTAGCGAATATTTGGAAATGTTTATGTTCAATGGTATGTATTCGGTGTCTATTAGGATTCCTTCCTTTTCCCAATTAAATTTACTGTTATCCAATAACTGGTACTAATTTACTTATTATGTTATTAATTCTTTGGGTGATTCAAATTACCACCAAGTTGCTTCAAATAGAGTAAAGTCCCAGATGATTGCAACACCACAATCATGATGCTGGTGAACAAGAATGAAAAACCCAAAAGACCTCAACAGCTATAATCCGATATGCCTACTAAACACTTCAACGACCAATACATCCTTTCGATAGTCGCCAATCTAGCTGGAACATGGAACTTGACCAAAAGATTGACACTCAAACTGAGAACCATTCTATAAACACATGTGAAAAATCATACTCAACATCGCATAGAAAGATTACAAGATAGCGCAGTATATCAAAGAAAAAAACAGGAGTCAGTGATATCATGGAATCCGTTAGAAAACTCAAATGGCAGTGGGCTAAGCATCTTTCAAGGTGCCAGACAACTGATGGACATCATGACTCACGACTCGCAGAGATCATATGTGAAATTGTGGCCGGTAGAAAGTATGACAGCATGACTTAGTAGACAAATTCGAAAAGTACTGGCTCCACCATATCCATGATAGAGAGGTTCGGCGAATCTCGAGGAAGGTTTATGTCCAACGACGAATACTAAAAGGCTTACGATGATGTAAGGAATGTTCACATTATTAATTCTTGCAACTATTTATTACCTTCATCTTGTTGTTGCTTTTTATAGCGACTGAACCATGCTGGGCACTCTTCAGCAGTAAGTGAATAAACTCACCCCACAGATAGGAATAGAGAATTAGTTTCAGTTGAGAATTGAATTCATGACCAACTATATTGGAGGATGGCTCGCTTAACGCACGACCGTTCTCGCCAGTAAAGTACTAATACTTAGTTGCAAGCCTCAGACCAAACCAAACCCAGGAACACACTCCCAATTTCCTCTGCGCCATGTTTGTTATCAACTAGTGTTTCAGTTCAACACAATTTTACTTCCATTTTTATTTGTTATGAATTTATCAATACTAAATCTGCATTGAACCTAGACTACTGTACAAAATCAGTAGAGTGAATCATCTAGCATGAATAATAGTTTTTCATACATTCAACAACCATGTTATGCAACTAGACTTTCCCTTATCTTATGAGCATTTTCTCTTTAAAGCGGCCGTCCTTAACTAGAAAGGGATGTTCCCTAAGAGAACATGGATAATTTCAAGAGTGACGTGAGCCCAAATCTAGGTCTGAAGGTATCAAGACAAAAAGCATCAATAAAAAAGACAGCTCTGTAATACGAATAAAAGTTTGATTTTTCAAAAATCGAATTATTGATTATTCTATCCTCGAAGTGACACATGGTTCCTAATAAAAAAAGATAAAATCACAATGAAATTTTTATTCATTTGAATTCAGAAAAGTTCAGTACACATTCAGTCAAAATATTCGAAGCGCAGTGTTGTCGTTTTGATTGATGTCTTTTGATCAGACGTGATTGTAACTTGCTGTAGTCTGTATTTTTGCCGGTCAGGGCTCGTATAGCAGGAGGGATGGATTTTTCTGATTATTTGCAGAATTCTCGTGTCAGATGTTTGCATAATATAAGAATGTAATACACTAAAATGTGTTCTTTTTTCACATATTTGCAAAACCTGTTCTGACCCCACCAGAACATTTTTTAGTTCATAGTTGGGGGTCATATAAAGGCAAATAACACTGAATTTTAAAAAAAGATTGAGTAAACAGATTTTTATTGAAAAATAGGAATTGGATCTATAAGTACCATCAGGACTGAGAAGTCTCAAAATGTCTAAAATAAATAAATGGAGAAAAAAACTACATGCTTATTCCTTGCTTAATAATGAGTATATCATTTTTCTATGACAAATATTTAGGAAAAATATATAGCATTTACAAATGAATATTCAACGAGGTGCATTTTTAAAACGTACCATTGGCTCCCGTTTTTTTCTTTATGGGTGCTTTATTAACAGTTTTTCACCAGCTGCATTCAAATAAACGAGGTAATCAATTAATTATATGCTCAAAATCATATTATATCCATCGCCGATAGGAAATTAATCCGAAAATAATTGTTGCTAACAGGCATTTTGAACTGGTTGCCATGAGCGATAATATTGAGTATTCATGATTGGCAGGGAAATGTCTTTGGTTAGAAATGTACCAAATTATATGATTTAATCACAAAATAGACAATTGGTTCGAAATTTTTAGATAAGCTATCCCAAAGAATGAACAGAAATCGCTTCGGTTATTTTCTTACTATAATTCACCAAATGTCTGTCCGTCATATTGTATTTTAAGGGCGGCTGAAGCTCTAATCAACAAATCTTCTGTAGTTACAAATAGGACCCAGAGCATGTTTTAGCATAAACGTTTTTGAAAATTCAAATATTGATTTTTCTCATAAAAACATCCAAAATACGAGACGATGATCCCAAGGGTTGGATTCACAAAGATTGTGAAGTACTCAGATTTTCAGATTTTCAATATTTCTAATGGAAAATATCCTGTGAAGATTCTGGATTTGGAAAAAAAAATTACGAAATTTCTCCAAATATTTAAACTAAATGTTTGACAAGAGTCCATGATGATGATGATTTTCAAATAAGGTCTGATTCAATAAGTACATAATTCAAATACATGATTGAGGACGAATTCTTACTGAGGCCTAAGGCCTTCCTTAGGAGCTAGCAGAAAATCCTGCCTGTAGAGGTTTTCAGATTTTTTTTTCAATGATACACGAGTACATTGGTTTTTGTTTTGTTTTCGTTTTTTTTTTTTGGGGGGGGGGGGTTCATTCATACGCCAGCTTTGTTTCCGGAGTCAATTACACATCAGATACTTCTGATTGAAATCGTTCATCTATCAAAAATGCCAATCGTAAAAAGCAATTGAATGGGTTATTTTTGTATTAAAAATACTAAGAAGTCACTGTTTTGATTTAGTTATCCCAGATTAGTGCACTAAGTTTAATTTAAAACTCAAATTGGGTTTTGGTTGATTTCGAACCTGCAAGCAGCACACAAGATCTGAATTTTCATACATTGATAATATTGGAAATCTATCATTTATTATGCTTACTCAGAGATCCATTCCAAACGTCTGTAACTGCTGAGACTATTCTATTGTGTATCTCAGATTTTACAGGCACATTGTTTGCCAATGTTTATCTTGCTCAAGGATTAAAGCGTAACCTTCAGGTTAAGAGTTTGATTTGCGCTTTTCACTTAATAATTCATTGACTTTCAATGATAGATTGGCCACGTCCTGACGTCATCTGCTTACTCCCGGCTTCACTGTCTTAGAAAATCACGCTTTTGTCGATTTTTGTTGTTGTTTCTACTCCAATTTTGCGCAGTTTGTAAGAATGGGGCAGTGAGTTTATACAGAATAAGGAATTTTGATACGTTTCAGTCATTTCATCGAATTTTCATCTCTCTTTTTTCTTTTTGAAACTTTGAGTAGCTAATCGGCATAAGTTACCTTCCTGAAGTTTCCGAGGGTAAATGAGAAACCATAGAATGACTAAGACGTGTCTGAATTTCAAATTCAGTATAAATTGGCAATCCGAATATTTCTTTCCACTATAATATCTGTGCATATTTCATTCTGCATTGTATATTTTGAAATATGTAGGGTTTTTTTTTTAAGTTGATTTTATATCAGAATACAGCATCCGTCTAAATTCAAGGTATATTTGTGCATTGGAAGTATATTAAATGAATGTTTCAAGTGACCAAATTCTTGGTACCCCTAATTGTACATACATAGCAGTTTAACCACCCAATCAACCCAACCAACTTGAAAACTGAAGAAACTTATCTTTACAATACTTGTGATAATCTTGATTGACAATTCAAATAGATGATTGGAGAGATACTTTGGATATGTCTGTTGGAATGTAACTTGAAAAATATAGTATATAACAGATATTTCAGAATTCTTATATTGATTACATTAAATATACGTGTATGATTGCTTTGAATAGTACCAGCGGTAAACCATTAAAATAATATTGTTTTTGTGTAATATTCTATATTCTTGACATTTTCACATCTCGTTGCACTTCCGTAAACGCATGTCTAGCAAATCAATCTGACTGCTCGATGTCAGTGTTATAAGTTCGATCCCCACTGGATGCTCTGTTATTTTGACCTAAGTTTGGTAATATATATACTAAGAGCACCTACTATGGTGAGGCTTAACATACGTGTAAGTCATTGCTTTTCTCATCCTATGCCAGACTATTTCACGGTGCATACTGGAGAGCAGTGGCTTCGAAACTGTGGCGTGCAGATCACGGGAAGTCCGCCAATTGATGCTCGGGTATTCTCAGCAGTTTCCCCTTTAAACCTGACATTGAAAATTGTATGGCAGAGAGACAACATCATAAATCGCATAGACATCGAAAAAGCATCCTTATTGAACATAAATCATACATTAAAATTCAAATAAATGTAATCAATTTGAGAAAAAAATGATTTTGAAAGGCCAAGAATTGTTTTTTATTGTTGTTCATTGATTACAGTTTACAAAATAAATGCTAAAAATAGGGCTACGATAGAATATCCCCCGAATAGAAAACGGTTTTGAGTTTTCAAAATTATGTTTTTCAAGTTTATCAAGCAAATAACCGTTCGTACAGGTTATCCGAAATTAGAGCGTCCCTGAGAAAAAACTTTCGTGAGCAGTAAAGGTGTAAAGCAAGCAAGCAATTATCATTCATTAATCTATACGGATTTATTTTTTATTTTTTTTGCGTTTCCAGACACAAAAAAGTGATGCTGGTATATGAGGCTGAGTCGTCATAGGTTTGGTTTTCGAGATACACAAGACTGGGATATGGGAGAGTGAATAATATGGTGTGCCACTGCCTCTGATATTGTTAGCTGCAAGACAAACACTGAATGCTATTTTCGCTTCTTGCCTTTTTTGGTAAATGCTAAAGCGAGTTATGAAAAGAGAATTTTCGAAAAACGGGGAACACTTACACAACCAAGTCGATTTCTCCTATTTTGGCCAAGCCTGGTTTAGTATATATCTACAAAAAGGCTACCCACACATGGACACTTCCAAATGTAAATATTTAAATCACATACACAAGAAACGAAATAAGACTATAAGACCATAAGGAATAAGACTGGGAGTCTCAATCTTTTGGGCGTCACCACCCATTTTCACACGGAAAATTCTGCAACCGCCCACCTATATAGCAAATATTCAAAAGGTCACCAAAACATTTTTTAACCCTTACAAAACAAAAAAGAAAGAACAGCTTCCTCATTACAAGATTCTTTAATAAACGTAATGTAAAGTAGTAACATTGAATGTTTGGCACACACGCACACTCAGTTTTTAGATATCATCAATTTGGTCTTCGTGTACTGAGGCCTCGTGATCGTTCAAAGGATAAATACGTATATGAATATATGAATCACTTACTTACCTACAGTGAGTGTAGTATAGACGTTTGCACACCTACACAAGCATTTACACATCTCTTGAGGTACCTACATAAGATATCACAGAAGTGCATAGTAAAATAACAATAGAAAATGTAGCTATTCATTCAGCTTTTGTAAATTAAAGACTTTAATACTCGACCACCCACCAAAATCTAAAACCACCCACGACTTTCTGCACAGCTACTCACAGCCCACCCGAGTGTGGGAATCGCCTACCCGTTGGTGATATTGTCAAGTTGAGAAACTCTGCTTCGAAGTAACATTCATAGAATATGAAATGAGGATATATGTCTGTGTTACCTTGTTAATTGTCCTAAGTAAATGGACGACCATCGCCCTCCCCGGTAGGTAGTCACTACCCTCCTTAGGTAGGTGTCCGCCGAGAATCAGTAGGCCGTCACCTTACCTGTACTCAAACTAACAGTACAGTCAATAGTTTCAGAATGGCGCTACTATCGACACTTCCCCCGCATTAATGCTGAGGTAGCTGCAATACTAGCAGTTATAATAATCGATGAATCCGATAATAAGCAATGCGGTGTTTTACTAACTAAAACCCGTGAATGGGTTATGAAAGGTTTCATGTGATGATCAATGTTTGATTCGATAAGAAAACTACCCGGTCAAAGTACTGACACATTCGTGAAAGCAAATCTCAACTTGAAACCAACAGTTACACTTGAACTATCATGTTAAAAAACCGTCAACCAAAATTGTAAGCATGGGTTTCCTCAGTTTTTGAATTAGTCTGGCTGGATGTCTAGCTGACTATATATGTAATAATTAAGTATACAGGCCGGGCCAATGGAGCTAAAAGGCTGAGAATTTGAACAATTATTCCTTATTATGTCTACGATAAAACTTTTCTTTTGTTCTATTTTGAATTCCCTCCGAATAGGTTTTTAGTGAGGGGTTGAATTTGCAATGTAAGTTTATGTTAATAATTAGGTTGCGTCCGGTTGTTTCTTTTAATTCAGACGTTTTTAGTTATCACTGCTCAAAAATGTTGAATCAATCAGTTCCTTTTCAAGGTTTTTAATTGATCACCCCAAACACAGCATGCAGCATAATATGTTGGTCACGTTACAGTTTCTATTGATTGACTTACCATATCCGTATCCTCGATTGCAGATTGTAAAACGTTAGCAATATCAGTTCTAAATGGATGTTTTCTTAAATACTACTTACCAATTTTTCTTTTTGCCGAAAGAAAAAATTCCAGTTTCAACGCGAGAACCTTTTTCATATAGTAAGCCTAGCCTAATCTTGCACAAGTCCTGAATGGATATTGAGAAATGTTATACAGCACTTTCAATTAGGTATAGTCTTCCCGCCTTGAGAATAAGCATTCGGAATTTAGGCTTTAGCTCGATCACCGACAACAAGCACATATAGGAAATATGCAATTAAGTCAGCCTCGGGGCTGGCTACAAAAGCCCTCTGTGGTGAAAGTGCTTACGATTATTGACGCAACGTTACCATCGTGACGTGATGAGCTGAAAGCTTGTTCTGGCTAATTTGTTAATGTGATGACTTAAATTCTCACTTGGCACCCTACAATTGTAGTTTTGATCCAAACGAGTTTACCCCGGCAATTATCCATAATAGTTTGTTTGTAAAATATGATTCTGAACTTACCGATATTAATCGCTGGAGTAGGGCTGCCATATGGAATACCGGACACCCTATTCCAATTTAAATTTAAACGACTTACAATATCTTTGTCAAACTCTTAGAGGGTTGACTTATTATCACAATATGTCAAATGTTGAAAATTAAGATCTTCCGATTTCACCAATGAATTTGAAGGAAGGTGGAATGATATCAATCCAGGTCGACTTCTGCTACAGATTACGAATCCCGTTTACAGGAAATACTAATAAAGGAATTGAAATGGGACGAGTGACTTGGAATGATATTATACGAAGAAATGAATCCTATTTTGTTTACTTTTCAGATTTTAATGAAGCAAGGAAGTTAAGTTTATAAGTTTATCCTGTGCAGTAATATCAATTCATCTTGATTTACGTATGAATGTCTGGATTAGAATTGATTTGAATTGAAAATTGAAGAAGGTGTTCCGTATTTCTTTTTTCACTGATCTGGCAACCCTACGCTGGAGAAGGGGTATCGAATACTTATCATCTTGGATTTTGTGTATGTACCATTCACTACTGACTGACATTAGTGACATACACTCATCTTTTTTAATTTATTGGAAATAATTACAAAGATTAGTAAAAATAATCTTTTGGCAAAACAGAGGTGGCTAAAGTAGTAAAAATGAAAAAATTTCAAATCACCGAAACTCTAGATGAAAATCAACCACAGGAACAAGTTGTCTTCAGGAAAAGCTACTCGACCATCTCCATTCGATAAATCAGCTGAAAGAGAAAACGGCAGAATATAAAATGCCACTCACTGTTGCATCTATCGACTCCAATGAGGCCTTCAACACAGTAGAAATGTCCAAGGTTATGGATACAATCTCTTTGCAAAGTGTAGACCCCATGTATGTCTGCGTATTGCAACATATATACCGTCACAGCAGCTCCTCTATCCGATTACATGAGGACTCAGAACCCTCAGGGGTAAGACAAAGTGATATCAGCTCATTCAAAATCTTTTGGAATCTACACCGGGAAATAGGGATTCAGAATGGACAGCGAATACCAAAGAAACCTCAGATATACTGGCCACACCATTGTTTTTGTAGAGATCTTTCATTATCTCCAACTAATGCTATGAAAACTCGCTTAAAAAGCTGGCCTCTGCATGAACTTCAGTAAAATAAAGGTCATATAGAACAATCATGATGGAGACCAACAAACAACGATCAAAACTGAACATGTAAAGCTGAGATAGTGGACCACTTCATCTACCTAAAACAACAAATCTCCATTCAACGTGCACATGAGAGGATAATGCTCAACATTACATGGAGGGATCACAAAACAGCACAGTATATCAGAGAACATCATAGAATCCATAAGATTTCAAATGGAAATAGGCTGGTCATAATGAAAGTATGTTAGACAACGTCTCAAAATATGGTCCCCCGAGATCACATAGCCGACTGAAAATAAGATGAGGAGACGAACTGGACAAGTTTAGAAAGCCCATGTTTGAGAGGTGTGGCGAATTCTGAGGAAGGTTGATGTCCAACGACGGACGATGAAAGGTTAATGATGAAGATGATAATGATGTTTTGATAATTGAAAACAATAAAAAATATAATTGTATGCCAAAAATAATGGCTCGAGAAAATTAGTAGTCAATAGTTGACACTTTCTTAGCTATAGCTTTTTTTACTAATCTCTTTTGTTAACCTTTCACTAAATTAGCACAAACATCTACATGGATATTTGGCACACTTCATTTACTGTTTCTGCTGTGTAGGGCTCAAGTAATTGCATTTCTTGTTGCATTGACCTTAGTGGATCCGAATTGTTCCCGATATACTTAGGTTTAATACTTTGATTTCAACAGTCTTTGGAAGGTTACGGTCTACAGTAACCGATAATTTCTTTCTCCTACCACGTCCAGGTTTATTTGGAACAGTATTTTCTATTTTGAACTTTAGAATGATGTTCCGACGTTATGGCTAGAATAATCATAGCGCAATTTAAATCACCAATTTAGATTCTTCGGGAAATATATGAATATTAATGTATTAATATTCATTACTCAACATTTATAAACGGAAAATTATAATTTTCCAGTTTATATTTTCCCCGTGCCATTAATTTTGGGCAGAGGATTTTTGTTAAGTTCTTCCCAACTAAAAGGAAGACTCAACTGCAACACTATTTAAAATTGTATCCTTTGTAAACTAAAGAAATTAACACCGTGTCAATAATTTCAGTCAGCAGTGTATATACAATGTGTGCAGTGTATATCCAATGTGTGCAGTATATATACAATGTGTGCAGTACTTCCTGAATTTGTCTAGCTCGTCACACCATCTTATTTTTTTGCCGGTCAAAATTTTGCATATGATCTCTGGGGATCCATGTTGTGAGTCGTGATGTCCAGTAGTTATCAGACATTCTAGCAACGTGACCAGCCAAATGATTTCTACGGTATCTCGGACCCTTGTTCTTCCTCTAATGTGCTGTCTTGTTGTCTGTCCATGAGATTTTGAGCAACCAGATATATAATATATAATTCCGGAGAATTTTTATGAAAACGATATCTTATAGCACCTTTCTTAGAAGAATGGGGTGCGAGACGTTTGTGTACCGAGTTCGAATCTCAGTCGGAGCACCACTATTTTGACTATATGTCAGGCTAAAGTGAGCTTAATAAATGTGTATGAAATTTTCGTCTCGTGTACTAAGCTAGTAAAGAATGATATTTCAATGCCAAATTAATTTGTAAGATTATTAATTGGCTGCTGTAGGGTCAAAATTTATTCCTACGTGTATTCCAACTGAAGCTGACTGCTGCAACTTTTGTATTATGAAAATGAAAAAAAATTCAATATTAGTAATTTGTTAGGATGAAATAAGCCATAGCGTAGCCGTAAGATAAATTTCGAAAACACGTAAGACTTTCAGTTTGGCTCAGACAATAAGAGACCTCCTACTGCATACATGGTAGTTACTTCAAATCACAGTAGGGAAATGTTTATATCATTGTTGTATTCATTTATTAGAATGAAATAAGCTCTCGTGTTTTTCTACCATAAATTTTGTTCATACTTAGTACTGGTCATTTTTGCTCATTTTGTAAGAGACACAATTAGCGATTAGTTGATCGTGATTTCAAGTCATCATGAGGGAGTGTTAACTTTAAATAAACTCCCCTAAATTTGGTGGGATCGTTTTTGTTGTTCGGTTACGGTAGAAAAACAAAGGTTTTGACTGGAGTTTGACAATTGTTATATCGACTTACCCAAAGAAATGATCAATTCATCATCAGTGATAATTTGTACGTACATACATCAATAACTTCGTTTCCTATGGATGGAAAAGCATTTATTTTACATAACAAATATTTTTTTGATCACTTCCCTTGTCAGTACACTTATTTCAGGGATGAATATTTATCAGATAGTAGGTATCATTTGATCTAGTGAAGATATCAGTTCAAAGTTCAGCTTATAAATATGTGTCGGACAACGAACATTTTGAACCTCGGATGTATGGATTGGTTGAGGGGCATAGTGCACTCTATCAAATATTCATTATGCCAGTATTGTTTTTTTTGTTTTGTTGTCGTTTCTTTTGTTTTGTTTTTTCTTTCATATATTATATGTGTGAAAGCGAAAAGGGTAAATATATCTGGAGATTGGAAGTGCCCAGAGTTTAACAGCACTGAAAAAGTACTGGGTGAGCTGACTTCAAACTCAGACTGAGACTGGCAACAATACCCTTGGGGAAGGCATGAATACTACTCCTCTGCACAGTTATCAGTAAAAGTGAGTGGCACTACTTCAAGCGCCTTCCGCCACCAAGTCAATTTCACATATCGCGAAAATGTCGAAGAACTCCGAGACTAGGAGAAACGAGTATATTGTGAGGTCAAAGCTGGGACTGCTGTTGCCATGGCCAGCGTAAGGGCACTTACTTTCTAAATCTTCAAATTCAAGTATTGTGATTTGATTAATTTTACTGCTATTCCTTCTTAGAGTGTAAGGAACGGGAGAGAAAATGGGGTGTAGAGTCCGATTTCTGGTGTTCAAGTTATATGAAATGCCACAAATAAATATAAGGAGAAACCCACATATACACGTATGAATTTTCGATTAACATCCAGTATACATGGCCTGATGATGTAAGTTTTGTTTCTATGTCAGAAACATAGATGCATCTTTTACATGGGGATGATTCCAAGATGCCTTCAGAGAAATATAACGTATTTTTCAATCTCAACAAAGTTAGAAAATGCTTTCCCTTAGAGTACATAAAGTAACAAGTAAAATGGTTTCTCTAGAGAACCAAATAAATACCCAACAGAGCAAAAGATAGATTGGAAAAACGAAAGACGCTTTATTCAGATAAGAAAATCAATATTGGGACGTAAATAAGCACAAATGACGACAACACCAATCATTTTCATTGTATGACTTGCAGTTTTAGTTGAAGTAATAGACAGACTAAGTGTTTTAGAACAATTAACTGAAAATCAGTCAGGTATTAGGATACAAATCCCCTCTAATCTATAAAATCATACCCAGAAGAAAAGAATTATTTGGATATCTTGTTGTAACAATCATGTTAAATTCAATTTAACATTGACGATGGAGACAAGACTGGGTGCTTCAGGGTCAAACTCCACTCTAAACACAAGTATTTTAGCCACTAAGCCGAATTTTCAAGGAAAAAAAACTACCACCCACTCACTGGGGGTTGCAAGATTTTTACTTTCAACTAGATTTTGATTAAAAGAATGTATTTAACACCAGGTAATTCACTCTGGCGTCCACAGATATTCATCATCTCTCTCTATCTTCTCCTCTCTTTTTTTTTTCTCCCTCTCTTTATTTTTCCTTTCATTTCTTATCTCTTTCTCTCCCTCTCTCTCTCTCTTTCTCTCTCTCTCTCTCTCTCTTCCATTTTCTTTCTTTCTTTCTTTTTCTCCTTGTTCTTGACGTTTGAGCTTGCTCTGTCAAAAGTTTGCCAACCTAGAGAGATTCATCGCTTGATTTCTTCTTCTTTTGAGCGTTTCATGGAGATCTGTGTTCCTAGATAGATGGAATGGTCTACACTCTTAAGCTCTCGTTTTAGATCTTGTTTATTGTATCTTCGTTCTTGTTTGTTGTACATAACATTTGTTTTATACAAGTTCATGCGATGACCAGCTTTCATGCTTTCTTCATTTAGGTTAACCAGCCTTCCCTGAAGATCATGAAGGTTCTCATCAAAGAGGACAATGCCGTAAGCAAACCTGGGGGTACTTTGATATTCCGTCTATTCTGATACCTTTGTCCTCCCAGTCTAAGTTTTTGGAAACAACAGACAAGTATTTTCCCCAGAATTGAAATCATAGAAATTGGGGGCTCAACTCCGAGCGACTCCATTGACTTTCCAATGTAGAATTCTATAACTACGTCTGATTAAATGCGCTATCATAGTGACAAACTTCATTGTTAAAGGATCACTGATGACAAAATGCTGTTAGGTTGAATATATGTTGTTCTTTACATTGGCCACTTTTGAGAAAGATTTTTTAGGATAGTGATATAAAATGCGTTACAGCATACAGAACACTACCACTACTGCAATGCTATAACATATTTTATTGCATGAGGGTTATATACCTTGTCAGAAATCACTTAAATGAGAATTATTTCCCCCTGGATGGTACCGTTGGCCAAAATTTCGTGTCCTGGCTCATGGACTAAAACAAATTAATTTTAGCAAGCTTGTGATTCGGAATTCTGCACATTTTTTTTTTCAATTAGATTTCCATCGAAAATGGCATCTGCCATGAGCGTTGTAATAAAATCAATAAGAAAGGGAAAATTATTCAGAACGACTCGTGCAATTATAATTACTAGCTGAAAACCCACCTCACAGTAGAGTAGTTACGATGATGCTCAGGAGATAGCTGTATGAATCGGCCCCAGAATTTATATTTGAGATGCTTGAAAGATTTTCGGCATTCCTACCAATTCTTGTCAAGGTTGATCGGGCAATTTTTTAGTAATGGATTTATGACATATAGCTACGATGCAAGGATATAACTGTATGGATCAGCTCAATAATTGATATTTGAGATCCCTGCATGAGATATTCGGTATTCATATTGATTTTGGCCAAGATCAACCATGTAGTTTCTAAGTTATGAATTTCAGGGCAAATAGCTACGATGCAGGAGAGAGAAACGTACGGACTGGCCACAAAATGTACGTATATATATATATGTATGTACCTGTATGATATATATATATATATATATATATATATATATATATATATATATATATATATATATATATATATATATATATATATATATATATATATATATATATATATATATATATATATATATATATATATATCAATTTTGAAGCTCTGTAAGGATGTTTAAATAAACGTTTTGAAATGTATTAGATGCTTTTTGCACTTACAGAACAATGCTGCGTTTGCTTGTGTTGGCACGGATGTGTGTGACCCCGGTAATTCATGTCGATACTATCAACTATTGATGAAAAAAAAAAATTTCTAAAATGATTATTCCAGCTGTCATATCGTCATGTAGTGTGCATTCTGGTACGAACAATAAGAATAGAAGATAATGATACACACTTATTATATATATATATATATATATATATATATATATATATATATATATATATATATATATATATATATATATATATACACGTGTGTGTGTGTGTGTGTGTGTTTGTGTGTGTGTGTATGTTATGATTATAAAGATATTAGAAAGGGGGTACTTTATTCATAATGTAAGTATCATGCAGAAGTGGACCCTTTCTTCCATTTTCTATGTATACACTCACACACACACACACACACACACATACATATATATATATATATATATATATATATATATATAACTTGAATGGACAGTACATGACTGACAGGAGTGATAATTATAAAAACATTTGCATGAAAACTATATTTTGCCCGGCACCGGTAATAACCGAGTAGCGTATCGAAAGCATAAATGAATTTTGAAAAACTGAGTTCTGTGCCTGACTTGAAAACGCGTCCATCAAGGAAGCAACCTAAACACAGATATTCTCTTACCATCTGAGCTAACAGCGCCCCTACAGCAAGGTAAGACGGAAAGTAAGGGTCTACTTTTGCATGATATTTACTTTATAAATAGAAACCACTCTCTAAAACATTTTAAAACCTTCCTTTCCACGAACTTTTAATTTAATTTCAATTTTGGAAGAAATTCCCACCACTTCAAGGAGGAGGGGGGAGTCTTGTTCATCTTCGATACTTGAAAGGGAGGAAAGGGAAAAGTCCCCTCTTTAGTTTTGATCCCTTCACTTCACACTCCTGAAATAACTATATGTAAATATATGGATAGAGCGTATGTCCCAATTTGACGTTATAGTCAGACTGTGAACAGAAGCCCCTCTAGAACTCTTAAAAAATATCTCCTCGAAGCTTTTTGTCTCAAAACCTGCTTGGCTTGGTTGAATGTGCATACCAAATCTGGTGTGGCTACACACACGTATAGGTAATTTTATAGCGTGACACACATATACACAGACACTTCTCACTTGAGCTGGAGGCTTGTTTTGCACACAGGCGCATTGTATATGGTCCGACTGCTGAGAAAAGACCGAAAAATGTTTGATCGCATGGCCAAGCCAATTATTCATTAATCCATATTCTAATGATAATGAAATAATGTTTATTATAAAAATGCTCAATTTCCAGAACGATTATCATAATCAATCTTTTGACGTGTCTTTGGACATAAACCGTCCCCAGGACTCGCCACACTTCCCTATCGTCGGCGTCACGTAGCCAGTACTTTCTAAATCTATCAAGTTAGTCTCACTAGATAGTATTCTGCTGGCATCGGCTGCGCATGTGATCTTTGGGGATTCATGTTATGAGTCGTGATATCCACCGGTTGTCTGACGTTCTTGCAACGTGACCAGCCCATTGTCATTTGAGTTTTCTAATGGATTATTTCATATCTCGGACTCATGTTTTCTCCCTGATATATTGTACTGTGTTATGATCACTACATGTGAGGCTGAGTATGATTCTTTCACGAGTATGTTACATGGTTATCAATTTTTTCAGGTCCGTCTATTGGTTAAGTTCTATTTTCCAGCACCATGAGTGACTATCTGGGGGATGCATTGGTTGTATACCCCTCTTTTAGGATCAATGATATCTTCTTGTTTTTAAGATTGGGCTTGCTCCGCTGAAGGCTTACCACCCTAGAGCGATTCTTCGCTTGATTTCTTCTTCCTTTGAGGGTTTCATGATGATCTGTTATTATAGGTAGATGCAATGGTCAAGCTAAACAAAATGAAGAAAGCAAGAAAGTTGACCCTAACATGAACTTCGGCAAAACAAAGGTCAAAATCACGTCAGAAATAAGAAGTTGAGAAAGTAAACTATTACATCTACCAGAAAAATAAAGCTAGAATAATGATATACTTATGGAACCTTTGAAAATTCGCTTCTTGATGATTGCCAAATAATTGTTAATAAAAGAATCATTATGAGATCTTGTGTATTCCCTGTCTTGTATCTGAAGCTTTTCATCGGCGTTTTGGTATTGATTTCTTTCTAATTTAAATCTTGTTCTGCGTTCTGGATGCGAATTATTTCTTAAATCAGGTATTATGGTCTTTATGAAATCATTTGGAAAGTACTTGTGGTATGAAATATTGTTAAGTGCATAGCTACATGGTCAGATAGATTCATATATACATAGTGTATATAAAATATCATATTCACTTAAGTGAGAAGCTTTTTATACAGTGATGTTTATAAATAAAAATTATCATCAGGTGTATTGATGTCTACATAATTTAATGAACATTTTCTCTGTTTCTGCTTGTAACTACTGACCAGGGGGATTGGGGGGTCGAAATTAGTCATTCATTATGAAAAGAAATGATAATAGGTTCCTCCAGACATCGATAACATTTTTGCTGTCGTAGAAGGTGTAGTTGCTGAAGACCCCCACAACTATGACTATATGGGAACTTTTTAGAACTATAATGGTTTTTCCCATTTGTACATTCGTATTCGATTTCGACGGGGGTTGAAATCTTTTGGTTCAGAAAACAAAAGATTGCCCAAAATTATTTCTCCAATTTCACTAATGAAAAAATTACAAAATGGAACTAATGCTAGTATCTAATGCTAGTAAGTATTGATGGAAAACAACGGCCCAATTTACCATTGCAGTTACAGTGTAAATACAATACTCCGTCCCCCATTAGAGAACAGACTAATTCTGGAGAAAACGTATATATATATATGTATACATACATATACATATGTATATATATATATATATATATATATATATATATATATATATATATATATATATATATATATATATATATATATGTGCTTATATGTGTGTGTGTGTGTGTGTTTGTGTTTGTGCATGTGTGTGTGTGTGTGTGTTTGTGTGTATAAAATGAGTGAAGATTTTTCCAATGATTCATTACAGATTGTACAAAGACTTTTAAATGAACCTGTGAAGATCTCTTTCAAAGTGAAACCGAAGGTAAAACCTGTAATGAACCATTGACAAATTCATTCACTCATTTTTAAACGCTCTGATGATGACATTGAACACTCTTTTTCAAAATTAAGATACACTTAATACATTGAAAAATATACAAACACCTGAAAAATGTAGACCACTAAATCTACCCAGGAGAAAGAGTCTCAATTTTATTCTTAAGAGTAGAAATCAAGCGAAAAAAACACTCTATAAAGACAAGCATTTTGTAGAACAAGCTCAGACTCTGAGAACTATAAAATCACATTAGTTTCTAAAAGGAAGTTTTACAACCAATGATTCTCCCTGGTAGTCACCTATAGAGCCGAAACATGTAACCAAACCTAAAGATTGACACTCAAACTCAGAACCATGGAACGTCTACGTGTAAAAATCATACTCAGCATCACATGTTGGAGAAAAACGGGAGTCAGAGATATCATAGAATCCATTAAAAAATTCAAACAGCAATGGGCTGGTCATGTTGCAAGAATTTCAGACAACCAATGGACATCAGGACTCAGGATGTGGATCCACGAAGATCATATGTGAAACTGTGTCCAGAAAAATTATAAGATTTTGTGACGAAATGGACAAGTCAAGATATCCTTGATAATCGTGGGGAAGGTCTATGTCAAACGATAGACGCTAAAAGGCTGATGATGATGATATATATATATATATATATATATATATATATATATATATATATATATATATATATATATATATATATATATATATGTACATATATATATATATGTGTGTGTGTGTGTGTGTGTCATTTTTTTTCTTTTAAAAAGAGGCTTTAAATGTTTTTAATTCTCCCATTTTTTATTCCATGTGTATCCCCATGCAGATGGATTATTACAGTGCAATTTTCGTATATATTCTGAATACTATAATGTAAAAAATTCTTTCAATGCAGTCGTTTTTCAATCGTCTTTCAATGCTTTTCTCTCTCTTTAGTCCTGGCAATTGGTGCAAATATTGTTGTTGGTGATAAAACTATAAAAATTAGCACAAAAATTATTCGGTGGGTACTCGTCATTTTCAGATACGAGACGTTCTCACACTGTCAGTCCATACAAATAGTTGCTACGGGTTTCAATTCCCATAGCAGCCACTTGAAAATCATTTAATTTATATTTTCACACCAAAAAGGTTCTATCAACCTATATCTATGATATACAAAATGTCTATCACAGTCTGACCACAGTCTGGAGAGGTATAATTTTCAAGATGGTGTAGAAAAGCTTTATCACAAACATACTTTATGAGTCATGGATGTGTTCATACAGCAGTGCACACTATGGAGATAAAGTCTGGATCCATTAGGACATTAGCTGAATTAGAGTGAAGAGAAAATTAGTAAGGTAAGTATGAACACGGCCTGATACAAACAAAGGAGCTAATTTAACACGAATTTACATTCACAGGCAGAGTAGATCATTGTCAAAATGATTGATAAAACTGGTAAATGGAAAACAGACAATGGCTAATTCATTAAAGTAAAGTAGCTTTCTTACGCTGGCTACAACACCATCCGTATTTGCCAGGGCTTCGCATATCAGAGGCATCTCCAAGTAAGATTTCTTCGAGGTCTGTGACGTGTGAAAATGACTTTCAGGCGATAAACAGTCGGATGGATGTCACTCAATTTATCATGGTATATTTTACCCATCGCTGGATGGACAGGACGAATACATGTCTCGCCTAGTCTCAATTGGAGTTTGAACTTGTGTCGCCAAGCCCAGTTTCTGCACTGCTAAACGATCGCCCACCAACACTTCCCATAAATCAGACAGTTTTTAAAATGTAATTCATTATCACTTCGTTTACACTTCAAACAGGAGGTGCTAAGGTAAAAAAAATTAAAAACTAATATTAAAAATTCGATTGTTAAAAAGGAGATCAATATCTAAGAGATGAGGTCTAATATATGAAGAAAGCTAAGGCTAATGACCGAAAAAAATGTACTAAATATAAAAAAAAGAAATAGATGGACAAACTTTCAAAAAAAATCGGCTGATGTTGAAAAATGGACTTCGTGGGGATTTATGTTCAGAAAAAAAATATTGTTTGAAAATGGTGAGGGTCTTAAAAAATCAAGGAGCTTGTATCAAAGATGGGTTAATGTTGAAAATTGATGGAATATGCATAATGTGTAAGAGGCGAGGATTATGTCAGAAAAAGGGGTTGTAGAAAAAAGAGGGAGCTAATGCTAAAATGTCGGGGTCATGGAGTTAAAAAAGGGGGCGTGATGTTATAAAAAGAAGACAAAGCGTTCTAAGTAGACCCCTTTTAATATAATCATTTTCATAGTTATTATTATTATTTTTATTATTATTATTATTATTATTATTTTGATAGCAATGCTAGGAAAAGGGGAGCTAATGGTAATGTTCTGAAAGGAATATATATATATACATATATATATATATATATATATATATATATATATATATATATATATATATATATATATATATATATATATATATATATATATATATATATATATATATATATATATATATATATACATATATATATATATATATATATATATAATGGCTTCTATCTTGTTCACGTGTCTGGACATCACGTGATACCACTCTAAAGAATCACTCAACTATGCCAAGAACGGATGTGACTTTTCACCCAGCTGAGGATTTAAAATTTCTGGTGCAAAATTGGCACACAAGAGAATTCATAGTATGGATACCCGGTGTGTACTTTTCAGTCTTCCTGCTGACTTGTATTCCTTCCGACTAACATGACTGTTGGCTGTTTTTGTGGCTTTTCTTTCCATCTTTGCAAAAGTAGTGCAAGTCAGTTCGAGGTGGTCAACTCTATGAACTGGAAGTTAAAATCAGATCCTTTCTCTTCGGCTCTTCGTTTTTAATGCAAGATTCCTCGAATGCAGAGTCCCCAGCTCCCAGATAGATCAGTGCAAGAATAACAGTCACTCGCTGGAAACTCCCAACATCATCAATTGAAATATTCCTTCGACGTCGACGTCGATTATTTGCACTTCTCAATTTATGCCTATAATACTAAGCAAACTTTTTCGGTGAAAGTGCTCCAGCTGTCTTCTATGAAGACGACTGGCCGCACCCGTAAAATGAGGAGGTCAGCACAAAAGTATTATACGTCTTACCTTTGTCCCTTCTGATAGACCCTGTTGCCTGGAAATGCCTTCTTCTAACTTTCCAAATACATTACTAGTTTTTTGATCTCATGGATTTCACTGTCAATGATACAGAACCTGTTGGCAGTGCTTCTGTGATACACAGTCAGATGTTTGCAACATACAGGGACATCGGGCTAGCTTTATGGCTTCCTACGTGCAGATTGAAACACTGTTTTCTTAAGAACAATCGTGAGTTCCAGAGCAGTGCAAGCCTTAGTGAATCCATCAAGGAGATAATCCATGGGATTCTCAGTGTAGGCTGCAAGATCCCAATCTCTTGTATCAAAGATACAAGTAACTTTGGTTCTGATACAAATCGACTTGAGTTATACACGTTGCCAAAGGTTTGATAGCAAATATTGATACCATGATAATAATTAATTAAATTCCAAGTGGAAAACCTTAGCAGAGTACAGAGCAAATATCGTAGTTGTCTGGATATTCCTTCGAATTAATATAGATATCTCAATTTTTAACAAATAGTACTTCTTGAAGTTTCAACTGACAGTAACCCATACCATATTGAATTTGTGTGACACTAAAAAATCATTGTTGTTTTTTTTTTTAAATTTAAGGTACACCTTGGTGATTTTTCAATTAATTTTTAAAAATTGACCCCACCCCATAAAAAACGTATTGGAAGGGTTCAAATGATATGTCAATGAAAACATGTAACAAATTTTTATTCAATGATTGGAGAATTTCTAAAAACTAACTGGAGGCCAATCAATGACCACAGAAAGGAGGGTGAGCACGGCTTAGGCTGTTATTTAGTTTTGCTAACACGGATAGACATTAGGTGATTTTTAAGGAATCGTAAACAGTACTGGAGACAAACTAAGGGACCAAAATTATGGACGGAGTTAATTGCTGTCAAAAATATAGATAAGATAAATAGCTGGAAGTCAGATAGTGCTTGATTTAGAAATGCCCTTAAGCTGTCAATGGCATCAGCCTGCTCTCATGGGGCCAAATCAATCAGAAGATATCTGTCTTGGACAGTTCGTCGAAGTTTACGGTATGTGAAATAGACTTATAAGTGATAAACACTCGACTTGGTGTCACTAGCTTCACCATTTGCTATTTTACATATAGCTGGTTGGAGACGGATTAATGCCTTTCTCAGGGGTATTAGTGCCAGTTCTAGTGTCCTTTTTTCTACGCTTCTTATCGAAAGCCCACTGACACTTCCTGTGGACTTTGGTGAATTATAATCAGATTATAAAATCCTGCTCTATGGTCTCATTGATAAACACTGAAAAGCTGGTGGTCATTACTCCAGCCTTTTTTGAGTTATTGCATAATGTTGTGAACAAACAACCAGATCATCTGTAACACACTGTTTTTCAATTCTTTGGGTTGTGTCCACATTTTAGTTTGATTTCAGCAAAATCAGTGAAGATTAGAGAGATTTTCCTAATTGTAAAGAAAAACAACGTTTTTGTTTATTAAATGTTAATAATGGATGCATGCTATGTTAGGGATGATCAATTAAAAATTAGGAAAAATGGTGATCAATGCATAAGTTACTTCTCTCGCCTTTCTTTTTTAATTTTCGGTAAACAGGCAGACATAAACTCAGGACATTAACCTTCGTCACAAATTGGACTCCTCACTGGAAATCTACTTGGGCTGGAGACTTTTATTTCTGCCACGATAAGGAGTGAATTTTCCTCTTGCAACAATACATACATAGCCAGACAGACGGAGAGCTAGATCAGCTTAAAAACTGAAAGAAACCTGAAGAAATGTGGACAGTTTTGGTAACAGATTTTTTTTTTAATTATTATTATCATTATCATTATTATCATTATTATTATTATTATTATTATTATTACGTGCTAAAAAAATCTCCTTGAATCTTACATAAAATATCAATGTTATTTACCGCAACCCAACCCCTGTTTGTGATTGACGCCCTTCGAAAGCGCAATCCTATGGCAACCGGATGACATGACTGCACCTCTGTTCTAGCCGGGGGGGGGGCAGAAAACTTTGGCTCGATTCATTTTCATTATGACAGTTACGCCTTGTCAGTGGATCGATCCTGCGAAACGGGTCAGAGAAAAAACGGGAGATCTTCACGAGGCGTGTCATCATCCATGCACCGTGGTCGTAATAATAGTCGATATTCATGTTAGTCATGACTCCGACATAATATGCGACAAGTAAAACAACAAAGACGTTCTGGTTGTAGTCGACAGTTTATGTTTTGACTACGACAGAAAGACATTAACGCCCGCTGCCGCTTGTTCAGGGATGCAAAAGGATATATATATATATATATATATATATATATATATATATATATATATATATATATATATATATATATATATATATATATATATATATATATATATATATGCTCTTCCCCTGGTGGATGGGGAATTTAAATTAAAAATAAATATACTGCTTAAATTCAGCCTTACTGACCGTCCAGTTCCCAAGCGCAGGCCTCTGGGTCTGAAGCGAAGGTTTCAATCCTACCTCGTAGTACTGGATGGGATAACAGATTGTCTATAGCCACACTGAACAGTTGTTATACAATGAAACTGCTCTGTCTGTGGATGACACAATTATGTATATGCATATATATAGAGAGAGACAGAGAGAGAGACGGGGCAGAAGCATAC
The DNA here is from genome assembly GCA_963457665.1 of Thysanoteuthis rhombus. NCBI lineage: Eukaryota > Metazoa > Mollusca > Cephalopoda > Oegopsida > Thysanoteuthidae > Thysanoteuthis > Thysanoteuthis major. The sequence goes on from OY735198.1 coordinate 81,529,941, forward strand.
CATGTTGTATTCAATGAAAGATAATCCTTTATTTCAGCTAGCGCTATCATTAGAGAGATCAGATCGAAATTTTCCATCAATTAATGCATTTCCTGGAAAGACACAGTCTGAAGATCAGAAAACTTTCTATTTTTTCATGATAAAACCAAAGGAATCAAAAGTAAAGATAAAATTTTCGAAATCAGGGAGTGATTTCAGACGACTGGGTGAGTAGATTAAATGAGTTATTATAGTAACTTTTTCAAGGGGTTCGAAGGCACCTTTTTGCACCTTTTACGGACACCCATGCTGACTGACCCTAACGAGAGTGAGGCATGATGAAATGATTGATGTTTTCGATGATCACTTTGTGTCTATAATATCAAAGGACCACTAGAAAAGTAGGCTGGTACCATGAGGAATACCTATTGTGCAACAGTATTATCATTAAGATATATTATGAATATAGCTTTTAACTTTTTTCTCCCTGAAAATATATCATTTTGTTCACCCTTGAGATATACTCTTTTGTCCCCGCTGGGATAATTAGTACTGGATGCCCATTGCTTGTACGTAGCCTCAAATAACTTTTTTTTAAAGATAGTTTGAATTGTTGAAGCGTATTTTAGCTAAGGTCTTGAAACAAAGATAAGGGATCAAAAGAATGTGTTAAGATTTACGTATCAGCCACTTACTGGTTTATCACTCCCAAACAAAACCTAAACCTGCTGATTTTTAGCTGGTTATTGCAGAACCGACTCAAGCCATAAACAAATTAGGATCCCTCGGGTTCCAGAAGCTCCCAAAGAGCTGAGGGGCTTTCCCCCAAGATGTAATGAAGCCGACAGTTGAAATTCTGCTTAGGGCGTAATAAAGAATTGACTCGACTTAATGTATTCTCTACTCTCAAAGTTATCTACTTTCAGTGGTCTCAAAATTCTTTCTGTGGTCGTAAAATATTGATCCCAGCTTAAGTCTTGAGCATCTCTTTAAGACACAAGTTTTGTTTTGATCTTTGTTCTTCTCATTGAATCTTTCATTCGTCTGCTTCTTCATCATCATCATCATCATCATCTTAGGCGTCTGTAGTTGGACATACACCTTCTTCAAGATTCTCCAGACCTCTCTATTGCGGGCGTCGCTGAGCTATTACTTTCTGAGCTTATTTATATTTTTTGTAGGTGATAATTTTGCACATGATATCTGGGGGTCCACGTTGTGCATCGTAATGTCCACTGATTGTTTAATATTCTTACAACATGACTAGCCCAACTGTCATTGGAGTTTTCTAATGGTTTCTATGATATCTGATACTCCTGTTTTTTTCTCTAATATGATATGCTGTCTTGTGATCTCTCCATATGATACGGATTTTGAATCTTTCCTGTGCACGTTACACAGTTCTTGTTATTCTTTTCAGATTGAAATTGTACGTTCGGAATATGAAAACTATAGCTATATTTATAGTGTATACACAAATACGCAGACACAGACGCTAACGCATACCAACTATCTATCTCTTTATATATATATATATATATGTGTGTGTGTGTGTGTGTGTGTGTGTGTGTGTGCGCGCGCGCGCGTGTGTGTGTGTGTGTCTATGTGTGTGTCTCTGTGTGTGTGAGTGTGTGTGTAAAATTGTAAAGACAAGAGACTGATATATAGGTCTGTATCAATTCCCTGACGTCCTAGAACTTCATTTTCTTGAAGTCGATTGGCTGATTCAGCAAATCAAAGGAAAACAATTGGAGGGCCATGTTTGATAGTTACTCATCTGAAAAACATCGGCTGACTATAACTGCAGATGCTATTTTTCATTAGTCGTAAACATACCCCCATCGTACAGAGTCATATAGCATAATCACTGTAAGGTAGAGAAATGCTTATCAGCGGTTTCCTAAGAGGAACGGAAAGTAAGGGTCCAGGTTTGCATTATAGTTACTTTGTAAAAAGACAAGGCCCCCCCCCTGACTAAAACATATGAATTTTTTTTCTCCAAACTGAATAATTTCCAGAATGTTTCAATGTCTAATTGATAGAAAGCACGTAAAATAAAGGTAAAAACATGAGAATTCCTTCGTCGGAGTTTGAACTCGTTACGCCAAGTTCATTTTCAATCATATTAATCATATTTTCCTTGGAAATAGATAAAGCTCCAGATACAAGCTCGCAAATAAAGGCGGGAAAGTAGTTTTCAACCTGAGTGTAGCTGTAGGGACCTTCTAAGTCAGCGCCATCTATCCTTTGTTATCCTTGAATTCAAGTTACACTTACCAAAAGATTTCCAGTCCCTAAGATGCATCTGTAAGTCGCATACACACGAGAAAATAACAAAAAATCACGTTTTTTTTTATTATAGGCACACACACACACGCATGCATACACACATACACACACACTCACACATATGTTATTAAGAAATGCATAGATGATCAGAAAGAATTAATATGAATTGCGTTATAGTATATTGAAACACTTTTTTGAAATGATCTCCCGTTATTACATAGTGAATGTATCGTTTGCCCTATCGATTATTCTATTTACGCTATCTGGGCAAAATGATACATTCACTGTGTGATAAATAAAAACAAAAATTTGAACATAATTGAACAAGGGAAAGTTAAATACTGAAATCAGGAATCTCAACCCATTTTGAAACTGTATAAGGATGAAATTTATGGAATGTATCGGATACTTTTTGCACCTATTGTATATATATATATATATATATATATATATATATATATATATATATATATATATATATATATATATATATATATATATATGGCCAGTGTATTGATTTGGATAATGATTTATCCTGCGATGTTAGAGTTAAACGGCTGGCTTCTCAAAACACGTAATATCCCCTCAAATTAATTATTAATCACTGAACACGCCTTCAGCGAGACATGGACTCAATATCACAGACCCTTCCTTGAATCTCCATCACTTTTTTCTGAAGAAGTCAGAGTGAACTGTCGAAACGTCGATTAAACTAAGAAATCTCATTAGTACACAACAAGGTCTCCTAAATTGTCATTTCACTCTACACACACATATATACGTGTGTGTGTGTGTGTGTGAAAATATATATATATGTATATACATATATATATATGTAAGGATTAATAAACCTTACCTCTAAACACCCTACTCCTGAGTTTGTCTCACTCTCTACCGTACACATTATATATATATATATATATATATATATATATATATATATATATATATATATATACTAAATGGATATTTTGAGCGAATTTTTTTTTTTAAAGATGTAATTTTTAGCAATCGAATATTGTGTTATGCGTTTCATAACTGATAATATGTTTACATTCATACGTCTGGGAGAATTTTAGGTTTATCCCAAGATTAGATCCCGTGAAAAATGAATAAAACTTTACCATTTTATCAGCTGAGCCAACACCAAGTGAACCATGTCACGGGTACCAAATTGTTGCTATCAGTGACAATTCCACACAAAAACCAACAGGTGCCGCTGCTCCGGGTCAAAGAAATGGTTATGTACCCTAAATTGAAAACAAAAGATTGTGTAACTCAATTTTTGCCTAAATGTAACTGGTTCTTCAGAGAAAGCATTTGGGTTTAGGATAGATTTGAACATCGTAACTCTCAAAACCCACCGTTATTTGATATTTCTCCTACTTGGTTGCAGTAAGTGGAGAAAAAAAGAACTATAGCGGTCGGAAAGTCTCGCCCCAGACTATTTTATCGGCTTTTCTTTTTTCGCTTGGAATTCAACAGGTTAAAAACACTTGACCAGACGAGCCACGGTATATCTCGCGACAGTGGTAGTTGTAATGGTAACGGTAGCAGTAGTTACAATTCTCAGAGACATCGGTAGGAAGTGTAGCTGTGTGCTAAGCGTCAGAAGTGGTACTTGGTGATATATGAAGGAGCTACAAGAAGCTAGAAAACGAACAACAGCAGCAGCATTAGCAGTAGATCTAATAGTCAATAACGTTGCCAAAGAAAAATATAAGCCCAGCAGCAGTGGTAGTCGTGGTGGCAATAACAACAGCAGCAGCAGCAGCAGCAGCATTGGCAAAAGCAACAACAATGGAAACAACAGGCCATCAGTCGTCATCATACTGATAGTAGCTTAGTATCATGTATATATGAGCACATTCATAACTCACAACATAACTGAAACATACACGCACGGAGACGAGAGTGGAGTGCTCTATGCTAGACTTGGCCAGGAGACGACGAAGTATCTCCGTCACTCTACCGCAACAACGACATCTCTCTCTTTCTTTCTTTCTCTCTCATTTCCAAGTTAATCTCTTTACATTTACCTTTTCGATGCTGTAGCTTCAACAGGTCGTTGATATAGACATATATACACAGTCGCACACACACAAACACACACACAAACACACACGCATACATACACACGCATATGTATAAATATATATTCCTATCTGGAAAGAAATCGTTGTGTACCTACAGAGAAGGATGTCATAGATGTGAAGAACCAAACCCACTTTCCCGATATAACTGAAGCCCTTGTATTTTCCGGAGTTGCGTTTTTATTGTATTGAAAGAAAAAGAAGAAGAAGAAAAAAAAGAAACGAATACACCAGGGAAGGAGGAGGCTAATAAGAAAGGAAAGAAAAAAAGGCAGAGTGTAAGAAAGAGCAAGAGAAAAGAAAGGGAGAAAAGAAAAAAGGAGTGCGTATGAATAGGTGTGAGTAGGCGTACGTGCGCGGGTGTGAATTTCGTATCCGTATTCTGGTGTACATATATGTACGGATAGAAAGCGGGGGATGCGTTTCGACCTCAAGAGCTTTCAGCCACTCGATATCACCTATCCCGATTGCACAGGTACATCTCTGACATAGTCAATCCAGCAACTTACACAACAGTACATGCACACACTCACACACGCACACACGCACGCACACACACGCATACACACACACGCACACACACACGACACCCCCTTGCGCATATATGCTAAAATATACGCTCATATACATGTACGTTTATACGTATGAATTTAAAAGAGGATAATCAGTACAAAAAACACTCAGCACTTCGCTTGATTTGTACTGTAACTAGATAGATAGAAAGAAAGACAGATAGATGGATGCTCACATACATTCATTTGGAGTCTATGCATTTAAGTATCAATCTTGGACATTATTAGATTGTTAGTCAAGTTAGGAAAGACACAATCAACCGAGGAAGTATACTTTTTTTTTTTCGTAAACCTCTCATCGATACTGCCAGCGTTACGAAAATGAACCATCTTTAAATAAAAGTAGTCGTTCACTCCAATACATGCGAAATTCAAGCACTTACAAACACCCACCAGCTTATTTGGATATATAAACAGAAAGATACATACAAATTTACCTACAGATCTCTATATCAAGAGACACAGATCACAAAACGAATATAATTCTGTAATAGGGTGGTGTGTTAAAAATGAGTACACTCGCTATGGAACACAGAGGAAGTGGAGGTGTAAGCCGAACCGGTGGTCGTAGTGGTAAGGGTGTCATTGTCGCGGGAGAGTACGCCGGCGACACCAACAAAGAAATGGCCAACAACACCGGCAATTATGTGAATGGGGTAGGACCTGTTACGAAAAACGCCAACGGTTTGTCAAATCCTGATGTACCACCCGGGGGTGCCGGTGGTGGAGGCGAAAATGCTGCACCAACGCTGAACGGTCCTCCGGGACCAGCTGATGGACCCGGAGAGGCCGAGATGGTCAGTTTCTCCAAACTGTTTAAACAAAATTGGCTGGACGTATTCACGTATTGTATGGTTTTCGGAAGCTTTGGAATGGGTGTGGCATGCCTGGGGCCAACTTTGCTTGACCTGGGTTGCCAGACAGGAACGGACCTCAGGGAGATGTCATGGGTCTTCTTTGTACAACTTCTGATGACCTCTATCGGATCTATTGTGGCTGGAGTACTAGCAAACAGGTAAGAGACACTTCAATTATTTCTATTTTGTTTTGTGATTATCATCACACGAAGGTGCATCAACAGGTCCGTAGCCTGACAAGTGAGTATTAAATGGTTTTGATCTGAAATTTCCACAGTGTAATGCTCGGTCTCTGCAACTAATATTCATCTCTGAATCAAGTGCATTGACAAAAAAGGAAATATGCAGAAAAATGAGTGTCTGTCGTGTAAAATAAATGATTTATTTCATCTATAATAACTATATATGTATATATATATATATATATATATATATATATATATATATATATATATATATATGAATATATATAAACATATAAAAAGTATGTATATATATATATATATATTCATATATAGATATATATGTATGCAAATATGTATGTAAATATACGTATATGTAAATATATATATAAATATATATATATACATATATATATATATATATATATACATATATATATATTTATATATGTATGTATGTATATGTATATATAAAATGTACAGTACAAATATATATAAACATATACATTAATATATAACTTAATATATGAATAAATATATATATATATGTATAAATGCATACATCAATATATATCTATATGAATTATATATATATATGTATGTATACTGTATGTATGTATGTATATATATATATATATATATATATATATATATATATATATATATATAAGTTTACATAAATATTTATACTTAGAAAGAAATATATATAAGTATATATATATATATATATAAAGCAAAACATTCATAAAAATAAACAGAGTATACATGAAATATATATATATATATATATATATATATATATGTGTGTGTGTGTGTGTGGCATATTTTCAATTTATATGATTAGAGGATTTGGGATGAAAAAAATTAATAATTTTCAGGATGTGGACGTGTTTCATGATCTTTCTATAAGGGAATCAATGCATGTGACGTTAAGGGTGTCCTAACGAAATGATTAGTGCTGAAACTGACTATTTTCGACCTGTGTTTCTTGGAATGGTGAATGATCACACCTAAGGGTGAATCAATTTATTTGGGGGATGAATGAAACTGGCAGGGGTGGTGAATAAATTATTTCACTCGAATATCTGAAACTATCAATCAAATCTATCAACATAGATTTCTTTAGTTTCCAAGTGATTCTAATTGACTGGCTATATATGTACTACGCACGCAGGCCTCACTTATAGATCATGAGGGTCAAAAATTTAAACATTTAATCCCGTGTGTAAAAAAACGTTCTTGTTTTTTGGGGGGAGAGGGTTACAGCGCTACCAAAAATAGGTTTTCAGTGGGGTTCTAATTTAGTACATAAATTCATGCTAAATACTTCGTTTACATTGTGTCCTATAGTGTTCACGCTTGTTTTGTTTTTTTGGGGTTTTTTTTTCAAAGTAAAAGTAGTAACTTATACATTGATTATCACTTTTTCCAATTTTAATCGATCACCCCAGACACAATAACTCTAAAGCAACCTGAAGAGGTTGGTTTCGAGACGGTTTCTACATATTAACTAACCAGGCCTGTTTATACATGTTTAATACTCAATAAAGTAATTCTTTTGTGACACAATAGCAAAGCATTCTCTCCACGGTATCTACGTTATAAGTCTGTTCTCTACTAACCTTATGCAAAGTTGAAAGATTCTGATGATTTTTGTCACTTGTTGCAAACGATATAGAAGAATATACATTGAATTACAACCAAGAGACAAAAAGACAAATATTATCTGGAAGAAACATGGAAATATCTACGAGGGAGAACGAAATTTTGAAGGTCTGAGGGTAAATGACGGTGAAATAGTTCAAGAAACCCCTGCACTAACAGGAGTGGGGTACTAAAGTCATACTATCATTCGTATGATCAAAATATACAAGGGTATTATATACATATATATATATATATATATATATATATATATATATATATATATATATATATATATATATGTATATATATATGAATATGAGAATGTTAACTGCTATGAAAGTGTGAATATGTCTGGTGCAGGGCATATATATATATATATATATATATATATATATATATATATATATATATATATATATATATGCACACATGTATAATACAATATATATATATATATATATATATATATATATATATATGTGTGTGTGTGTGTGTGTGTGTGTGTACTTACGCACATATATATGCATATATATCTATGCCTAGATATGTAGAGAGGGATGTATATTCAAACATTTATTTATTCATATATTTTTTTACATATATATACATACATGTGTATATCTATATCTACATTCGAATCTCTATGCATATAAATATACATATATATATATATACGTACATGTACGTATATATACATTCGTATACATGAATATTTATGTATACATATATATTTAGCAAATGTATTTATGCATATATACATACCTTTATGTATCTATATCTATATACAGCATATACTCATATGCATACATATGTATGTACATATGTAGAGATTCATATATATATATATATATATATATATATATATATATATATAAAATATACCTCAATATATATAGATAGATATATAAGCAATTCAATCGTGCATATATACATATAAATATGTATACGTATATATATATATATATATATATATATATATATATATATATATATATATACATATATAATGTGTAAAAAAATCAAATACATTTCAATAACAACATCTTCCTCTTAAGAATCGACAATATTTTCATCAAATATTTTTAAAAAACACAAAGTTCAAAAAATATTGAAACAAGACTGAACATTGAAAAGTTATGTACAGTAATCAGGAAAGTTTTAGTTAAATTTTGCCAATTTTCAAGGTATACTTGTACGGCAAAATAATCTATTTGTGGTTGTGAATAAGCTGTGGTTTAACTATCCACGCCAGTAGTACTGTTGTAATACTCCCACAAAGGGGCGGCAGACCTCCGCAGCTTGCTCGGGCAACTGCAAGGAGGAAGTAACTCTCCTCAAATCCACCATCAAGCGGCATTGTTCCTATTCGTGCCACCTCGCAGGACCATGGATTACAAACTTGTGGGTTACAGGTTGGAATCGGGATATTCCAAGTTCAGGCACTTCCGTGCGAGGCCCGGCATTAGTGGAAAACCCTCTGGAGAACTTCATTTTCGAAGTAATGCCATATATATATATATATATATATATATATATATATATATATATATACACACCACACACACACACATATGTGTGTGGGTATGTGTGTGTTCATTTTATGTTTGTGTTGAGGCAGGTTTGCTTATTCACCAGTTTCTAGAAACTATCTTAGTACTCCTGTTATAATTAGTATAAATAGGTACTTGTAAGCTTTCTAGTCTTATGATGATATAAATGTCGATCTATTGCTGTAGCGGAGTGTAATTAAGTTAATGAGCGAATTTTTGGACTTCATAGATACACAAGTGATTATGAGATATCAAGCAAAATAGTTTTTGTCGTCAATTATACAATTTTGTCGAGCAGATAACATACGATTTCCCCAGAGAGAATTCCTGAATATGTTAACATACGTCTGTCTGTCTGTCTGTCTGTCTGTCTGTCTCTCTCTCTCTCTCTGTCTCTCTCTGTCTGTCTCTCTCTCTCTCTCTCTCTCTATATATATATATATATATATATATATATATATATATATATATATATATATATATATATATATATATATACCAAGTGGGATGAAAAGTTCCAAGTGCTCTGAAAACTAGTAGGTGAACAGACATTTGAAATTGTCAACTTATACACACAAGAACAAATGCCATAACAAATATAGGGGAGGCCATAACAAATATAGGGGAGGCCCTGAGAGAGGTTGACGAATCCGTTTTCCGATGTCAGAAAATGAAGTTGGAGAAAAACTACGAAAGCTAAACAAAACGATTGGCTGGAATACATTTTGAATGTATAGAGACATGTTGAAGAGGACCTTCCCAATGTGTTCGAAACGAAAAATAGTACAATTAATACATAATACCAGCGATGACATACAGATGGAAAGCATTGAAATCAATAAAACAAACAAAGAACAATCTTCGAATCGTACAGAGAGCCATGGAAAGAGCAATACTAGGGATAATTCTGTGAGATAGCTCAAAATCGACATTGATCAGAGGTAGGCTCAGAGTGAGGGGTATTTTATGAAAAAAAATAGGCAACCAATGAAGATGGGCTGGATACTTGGCGAAAGGGATGATAACAGGAGGATCAAAAGGTTAACCGACTGGTGCCCATGCAACTGTAGACGCAGTAGGAAGGCCAGACACAAGATGAGGGATGGGATAGAAAGGTTTGCCCATAAGAATTGGGGCGCAATTTTCGTCGCCATGGAAGAAGATGGGGAAAGCCTTTGTCCTGAAGTGGACATGACGGCTGCTGCTGCTGCTGATCATGATCATGATGATGATACATATGTAGGTAGGTCTTTATGTATTCATGTATCTATATGCTTCTGGGTAATGTTTCGTGCCCTGAGATGGTTGTGTATTCCACAATGGTGTCAGATGTCAGTTTTCGAGCCAAGGTTTATAGTTTTCGAACCCAGATTAATATATTCCTAATAGTGTTTTCAAAGAGAGTTTGGCTTTCTCCTGTTGAAAAGCACTACTTACTAAACTCCGCTGGCTTTTAGTAACACATAGCTGAACTTACTCAATATCTAAAATAATGTGCGCTGCATAAGAGAGAAAAAAAGAAGACAGAAAAACAAGTCATCTACAATGAATAGAAGCTCATATTAATTACTACGTTCTTTTGAAATACCGATGCTCGATATTATTAAAACGAAAAGCAAACCTGTTGATGGGAAATAACTATGTGTATTAGTACGTTTTATTTCAAGTCCCAGCACATATACAACAAAAGTTTTCTTCTTCTTACCATAGCTTGTGCGAAAGACAGACGAATAAATATCGTCCCTTCTCTGAATGTACGCTTATGTGTAGATCGGAAAACAAAGAAACGAGAAGGGATGCGATCCCACACCCACGGTAGCTTTTTTTGGTCAAGCTTGCTCTAACCGATTGAGTCACAGAGACCCTCCGGCATACAGTAGTTCGAATAGAATCCTCGACTCATCTCCCTCTCTTCTTTTGTTCATGTTCTGCTTGCTTCTGAACTAATTGTGTTTTATGCGAGCCAAGATAAATAACTAGGATTTCGAATACATATTTTTCTGAGACTTTGGACTTCCCCATTTGGGAAGCTGGTGCAGTACCGTTTTACTAAACCCCGTTTAGCTTTCAGTGAGACATAGCTAAACTCAGTCGATATCTACAATACCGTATGTTGCATAAGAGAAAGAAGAGAAAAAAGAAGGGGGAAAAGTGATCTATGTCGAAAATACACTCGTGTGTGCATATGCGCGTTAGAAATTTTATGAAAGGGTTTGATTATCCATTCGGTTCAACGTCTGTAATTGTCCTTCATTGAGTGTTGCACATCTTTGGGTAGGGATTCTTTCTTTGTGTGCCCGTTTACACGCATATGTAGTCATGAAACAAACCGTGTCCAACCGTTTGTGAAGGTCACGCTAGTTGCCCAAGTAGGAAATCAGGTAAATTCGGAGGTCAACATTTTGCTTTTTGTCGTTATTATTATTATTATTATTATTATTATTATTAGTAGTAGTAGTAGTAGTAGTAGTAGTAATAATAATAATAATAATAATAATAATAATAATAATAATAATAATAATAATAATAATAATTTGCCATCACGGTCAATGATTGAACGATAAGGTCAGAATTTGGAGTCCTGTAAGGAAAGAATATTCTATTTATGATATCAGTGGCGTTTTCCATTAAAGAAAACATCTAGAATAAATTTAGAATTGCATCTCCATTTTAGAGAATCTAGATGTTATTACTGAGCCCACCAGAGTACGGCCACAAAAGGTCAAAAAGCGTCTTTTCTTTTCAAAATTCAAAAATACGTTTTTAGAAGAGGGTTTAGTGGAGTGTTGGTGTTAATTATCAAGTCTGTGGACAAAACGGTACAGTCAGGAGTACAGGAACACACAGACAAACAAACCCACGCACACGAAATATCAAAAAGGATTAAAATATTTGCCAGCTTTGATGGCTTCGGTGGTTCGATAATATCTTAATCAGATCTCTATTATTTTGTTTGCATTGGTGGTCGTACTGAAGACTAAGTGACAGCAAGTCTCCCCAAGTTCAAGCCCTCACACTCAGACACTCCAAAGCAGTGCTGTGATTTGCTGTTTCATACCAGGTACTAGTGGTCATCGCTGAAGGCTGAGTGACACTAAGTTTCTTCAGGTCACCAACCCTTCTCTCCCAACTTTCCCCAGTTTTACCTCCTTGCTGTTGGGCTATTGCTGACGACCAGGGGTCGTAAGTTCCATATTTCCAGTATTCTCTTCAGTAATGATGCGGTCAGCGTAGTTTCATCTCTTTCTTCTCGTCTCCTGCTCCCTCAAACTTGTATTCAATGTCTGTGATTCATTCCCGACTGTACCAACTATCATTTGTATTACACCCCCCTTGTCAAATCCTGGTTTTTATTAGAAGTTCTCAATGTGTAACACATATGCAAACTGATAGCTTTCACAAGTGACAGCAAGTCTCCAACACTCAGTATTTTAGCTGAATTCAGAAACGCTACTGCCTGAATAGTTTCAATTCGTTCTCAGATTTCAAATACTTCCAACATCTTTGAACACCCTCATAGACTGTTTCAAGTACTCTAATAATGATGGGCATAACTACCCCCCCCCTGCTGTTTTACACATATTTTAACATTTCTCCCCTTTGGAGATCAAATCTAACCCTTAAAATGCGCTTCATTCAAATAAGGGTAGGTTTAAGGGATAGAACTGATCCCGTGTCAAACTTTGAAGCTGCAGTAGCTCAATTGGATGATAAATTGCAACACATAGGGTGAATGATCGAGTCTCGTTAAGAGCTTATCCTTTGAATCCTATCATCGTTGTTTACTCACTGTCATAGACTGACCATCTGAGTTGTTGCAATAAAAAGCAACAAGAAATTAAGATGAAATCATCATCATCAGCAGCAGCAGGAACAGCAGCAGCAGCAGGAACAGCAGCAGCCATTTAGCGACCGTAGTTGGACATAGACCTTACACAAAATTCACCTGATATCTCGACCGTGGGCGTCTTGGAACCAGTACTTTCTGAATCTGTCTAGGTCGTCACGCTATCGTATTGTTTGCCAGTCATAGTTCCTCATATAATCTGTGGGGATCCACATTGTGAGTCGTGATGTCCAACATGGTTGTCTGACATTCTTGCAACATGACCAGACCATTGCTATATGAGTTTGCTAATGGTTTCTATGATGTCGCAGACTCCTGTTCGTCTTTCTAATATACTGCGATGTCTCGTGACCTCCACACCACGTGATGTTGGGCATGATTCTCTCTCGTGTACGTTGCATAGTTCTAACTTTGCGGATTCAATCTTTTCGGTTAGGTTCTATGACTTTTCAATATTCAATATTGTCTCAACATTTGTTCAATTCGTTTATATTTTGTATTGAAAGAAATCTCTGATCCAAACCTACTTGTTTGTGCTCCTGTAATCTATATGTAATCCTTTATACCGATGGCTCTGGGAATTGAGTCCATGGGAGCCGGACAAGAAATTCTGCAGTGTTCCTTTCTCAATCTCACGCTGGGGATCTTGTGACAGGGAAACATCACCCATCGTGCAGCTATTGGAAAACATGATTATCATCCTCAGATCTGGACATATATTAAAATTCAGTGATCGATTTAGAATATTTTAGGTTTTCAAAGGTCTAAAATTGTTTATTATTGTTGTTCATTGATGACAGCCTAAAAACAAGACATTTTCTTATAGAAGGCTCCCTTGAGTATTAAAAGTTTCGAAACCACATCTCTTGACGTACGAACTCGATGCGTTCTTGTCTAATTCGGCGATTCTCCCAAATAACCATGGTAATCATCATTTTCAATCCTCTTGAACAAAATTTTAGCAGAACAGAGGATAATACCCGTTCTAATTCATTTTACAATCTAAGGGAATTGTTCTATTTTTCTCTGGAATATAGCATTCACGAGCACAAAACATGACTACATGCATGCATTGTTGTGCTGATTGCGTTAAGATCTTTTTTCAGTCTCAAAACCAAACCATACCATGACATCAATTCGTTGAAATACTTATGGGGGGTACTGTATATGTATGTACGTATGTGTATATATATATATATATATATATATATATATATATATATATATATATATATATATATATATATATATAAGAGGACGGTAAAGGTCTTTGTCTTGCAGGGAATGTATGATCCATCATACAACATACATTCCCTGCAAGACAAAGACCTTTCCCATCCTCTTCCATGACGACCTTTGACATATCTTACCGGTAGACCTTTCTAACTCACCCCTCAATCTTTGGTCTGATCTTCTCTCACTGTGTTCACTGTCGCATGGACATCAATTGTTTTGCCTTCTGCCCTATCTGTTGTCCTCTCCTCTTGCTACGGGTTCGACCCATCACAACCTTTCTAGCTTTCACATGATATCCCCGATATCAATATGTATAAATATAATCCTCAAACATCAAGAAATAATGCTTTCCTCGCAGCCAGTTTTCTTTATTTTGTTCAAATACTTATGAAATACTATGATGTATATATATATATATCAAAGTATATATATATACATATATAAGATGAACATATATATATATATACATATATAAGATAAACATTCATCATTTATATATACTATGATACATACATATATATATATATATATATATATATATATATATATATATATATATATATATATATATATATATATATAAAATGAATACATCCATTTAAATCTGTCATGCGTTAAACATTTATTCAGATGGATAATAAACTTTAAAGGTTCATTTGAACATTTTTTTCAAATGAGATAGAATGTATAATTCATGATAAACTGTTGAAGAAATATTCACTAATTTCATATATATATATATATATATATATATATATATATATATATGCGCATGTTTGTGCTTGTGTGTGAGAGAGTAAGAGAGAGAGAGAGAGAATGCATCCTTCATCGCTCAGTTTTCTTTACTTTTGAACTTCAGTGTCTTTAATTCGGGGCTGTTATCACCTCAAGCAACATGTGAGAAGTGTGTCCGTCTATCTTGCGTTCAATGATGTTTTAATGCCCGTCCATTCGCCAGTGTACGTGTGATTAGTGAGAGGAAAGCGAGGGGAAGGCTATCAGTTATGGAATCACGTGAACGTCATCCGTATTGATACTGTATCAACAGGTAATGTCTATTTATCTCCATCTCCTGCCGTCGTAGGTGCGGACAGGCATGGATGGATTGCTGCTTGAATTGATAAGGATTGAAACACTGCACTCTAGCGAGTAAGTATATGGATGGATAGATAGACATGAACCTTGAGCCTTGATTTTTTTCACAATGTACGTATAGATGTAGCTGAGTATTATGGTAGTGTGTCTTTCTTACATGAATATATAATTCAAAATATGATTCCATCTCGTCATCCTTTCTCTCTCTCTCTCTCTCTCTCACTCTCTCTCTCTTAAATGTACGTATGTTGGTACGTATACATGAATACACACCAATTCACACACACACACACACACACACACATATATATATATATATATATATATATATATATATATATATATCAGCAGCCATCCCAATTCCACTGGTGGACAATTCCCTCCTTGCTGACTGTGACTGAGCTAACCTCTACCATATCCAACCTGCTAAGCTTTATATCTCATCTCTCCACACCTGTCATTCTTTTTTCTTGCTAGGTGTCCAGCCCATCTCGATTTTTACCTCCTTGTTATTTCAGTGGTATTTTTTTCCTATCGTCTTTTCTCTAACTCATGTTGATCTTATTCTATCGCTCAGTGTTACTCCCAACATTGCTCTTTCCATCGTTCTTTTGTGTTATCGAGATTTTTTTTAAATTTGTTCCAACCAATGTTTCACATAGCTGATGTTATAGATTCGTTACACACTTAACGTTTTAAGCATATCACCAAGGTGCTTCTCAATATGTCTCAATGTTTACTAAATGCTTTCCAGTTATTTGTTATACGTCGTTTTTCACTTTCATCGCCTTTCTCTAACTTTATCATGTTACTTTTTCTGTTTGTTTCTACGTACGTAACAATGGGTTCTTCCACTCAAAGGCATGGAATTGATAAGACATAAACATTTATTTACACAACTGACTACTTTAAAAAATGATCTATCAAGTTTTAAAACAATGTGGAGGAACCTCTGAAAGTTATCAGTAGCATGGATTGGTATATTTTTATCATTTTTTATTATTATATTTTCATTCCTCTAAGGCATTACCGTCTCCACTACGCACACGTACACACACACAAGCTGACATACACAAAAGCACATACATATAGTTTCTTTTCAGAAAGAATCATATTTGTGTGTGTGTGTGCATATGTGTGTGTGTGAGTGTGTTTTATTATGACGCTAAGAGGACGCATTTCCACTGTATAATGATCTACGTGATTAAGAGGAAAGCGTTGGATTAAATACATTGCCCAGATATGGGATTATATCAGAAAATGGATGTGTGGTTTGTAAAATAAAAGATTCAAAGCTTTGCAGTTATATACATATATACATGTATATATAGAGAGGTGCAGAGATAGAGAGAGACAGAGAGAGATTGGTTAGAATAGTTTTCATAAACAATTAAATCTGATGGATAATTCAAAAGTACGTTATACTAATGAGAATAGGCTTTTCATTTTCATAATTACAAGAAGAATAAATACATAAATATATATATATATATATATATATATATATATATACACATATATATGTGTGTGTGTGTGTGTGTGTATATATATATATAGAGAGAGAGAGAGAAAAGAGAGAGAGAGAGAGTGATGTATGTCATTTTAGTCTATTATTCCCAAATACTTATCAATGCAAAGCTTTTATGTTTTAGAAAATTTAATAGTATTATACAATAGGTGCATTTTATTGTGAGGATCATCAGTTGTTTACCATGAAACAGTTTCGGGGATTTAAGAACAAAATGTTTATTTTAACATAACTCCTGTGCTGTGTTGATCGAACGCCACCCAGCCTTCAAGCTTTTATTTTTTATATTCGGCTTGCTACATTGTTTTGGGTTCGAGTCATTATAAACGTTTATTTTTCTTTAATTAAGGTTTTACTCACGTAGGCTACCCCCCAAAAAGTATATACTTGATGATGAGGGATCAGTAAGTATGACAATGGATAAGATTCGTTGTTCGTATCACTCCTATTGCGTGTTTGCCCACGTGCATATTGAAGCTGTTATGTCAGATTTAATCTTGGATTGTGGGCAAACCAAACATATATATATATATATGTATATATATATATATATATATATATATATTGTTCGATTGAATTCAGATGTATGCATCAATGTGTGTAACATCAATGGGCATATGATTTTGTTCTTTTGAATGCTTTCATCCATACAAACATAATATATCGACGCTATATTAAATGTACGTACAGGAAAACGCATACATTCGCACGCCGACAAATATACATTTGCACAGACGTGCACTCAAGAGCGTGTAGATACTGACAAAAACAGATAAATAATTTCACTCCAACTGATAGATAGATGGTTGCAATGATTGACAATGCGGAAATAAAAGATATACACAAACGTTACATATTAAGGTCCTTTATTATTATTATCATTATCATTATTATTATTAGCAATTCCATCTCTTCCACCACACATGCGGCATTTGCTGTTTGTCTGTTTCTGTCGATTTTGGTTTTTATGTAGTTTGTCCTGATGCTTTTGTTTTGAGCTGCCATAATGAGCGATTCCGTTTCTCTCTTCAGGTTTCCTTTTCGTATCCACATCCATGATTTCTCGTCTGCTATATCTTGTATCTGCCTTTTACATTCGCCATACAATTTTTTCTCTTCCCATCTTTCTTTTCTTGTTTGCTGTGCCGTTCCATTGTTTTCTACTTTATTGTTTGTTGCGCTATCTCTCGCACTCTTTATGATTTCTTCACTATTCGTTTACGCATACCTTTCTGAGACTGTTTTAGCTCTCCGGACACAGTCTTCTACGCTGATGAGCCCCCTGCCACCTTCTTTTCTCTTAACGTATAGTCTATCTGTATCGTCTCTAGGATGTAATGCTTTATGCATTGTCATAAGTTTCCTTGTTCGCCTATCCATTGCTTGGAGTTCTTCCTTTGTCCATCCTAGGAATGGTCCTGTATACCTAACTACTGACACAGCCCAGGTGTTCATTCCTTTTATTAGATTTCTGCTGTTCAATTTGGTCTCTAATATTTTCCTTATCCTTCTAAGGTATTCTCTCTTTATTTTCTCCTTCAGCTCTTCCCGTTTTATCGTGTCACATTCAAGGACGCCTAGGTATTTGTATCGGTCTTGTGCGGTCAATGCTCTAATCTTGCTGTTGTCCGGGAGTTCGATTCCTTCTGTCATTGTAAGCTTTCCTTTGTGCATTACCATGATTGCGCATTTTTCTATTCCAAATTCCATTCTGATGTCCTCACTGTATTCTTTTACTTCGTTGAACAGAGTCTCAAGCTCTCCCCTGTTTTTTGCAAACAATTTTATATCATCCATGTTCATTAGGTGGTTGACTTTTTCTTTTGTTTTAGAGAAATGGTACCCTTTGCTGTTCTTCAGGATTCTGTTGAGCGGTATCATTGTTAGAACAAATAATAGTGGGAATAACGAGTCTCCTTGGAAGATTCCCCTTTTTATCCCTACCTCTGCTAGGTTGTCTCCTGTGGCTGTCACGTCTACTTTCCAGCTTTTCATAGAGTTTCCAATGAATCTAACCACCGGTTCGCTAATTTTGAACATTCTAAGGCATTCGAGTATCCAGCTATGTGGAATCATATCGTACGCTTTTTTGTAATCTATTATTATTATTATTATTATTATTATTATTATTATTATTATTATTATTATTATTATTATAAGGACATTTATCAAGATACCTGATGCATTTCAATTTTTTAAATTTTTATCAGAGGTGAAAAACGTGACATATTGAAAACAAAACCAAAATGTCACGTTCATATCTCCGATCAATTTTTTTAAAAACAAAACGCATTAGGTATCTATGAGATACAGAAAACTGTCCTCACTGGCACCACAAAGCACAGGCCTTATAGATATTTTGTCTACTTTAGAACCATGTACTGTTTTTCGTATAGCTTCTGTATTAGTCATGTATTGACCCCCATTTTGTATATATGAAATGGAACAAATGCCAGTTTCTATTTCGTCATAATACCGTTGTTTGCCCAAGGTTTCAAGCCGTAACTCGATCTGCAACGAATACTGCTAGACATCAAAATGAAAAATTAAAATGTAATAATGATGATGATAATAATTGTTTGCATTGGCTTAACAGAGGAAGGAAAATGAAAGTGGAGATGTGAACCGCAACACTGGCATGATAGGCGAGGGAGAGAAGAGATGTGGGCTGAAGACCTGAGGAGACATATTGTCACTCAGCCTTCAGCGATGACCACCGGCTAACTGGTGTAAAACTGTAAACTGCCGTATCACAGTGAACTATGAGAATCAGGAGAGAAGGGCTGATGACTTGAGGAGACTTGCTGTCACTCAAACTCCCGCGGTAGCCACCAGGCAACTATTGTGAGATTGCAAATAATTATAATCATACTAATCATTTTGAGATGTAAGGCTTGTCTCAATCTTTTCATTTCCGTATTGTCAATCTTCACTGCCACTTTGCCGGATTTCCCTACGTTCATGCAACAAACATAGATAGATCAGAAAAAATAAAATAAAATATATATACAGACTTTGAATTCTCGAAACAGATTGATATAGGTCGATAAATAAGTATAATAGACTAAACAAACACGATATGAACATGCTGGTGTAGATTGATAGATAGATAAGTATATAGAGGGAGAGAGAGAGAAAGAAAAATAATGTAGCTAAAACAGATTTTTCTCTATATGAAAATGCTGACTGTCGAAGAAAAATAATCGTCGACATACTCCAATAAATCAAATAGGAAGGGCTTGCCTGCTTTGAGAATAAATCATCTCAAATTCTGGTTTCTGCCCAAATTGAGGCAGCAACGCCAACCCGATACACCACACAGGCCCCTCCAAGAAATAAAGTAATGGATAGACGGACGGATGGATGAACAGGAATGGGGCAGGGGGTAGGCTGATAGTTAAAAGATACGCAATGGGAGTCACGTAAGTATAAATGGACGGATATCTCCCTTGTATATATTCCCCTCTAATGAACGGCAATGTATTCCTTGACGCCTAGCGTTGGTTATTTACTCGAAGCAGCCAAGCATTATACAAATTTGTGCCGGCAAATAAATCACGTGATCAGTTAGTTCGTGACTCAAAATGCACAGGAGAAGAAGAAGAAGAAGAAGAAGAAGAAGAAGAAGAAGAAGAAGAAGAAGGATAATATTGTCTCTCCTCCTCTCTCTTTTTTCTCTCTGACCTTTTCCCCCCTCTCCCTCTTCCGACCTGTTGAACAACCATAACCCTCAAAGATGGCGAAAGGCGTATTATTTATGCGTGTCCTTGTTTATGTGTTTGAGTATTCCAGCGCTCCTGGCCATACTGTTTTGTCAACGGACTTGAAAATTGGCATCAGTACTCCGCTAGACTCCTTATAAGAATGGTCTTTTTTAGTTTTTTGGACCTATTCTGATGGGATTATTGATAACATCTAGATTCACCAAAATCTGTTTCTGTATATACTATATCTTTTATTCTATTTTAGATGTTTTTAGTGGAAAATGCGAATGATGACATAAATAGAATTTACGCTAACCATATTTATCCTCCAATGGAATTTTTTTTACGTCTTTCAAATTTTAATGTTACGGTTGTTCAATAATTGACTGTGAAGTGTTATAATCAAATGGCATCCGTTCTGTCTCAGCAGACAATGGAACATCCCTTTCTAGGGTGCATCCTTGGACGAAGCGTGTGGAGATCCTGGGATGCCAAGTCTTCAGGATTACCCTCTAAGCTTTACTGATGTGGTTCAGAGAAAAAACAGAAAGCGATACGTCTAGCATAAGTTTGACTGCAGGAGCTGCCGAAAGGACGTTGATTTGGTCATCAAACCGTTTCGAGCGGAGCTTCACCCCGTGGTTTCGTATCAGAGATGTCTTTCTACACTGGTTGCCTTTCCAAAGCAAGAGATCCAAATCAGCCCGACTATTTGACTCCTAGCTGGGATCGGTGAGATTCATGCCTTTCCAAAGGGTTATTAGTGCGAAGTGAACATAAACAACCCCGACCAGGTCGCTGATTCCATCGTCTGAGCCGTTACTGACTATATCAATCGCACCTTCACGTATTAGCTATGATTAGTTTTAATTTTTTCCATGCATTTTCATATTCGCATGTAGACGTCCGAATCGAGTGACATCATCATCATCATCATCATCATCATCATCATCATCATCATCATCAGTATTTTAACGTCCGTTGTTGGACATAGACTTTCCCCAGTATTCGCCACAATTCCCTATCATGGGCGTCGCGGAGCCAGTATTTCCTGGATCTGTCCAGTTCATCTCTCCATCTTGTGTTCTGTAGGCCTCGGTTTCGCAAGTGATCTCTGGGGAACCATGTTGTGAGACGTGATGTTCATCGGTTGTCTTTCATACTTGCAACATGGCCTGCCCATTGCCATTTTTAGTTTTTTTAATAGTTTCTATGATGTCATGGACACCCGTTTTCTTCCTTATATACTGTGCTGTCTTGTGGTCTCTCCATGTAATGTTGAGTATGATTCTCTCATTCGAATCCCTTGTACCTTCCTTACTGGGTTTACATTATGTAGCTGGAACGTTCCAACTCTTCCTCTGGTTTTGATTCGAGTTACTTGGGGGGTAGTTCCAGTTACACTTATTATGATCATGGTCATGACCCTGATCCCAATCTACCACACCTTCTTCAGTGATCGAGTGATATCATGATATTGGAAGCAGTCAACCAAAACCCTCACCCAAACTGTTATTATTGTTTTCTTGCAATTTTCAAGTTGATCTGACTAGCCACGTAATGGGACTAGAACGCTGACAATTCAAACAATTTCTCCACACGTCTAGTAAAACTGTTTTCAACCCCCATACCTTATTAGAGGGGGTTATTTGCAATGTAAGTTAATGCTAAATTAACCCCTTGGTTTGTATCACGCTTGTTTTTTGAAAATTCATACTTTTTAGCGTTTGGTAACCGACAAAAAGCAAGAGCAGTGACTTATTCATTGATCGTACCTTTTTTCCTATTTTCTTATTGATCACCCCCAACACGGCAGGCCACTAAAACATGTTGGTTGAGTGACAGTTTTTATTAGGTGACCAACCAGACTGCCTTTCATTATGTTTGCTTCAACCGAATCTGGTATTATTTCTTGTATTGTTCTCAATCTCAAAGTTTCGCAGGGTTAAGTCAAAGACCTATGACGACTGAGATTCTCGTAATTCGCAGTTATCGGTTTAAGGGTTTAATTTCGTAATAAACAGATTGAGATTCTCGTAATTTGCAGTTATCGGTTTAAGGGTTTAATTTCGTAATAAACAGCTATCAATGAACGAGAGATCGTAAAGGGACTTGCCGATGAAATATGAGCACGAATAAGTTTCTTCTCATTTCTCTTAGCTTTGTTTCTCTCAGTTCAAATTTTAATCACGTTTCATAGGGAAGACGTGAGACGAATCATTGAACAGCAAACACGAATCTAAGGAGAAAGTACAATCTTGAATTCGCCAACAAATCCATTTGACAACACACCTGCGAGCACTCAAGCACTTTCCTGAAGTACCAACGCCCACACAAAATCAAGTTTGCATCTCTCTTTCATGACCTACACAGAGTGCGCAGAACATTGATTGCGTGGCTGATATCCTAGAAATAGCAATTCTTTCATTAAACAAAGAAAAGAAATGCCTGGAATAAGCAGTAATTTATTTGTCTTCTTTGTATATTTTAGAGATCGTGTGCAGATCATACAACATTTTAATGAGAGACACGTTCAGTTTCCTCAACAATCAACCGTTTCTTTCCAATACACTTTTCTGAACTACTAGTTGCAAGATCATACTCGAAATGACTGGCGACGGGACGAAAGATTTATTTCTCTGTCTTTTTATGTGATTGTAGCTCATTGTATTTTTGTATTAGATGAAGTTACTGCTTGCTGTCTCATCTTAGGAATCGTCAACCTAAACCATCTCCAAAATTATTCACAGGTTTCTTCAGTTTTCAAGTTGGTCCGGCAAACTGGTACAAATAGAGTTCATGGTCTGAAAATCTGAATATTCATTCCTTATTATGTCAGGAAAATAACTTCCTCTTATTTTTTGGAAAATTCCTATCTTTACAGATTATAGTAAGGGAGATTCAACTTGCAACATCCTCTATGCTTGATTCATCACTTATTTCTCGACCATTTTTTTCATTTACACTCATCATCATCATCAGCAGCAGCAGCAACAACCCTCTAGCGTCCGTCGTAAGACATAGAGATACTTCAGTGTTCGTCAGACCTCACTATCACAGGCCTTGCGAAGCCAACGCCTAGTTCGTCGTGCCATTTCATTCACTGTAAGCCAGTTTCGCATTCTTGCAGCATGACCAAACCATTGCCAGTTTACTTTACTTATGGATTCATTGATATCTCAGACGACTAATATTTGCTTTACTGAAGTTCATTTCTCCATCCACTTTGTCTAACATTATTGGAGGATCATGAAGTTTTTTAACAAAAAGTATGATATTGTTTGCAAATTTTTGGTTATTTGGATACTTGCCGTGTATTCTAATTCCTTTATTTCCTCATTCTAGGTTTTGGGAAAACATCTTGAGACAGACCTTGAAAGGTTTGGATGAGTCGGTATCGCCTTGCTCTACTCATTTTTTCGAGGGGCTCAAAGTCTATGTGCAGTCTGATAAAATAACTGCTATGATGGTATATAAGTTGCAAAAAACTGACATATACTTGGTCTACGCCTGTTGTTTGATAGCATCAATGACATTTGGGATTTACTCGAAGTCGAAGGGCTTCTTGAATTCAGTAAATACTACAGCGAATGGCATTTTATAATTTGCTGCTTTCTTTTTTACCTGAGATACCGATTTTATATCCACTATGTAGTTATTACTATTTTGAGATTACCTTCCTCTTTCTTTTTCTATCTTATGAGACGTACCTCTATTTAGTGGATCATTTTCAGCATCATCAGCTTTTTAGCGTCTGTCATCGAACTTAGAACTTCCCTGAGATTCGCAAAACCTCTTTGTTATGGCCATCACAGAGTCAATACTTTCTGAACTTAGTCGGGCCATCTTATTTTTATAGGCCACAATTCCTCTTGGGGCCCACGTTATGAATCGTGATGTCCAGTGGTTATCTGAGTCTTGCGACATGACCAGCACATTTCCATTTGATTCTTCTGATGGATTCTATATCAGTGCATTATAGTGTGTTGTCATGTGATCTCTCCATGTGATGTTAAGCATGTTTCTCCCTCGTGCACGTCGTATGGTTCTCAGTTTGAGGGTGTATCTTTTGGTTAAGTCTCATGTTCCAGCTCGATTGGTGACTATCGGGAGAATGCGATTTTCTTCTACTTGAAGGACTCTAAAAGACGTTAAAAGACTAATGGTGATATAATACCATAAATCTACTTGTTTCGTCATGATATGCACTAAATTAATTCATCAATTACTTCACTTTCTTTGTGGTTCGAGGCAAAAGATACTGCTACCGGAGCAACCTCCTGTTGCTGAGGCAGGAGTTTGTTATCGAGGTTAGAAGACATAAACAAAGAGTTCAGGAAGGGTAGCATAGCCATAACTTGCATTGATAACAGAATTAAATGAAATGAAGATGAAAAGCTTCAAAAGATTGAACCCTGGAGTAAATTAAAAAAAAGTATGGAATTCCATGATGTGTCAACGTACCACTTGAAGGGAAACCGCAGATAAGACGGGTTGGCTACGAAAATTGTACTACGGATAAGGAATGTCCACTGGAATCTTTATAATTCCATGCTTGTCAATGATATGCTATCGGAAACTTGACAAAACTGAAAACTATATCCTAACATATTTAAGGTGAAATCGTATGATGAACAATTCAGTTTATGCCAATTGGACCCTTCTTTAAAAACTTTGAGCATTCAAGGAATTTTCCAGTTAAATAATCAAAGAAAAGTTGGTATCCATAGCTCAAATACTCCTTGACATGCGTATAAGAATAGGGGTAGAGACACCTGATGAAGTCAGTGTCATGTTTTAAACGAAAAAACTTCGATTTTTCCATCGCTTAAAGATGACAGATATGGACAATATGTTGGATGTAGAAGAACTTCTCGTCCAGGCTAAGGTTGTCTACTGTGTCGTATTTGCTATACGAGTACAGCTGTTGACATAAATCATACATCAGTCATTAGTCAGCGGCCTTGGCATCGAACAATTTTTTAAAATGTCGAGCCAATAGTCGAAATGTTTTTTTCAAGAAATGTTAAAAAAAACAGACGTTCGTCTTTTGTTCCGAAGAATAATGTCTACTATTATTCAATATCTATGGCGCACATCTATAGTACAGAAGGACGTATGGATTGGTTATAATGAGGCACAATTGTTGGCTGGGCACGTAAACAATATCATAGTATCAGCGATGTACGACTTATATAGTTAGTCCAGTAGTGAACTGAGCGTACATTAAAATGAATAAATTGAACATCTATTAGAACGATGTGGACATACTTTTCAACAACTTGACCTTCTTCCAATGGTATGA
This sequence comes from Thysanoteuthis rhombus, assembly GCA_963457665.1. Taxonomy (NCBI): domain Eukaryota; kingdom Metazoa; phylum Mollusca; class Cephalopoda; order Oegopsida; family Thysanoteuthidae; genus Thysanoteuthis; species Thysanoteuthis major. Next base: position 81,555,825 of record OY735198.1, read on the forward strand.
TGAATTTGATTCACGCATAAATTTCAGACTTTTAAAAGTAGTATTTATGTACTTGTCGACATCCAAAGGTAGACGCTACAATGCTGTTGAAATAATTGACTTTTACTTGATTAAATTGGGTATATTCAACGTATGTTCTTCCTAATGAAATATTTAGCAATTAGGTTTATTTCCATTTCGCTGCATGGGAGATTTCAACTCAAAATTCATACGAGGTGCTTGGTGGTTGATTGATATAGCATTAGAATAACCATTGGGGAAACAATTATTTGAACAAAACTAGAAAACAATAGTATCGAAGAAGTATGTTAATATATCTGTCAAGACATGGTTCTCGGTCAAAATTGTAACATATTTCCAACCATTCAGTGATTGGCGTTGTAGGCTAAGCAAAGCTGAGTCAAACAATCTCTCTCTTTACTTAGAAAATTAGTTCAGTGCAATCTTGCTTCCTTTTCTAGATCAAGCTAAGCTTATATATATATATATATATATATATATATATATATATATATATATATATATATATATATATATATATATATATATATATGAATAAAGCTGAGCTAAGCTGAGTATATACATATTTATATATATGTAACCCATAATGTATCGGTAAGATCTAATAAACAATGCATCAAACTTTTATCAATTCTACTGATTATATATACAGGCTCTGCCTTTATAAGAAGATAAAACGTTCTAATAGAACCTCTTCATTTCACAGATGGGATTAGATCATGGGTACATCTTGTCGCCTAGAGTAAATGCCGTTGTGATTGGGAAATTAGACTTTACTGACTCGTTCGTTTGTGGGACCCAACATTCAACCCGGCTTTGTATCGTAATAACCCTCCGTAAATTTTTTTTCATAACTCAACCGTCGGTCGAGATAGTGGAGAAGTTTACTCACTCAAAAATAATTTGTCTCCTCCGGAATACTCATACAAAAAGAGTAACTACTGCCTAACGGGAATGAATGAAATAAAGTTTGATGAACTATGATGACTTTGATCTCATTGTTTAAGCTTTCCTGTTCCCAGGTGAACAAACTTTGCAAAGAAAAAAATCGTTACGTAACGCCGTTGTCACTAAAATCCATACGATGAGCAATCTATTGGGGTGTTTATTTCCGTTCAGTCAACACGTGATTACGATTCACTTGAATATCTTAAAAATCAAATAAACATAACAATGTGATGAAAGGTCTATTTTTTCAACTCGACTGGCGACCGAGAAAGCTGAGAAATTTAAATACCCGAAAACGAGTTTATTTGACTGGATTGAGTAATCGAGTTAAATCTTACTGATTGCTCGCGAGGATGGGAATAAAATCGTGCTGCATTCAGAAAGGAAACCCTGGATTGAAGTCATTTTTATGGTGCCAATCACACTTTTCCTGACCAATGTTATTAGTTTTTGAATTGTTGATTGGAAAGTCGACATTAAACCCTTGGGATAAGCCTACGACAATCAATCGTGAAAGAGACATTATTACAAAGTACTTAATTCCTAACCAGCTGAGATAATTCCGATGAAAAATAAATAAGGAAATGGGAAAATGACGATTTATGTGCAAAATAAACGAACGAACGAAAGACACAAAAAGATGCAATTAAATCGAGCAGAATTAATTGTTACTGAATTAATTAGCAGCCATAACCAAACGAAGAAGCGGAGAGAAAAGAATAAGATTGAATGATGGAATCTAAACTCTAGTCGCTAATGAATGAAGTCAGTGATAGATTCTGCTATGGCTCTAATTACAATCAACAGGAAAGTGGTACAGACCACGGCTCATCCGGGGCAAACGTCGGATCTTTACCTTTTCTTGCTGCATTAAAGATGGTTTAGCCAGGTCTGCGTCAAACATGACCGGACAGGCACAAAATGGCGCAGTTATTAATTCATAAAATGAAAAGTGCTGGTATTGAGTGGACATCCCTGGTATCATCATCAGTAGCAGCAACAGCCTTTTTAATTCTGTTGTTTGACGTATCATTATCTCTTTCCTCATTTAGACACTGTTTGCCTTCAGAGTGTTTAGGCATATACAGATAACGCTGACACATCAAAAACACGAACTCCTTAGCATTAATCACTGCCACCCACAACTGATCGGTTCATTGCAGGGTTCATATTATTTGTATGTTCCAACATTTCCATATCTATCCTGACTTCACCCAGCCCTTTCTATTCATTATAGAAATTTTGCACACACACTACTCTCAATGACTAGGGAAAATGTGTTGTTTTTGCTTTTATTTTCATCAAATTCCCAGCTAAATATGCTTTTAGTTGGGGGTTAAATATGCAACGAGAGATTATACTAAATTGTAACTAGTATGAGCCTGCTTGTCTTTTTGAGAATCCAGAATTTTTTTAGTGCTCAAAACCCAACAAAAGGCGAGAGAACAAACTCATTCATTGATACCACATTTTCCAACTCTTTAACTGATCATCCCCAACGTAGCATATATGAGTAATGGAGATTAATAATTTCCATTGGAATGCTAGTTTTCCATTCCCCTTTTCTATCTGCATAGTGGATTAACTTAACATCGTCACTATCTTTAGCCATGAGTTTCGAAACATTTTCTTTCTTTCATTGTTCGATAGCATTTGTTTTTGAATTATAAATTATAGCGCATAACTTCTGGAGGGTCCACCAGTTCTCTCTCTCTCTCTCTCTCTCTCTCTCTCTCTCCAAAGCGTCATGATGCCGATACCTTCATAACTTTTCTAAATCGCCACGCCATCTTATTTTTATCGAATATGATCTCAGGAGATCCAAGTTGTTTGAAAATGTTTTTTACGCCTTTCAGGACACAATGTCTTCTTCAAATTGACAACAGATCCCGGTGAAACCGTTTATTTCATCCTATTGAGGGCCTTCTTGTCCTCGTCCTGTGCTTTCTGTTGCACCCGGCGTCTCTTTTAGGGATATCAGAATTCCCCGTACATTACTGAATCTGACAGATACCTGATTGAGGCCAACGGATACATCAGCCGAAACGAAGTGGCAAGAACAGTAAAGATGATGATGCTAATCCAAAAGAATCACTGACAACTATTGTCTTCGAACGGTAACTTTGAAAGCAGTTTGATTAAAACTGAAAATAACCAACTTGTTAGATCGTTGAACTAAGGAACACGTGTCGATGTGATTTCTCTCCCAATTATTTAGTATATTGCTCTAATCTATATGATCGATATTTTGAACACTTTTTATTTTAACTTAGTGAGAAAATGAATTACAGAATTCTACTGTTCAACTATGTTTATTTGAAATTTTCATCAAAATTATTTGTACAGAAAGTAGTAATCCATATATATTTAAATATATATTATTTCTATTTATATTCGGGCCGTTCTCATCTTGGTTGTTTTCCATACAACGTTTCGGCCGTTGCACTCTACAGCCTTCGTCAGGTATCATCTGGTAGATTTGGGGGAATGTAACGAACCGAACCCTTTATTTATCCGACGGGGGTATATTGACCGTACTACCTTCTTAGCGTTAGCAGTATTGTTAAATTGTCTCACACTAGGGTCGAACTAGGATCAGATTACTTTACCGTAATTCGTCTGATGCTGTAACCACTGTGCTATGTGTCCATATGTGTATATATATATATTGTTCAATTTGATAGACGATATGAAAACACAAAAGTTCGGAAACTGGATTGAATTTATTTCCGTTACTTATTCCAAGACACTGTTTGCCCTGGTTATCAATCATGAAATTTTGCAAATAACAAAATCTAGAGAGAGGGTTAGATAATACGAAGTTGTTTTTCTTTAGATTTATTATTTTCATTGGCCAAAAAGTAGATTTGATACATTGTAATTTTTCTAGTTTTTATTAAACCCGAACAAGTGTAGCTACCAGAACTTCTTTATCATTTATAGGTATGTGTGTGATGAAGAGACAGAGAGACAGAGACGGAGAGAAAGGGGGGGGGAGATACTTACCTCTGTCAATGGTTACCTATTCAAAATAAAATATTCTTACCTACTAATGTAAATCAAAAATTCTTACCTACAACCGTAGTGTGATTTGGTGGGTTGATGCTGTTTGTCTAGCTTACTGTGACGAAAGACTAAATGGTGTCAAGGAATATAGTGTTGCACCAAGACTCAACTGCCTGTCTGACTTATGAATCAGCATTCGTAATCATGTCTTTTCATTCAGTAACGCTTGGAAATACACAATCTGCCCCAGTCAGTTATCTATCAGGTAAAGGTGCGATACATGAATTCGGAATATAACAAAAATCATTTCAAGTCACAAGGAATATATTACAAACCTGGTGTCTTTAAATCTGATCCAGACTTTTTTTTTGTCCTCACATCTCAATAAAAAGCTTTCCGGTCGGTCGGTGTATCAGACGGTTCCAGTAACGTTAAACAACAGAGATTGGAAGGAAGAAAGAGGTGCACCGACACTAAGAGAACATCTACTCCTGTCAATATTTTTTACCACATGCTATGATACTGAAATAGATTGTACGAGGTCTGCACTTTTGTATGTTGGAATAACGCCAAAATTGGCCATTCTACTGAAAATAATGCTTGCAGAATATTTCCTTATTGCAATATTTTACAAGTATGTGAATGTATTAAGTCAAAGAAAAACTGCTTGCTCTTCTCACTCCTTCTCCTTTTCCCCTTGGTACTACTACTGTGGATGGTGGACACATCGTTGAACTTCTGGTTCTTGTTTCTCAAAGTCACCACCATCGTGAATACCCCCCAGTTTTCGTGCAGACCAACGTTATAAATAGAGGCAGGGAATTTCAACTGGTGCTGAGCCTTCAGGAAAAGATGAATAATCACACGAAATCATGCGTGACACGAGATCTCAGCTCAGCGCACAGTTTACGTTTGACTCGGGTGATTAATAGCCAACTGAAAGCCTTGCAATGTCCACGATCAAACAATGTTTTGCTTTGACCGCCACAACTGATAACATTGACACGGTCGATTATACACGTGTTTATCTGTACTGAATATATAGACTGAGATTGAAACCAATATTTAATAGGTGTTTGGTTAGAGAAATTCATCATCATATACTGAAATTATTTGCTTTTTTCTGTTGGGGACTGGCATATTATAGCATGAATTATGCGCCTGCTTCACTCAATGCTAGGATTGTTTGGGGAAGATTGGGCCTAATAGGATCGATTTTATAACTATCTACTTTCTCTTTTCCATACAATTATATATATATATATATATATATATATATATATATATATATATATATATATATATATATATATATATATATATATATATATATATGGTACAGATTTGGCTTGCAGTATAGCATAATATAATAATATATTAATGATATAAAGCAACGTCTGATATGTGATGGATTTATTTCATAGAGTGCTCGATACATTCAAGCTTATACTATGAAAGTCAAGTTGTTTTAGAATAGAGCTGGAAATAAATAGTAGAATGTGGATTTGCTGCACAAACTATCTCATGTAACTGCACTCTCTTGGTCTCATCAGGTTCGCCGGAGAGGGCAGAAACTTGAACTAGTTTGTGTAGCGAATCCACATTCTACTATATATATATATATATATATATATATATATATATATATATATATCACGGTAGGGGTAGTAGAGAACCCTGTTTAAGTGACCGTATTAAGTCACTTGTCCCATAAAGGATTGAGAGAAGGTCGTGTTTGGTCGACACAGCCAAGTTATTATAACAGTTTTGTTTTTTGAATCCCTGAAACCATTACATGGTAAGTAATTGATGGTCCCAACACGAAATTTCTACACTTAGTAACACGATATCTAATTCTGTATGAAAAACCCTTTGAAGAACTTACATAAATTGAATTAAAGATATTTGGGAATTATTGACTGAAATGACATACATTTTGAAAGATTACTTTATATCTTCAGTGTTTAAAGCTATGAAGTTTTATATATATCAGCCGGGGTGCCCCGGGAAAAGTAATCAATATTGAAAGGTCATGTAGTAATTTCTAACCCAGAGAATGGTAAGATAGCCCATACAACATTCCTAAATTAACCTGACCTTGAATTGACTTGAATGCAGCTGTCATCGTTAAATTAAAAAATTTCAAAATTCATCGTTTAAGAAATGTCTAAACTGGCCTCATGTAAATTCGACCTTTGAAAGTCAGTACAAACTTTTTTTTATTTTATGTTTGAGTTACCCCTACTTGCAGCCCGTAGAGTGCAGCTGTCTTCGTCAGATTTTAAAATACCAAAACTGGTCTGTCATTACATTGACCCGTAGATGTCATCGGATGTCAGCACCACGTATCTAATGTTCATCCTTGGGCCAAGTTCCCCTGAAGCTTACATTTTCGGCTTATTTGTTGCGACCTTTTAGGAGTCAATAAAACATAAAAACAAAGTTACAAACAATCATTTTTAGTGTTTAAAGCATTAGATACAGAGTACCCAGGATGGAAAATTGATATATAGGTACAAAAATAGACTTTGAACAAATAGCAAAGGTCATTCCCAACACTCTGTCTGATTTTTCTCGACTTCATGTGTAGGCAACCTGAGCTGTACTGCTGAGGATGTCTGTCTTACTAAGTATTCTGTTTTTCACTATTTCCTCGCGTCAGTCTCTTACTGCTACTCTCCTCCCACACCTCACATGACTTAGTTTAGTCCACGTGTATCACCTCCATTCGACCAAGTCCTAGATCATGTGATGTCACTTCAACCACGTGACACACTCGCTGTGAAAATCCGACGTCATACTACAACTTTCTTTGATTGAACTATTCATATATACGTACACACGCGTATATTTATGAATATTACAACACTACAAGGAATATTTTGCTTTCGTTCGTTTTTACACAAACAGTCTCAAACAAATAAAGGACACAAAAACATGCATAAACGTACAGTAAGTGCAAATATACCTGATACATATCAAACAATCAATTTTAACATACTTATACACCTTCGAAATTGAAATATACTAATGTATAAAAACAATTTGAAACGATAGTTATGTATTGAAATCAGATATCTCGTGTTCAAATTCTGTACATTCTGAAGGTGTATACGGATGTTAAAATACACTTTTCCCAAATATATCAGATGATTGTAGCATTCACCGTATACTGACATGTATATATACACGTATATATATATATATAAATACGTATACATTCTAGGAAGTGATATCAGAACCTTCAACGAAAAATGCTTTACAGCTAACCCTCGGAGCTAAGCGATTATATTTGAGAGTCAAACTTTGCGTATGATTTAGAGTAGACAAAGAAAATTTTCGAATAACTACAGAAAAGTATAAAACAGTAGCGACTCAGTGTCATATATATATATATATATATATATATATATATATATATATACACACACACCTATGTGTGTGATAATTGTAGAGAGAATCATTTTGAAGCCCATTTCGTTTGGCACTGGAATAAGCCGAATAGCAAATCGAACAACAGCCGGACACGTAAATGAATAAAGAGAATGAGCGCTTGGCTGGACTCGAGCCCGCCTCCATCAGGAAGCAGTCTCAATGCAGCTCTGCTATAACAACTGAGTTAATAGGGTCATCGACCAGCGGAAGTTCAAAATAACACGCTTGAACAATCCATCTCTGCACTGTGATTGACATATATATAGACGTGAAATAAAATTATAATGTCGTATTATGATCATCATTAGCTACACGTGTGTGTGTTTGTGTGTGTGTGTGTGTGCGTTTGTGTGTGTGCGTTGAAATTTCTTAATCGTCGAAATTACAAAATTTTGGTGAATACAGTTCGATTCCACTTTGATTACTTGTTTTGTATTCTTATATTGATTATTTGAAAATTTGATCGACTTAGAACTATGCATCAATTGATTTTGTAAAAAAGGGTTAATTTCTTGCAAATAATACAATTTCACCGATTTGGCTTGATACATGCATACATATATATATATGTATATATATATATATATATATATATATATATATATATATATATATATATATGTATATGTGTGTGTGTGTGTGTAATCTATCAAATTTATCTCGTATAATGTGTACACCTACATAAACACATGTACACACGCACACACACATACGTGTGTGTAATAATGAGTATACATTTGTAAAGACACGTACACTCACACATACGTACATTGGTTCATCTGTATGACAGAATCGCATTTTTATTTTACAGAACAAAATATTTTTCAGATATTTCTTTCTTGCCAACGCACTTAATTCGATGGTGAATAATAATCACGAAGATCGTACAGTTTATTATGAAAGTTTCCCGTGTCAAAGTCAAAGGATGGATGTATCGACCCACTCTCGTAAATATATATATATATATATATATATATATATATATGTGTGTGTGTGTGTGTGTGTTTGTGTTTGGGTGTGTGTGCCTCGCTCATATCCGTCTGTCCATGCGATATCTACAGAAGTTTACAATGAATTTTAATTTAAATTTAAATTGGAAAGATTGGAAATTTGTTATGGGAGAATTGATTAAATCTTTGGGGCGGATCCATGCAAAAATACTTGTCTTGAAAATGACATTGGCATAGATATGCAGTCTCTGAGTGCTTTTTAGTTTTCGTGCGTATTCAGTACGTAAGAATTAATATATGTTTCCCAGCCTGTACAATCACAATGGTCTACAAGACCAGCATATTGACCATGATTCTACTGTGCGCATACTCAATAAATGATCAACTTGTTTTTTAGTTTCACTAGATCCTGTTTTTCTCGCTCCATCTCTTAGTCTCGGAATATCTCGTTTTTTCTCGTTCAAATACTTTTGTACGGTTCATCTCTTTCGTTCTGTTGCTTACGTTTTTACGGTCAATTTTTCTTGTTTTATTTTTTAAACTCGCACGATTTGTTTTTCTCTAATCAGAAAACGTTAAACCAAACTGTCAACATGAGTTTCTTCATTTTTTTTTAAGTTATTCTTTAACTCACACGATTTGTTTTTTGTTTGTTTTTTTTTCTAATTAGAAAACGTCAAACATCACATTCAACATAGGTTTCTTCAGTTATTTCAAAGCTATTCTTTAAACTTTCAGGATTTGTTTTTCTTTAATTAGAAAACGTCAAACAAAACTGTCAATATAGGTTTCTTCAGTTGTTTTATAGTTTGGCGGGCTGGCTGCCTATGAATGTGAGTATATCACGAGTGCGAGCGGCTAAAGGCTAAAAATCCAAACTTACATTCCTTATCATATCTAGATAAAAAGTTTTGGTTATTTTTTACCCCCCACCCCACCCGCACACACACACAAACCATTGACTAGAAATATAGTGCTACTGAGGGTTCATTTTACAATGTAAGCTTAAGCGAAATTGGTCTCTTAGTTTGTATGCTGTAGCATTAACGCTTTTGGGGGGGAATTCAGACTTTTGTCAGGAACGAGAAAGTAATTTATTTATCGATCAAACCTTGTCCGAATTATTTAATTGATCAACCCCAACACACAACATGTTGCCAGAAGGCATTGGTTACATGACAGTCTCTATCAAGTGATTGACAAGACCTGCTTTTTTAAATTTTTATCTTGTCTTTTGTTGGGTTTTTTTCATCTTTATTTCCTTTTATTCATTATCTTTGCGATGTTTTTTTTTTCATTTTTGTTTTCTCTAAAGTATTCTTCATTCGTTCTGCTTACAATTTAACCTATTTCCTATATTCCGCCTTTTTTTCTTCCTATTCTTTCTTTAATTACGTCGTTTCCTTCGAAGATGCCTTCACTCTTTTCTCATCCGTCCCTTCGCTCCATTTGAATTTCCTACTCTCTTTATCGAATTTCTTTATTTTCCATCACGTAAACAAGAGTAAGACGAAGAAAAAAAAAACAATTCGGTCATTGATTCTCAAGGGGGAAGTCGCTTCTTTTGAAAGATCAGTCCAATCACAAGAAAGAAAGATATAACAAACAAAACTCAACTCGCAAATTGCTTTTATTTATCGTTTTCTAGACTTTCAAACAACGACGAAAATTGAATGCATGGCTGTTCTGAGGAAATACATACAATATTTCGCTTTAGCGATGGACAATGAAAACCAGAAAAAGCTACCGAGTCCAGCACAGAAATGCAAAGTTTTTCAATGAACCTGTTCGTCATTTTTAAAACTCGGTATTTCTGTCATTATTAATGGTTATAAAAGAACTGTAATCTCGACGAGAAAAAAATCTATATTTTGCATGAGAGTCGAAATCAAGTCAAATTATTCCTTGTCATCAAAATATGCTGCATTCTCTATGGCATTTCATGAACGTAGATGAAAAACAATATCGACGTAGTAACAACAATCTCTTTGGATAAAATTTGCAAAATTTCTCTAGAAACGTCACTTTGTACTCTAAAAGCAGGGGTGAAATCATTCCTTGAGCCAAATCCACAGCCTTTGAGAAAAGTAGGCAAACTTCCATATGCCTGAACATCTGACATCAACTTCGAATATATCTACACAATTATTTCTCTCTCTCTCTCTTTCAATCTCTCTCTCTCTCTCTCTCTCTCTATATATATATAATATATATATATATATATATATATGTATATACATATATCTATCTATCTCTCTCTATATATATTCAAAATACATAATCTTCAAAAATGATCGTTAGTCAGAGAAAATTCTCGTAGTCAATTTTCTACCAACATATTCAACCGAAGAATTGGACAAATTATTTCAAGATCACTAACTAATCCACGTCTTACACCATCTCATCCCTATCAATATCAGATTTTTTTGTTAACTATATATATATATATATATACATATATATATATATATATATATATATATATATAGATAGATAGATAGAGAGAGAGAGAGAGAGAGAAAGGGAGGGAGGGGTACACAGACGTGTACTTTGAAATCTTAGTTTTTCGAGTTTGACTTTGAGTTTCACGCTTGTAGTGCAATCATCAGACCATCTTTACATTTGAAGGAGTAGTAGATGGTCTGATGATTGCACCACTGGCATGAAATTCAGTGTCACCGCGAAGAACTGAATTTTTTATGTACATCTATTTACATATGCTCTATCCCCGTTATCTAGCACTCTTCACGCGAAGTTAATTCGATTAAAAAGTCGATATCTAATCCGACATAAATAATCATAAATGCGTTATATTACTTGGAAACTCTATTTGACATGATCTCCCATTTATTACACGGTAAATGCATTATTTGGGTTAAACAGGGTCAATAGAATAAACAATTAAAGAAAATGACACTGCTGCCGGAATCAAATTTACAACCGATAGGCAGTTGCTTCAACGTAGCGTTGCTCTTACCACTGATCTATACAGCGGCTCTACGAAGGCTTTAATAACCGCCCAAACACCGAATTTCTATTTTGTTCAGTCTCTGTTTTTATCTGCACTATTTGTTTGTCTACACAGACATTTATATTATTAATGAATTGATATATATTCAGACAGAAATAATCAGAAAATGTTTATTGGAAGGCTCCACCAAATAATCATAAAGTGGTATTGTTACGGCTCCACCAAATGAATAATGAGTAGCGTTGTAGGGTAACAGGGGTTCAGTAACTGGTGTGAAGTTTATGAGTGACCCAGCTGCCTTCTGCCTCCCAAGTTGGTGGTGGGATTGTCTTGTAGGGTTGTCGTGTGGATTTACTTGAACTTCTTACCCTGTTCTGAACGTGGCCGGATGGCACGTTATCAATACTTTCCAGGGTTGTTGATAAAGTTCCTGGAACACCTCTCTCTGTCTCTCTCTCTTTCTTTCTCTCTCTCTCTCTCTCTCTCTCTCTCTCTCTCTCTTCTCATACACAATCACGCAGAGGCTCTGAGCATGTTGAAAGAAGAACACAAAATAGATATACAAAGATAAATTGACTCTTGAAATTCACTCACGAGTTTCCAGACGATATATATATATATATATATATATATATATATATGTATATATATATATATATATATATATATATATATATATATATATATATATATATATATATATATATATGTATATATATATATATATATATATATATATAATCACGTCATGTTGAATTCGAGACCGGAAGAAGATGTCATATAAAAGTTGTGGATAGCTTAGGTTGACTATAAAGGGTCAGCATTTTTTCTTATGTAGCCTAGTCACTTTTGGGACAGGAATCAAGGTCTCAAAGGTTGAAATGTGTTATACGCCGTCAGAAGACACCATTACCGATACCTCACTCGTCTCCACGTATCTCTGATTTGTAGGTTGTTCTATGGATAAATTTCCGTCGTATAATTTGACTGTCAATTGTTCCACAAAGCTTCTTCTTTTTTTGCATTGTATTATCACAACGATTGCATATTTTGACCAATCATAAATTTCTGACGCCAAATAAACTCCTTGCCTCAACTGATTTAATTGTTTATCAATTTGCATATCAGACACAATAACAAACATGATTTCAATTGTTGATCTATTCCCATTTCACAAACAATAATGAACTTGATTTTACTTGTTGATGTATTGGCATTTCACAAGCCATAACAAACATTGACCCACTTTATTAGCGTGAAGATTTACTTTGACTTCTTGGGACAATGATCTATTGTTTCTAACCCTTTGTATGGGCGAGAAGTTAGCTGTAGGCTTTGAAACCAGAGTGCCTTGTTCCATAACACTATTTTGGCAACGATTACTCTATGAAAGGTTGCTATGCATTGAGCCTTTTGTGTACGTTTGGTTCCTTTTGCGATTGTTAAATAGAAAAAGATTAAAGAGGAGATAAAGGTTAGGAGAAAGAGAGACATAGGCAGAGAGTGTGGAAAGAGCATAAAACATTTGAGGTGAATCTGTGTAACCTTGTAGAAACACACCATATCCCAAGAATTCTAACATAAACCCATTCTGACACACAATATCGGGTTTGAAGAAAACGCTTCATATCTCAAGTCGGATATTCTTCCGCTTAAGGATCATATCACAATCTATCCATATAACGTGCCTATATGCATTTCTTCTGTCTTTTTGTATGTCGCTGACGTATCTCACTGATTACTTTACCTTCCTATAGTGACGTAACAATTACGTCATAGATTACATCATAGGAACCCTCAAGACTCAAAACGTCTGATCTTGCATTTAAACAACTTGAGACGAGTTGAAATTTAAAATTGTGGTACTTGAATTATGAAAAAAATAAAAATTACCCAATAGCTTTAAGCTCCTCGGTGCTGATCCATACATAAATAAACCCGACATTTTTATATTCAACTTATAAATAAAGGCCCAAAAATATGTTAGAAGTTCTACTAAAACATGAATTTGAACAGCTCACGCCAAACGTCATTTGCACGATGGTTGGTCACAAACGTTGTGGGATTGGTATATATATATATATGTATATATATGTGTGTGTGTGTGTGTGTGTGTGTGTGCCCAAGTTTAGGTGTCAGTGTGTTCAGTTTTTATTTACTGCTGCATTTTTTTCCGAAGTATCAATCAATAATCAGGAATAGCTGTGTGAATTTTGAACATGAGAAAAAAGCCCAGAGGGGCACTTCTAATTATGCAACAGAAGTATCTACAGAAATTATCTCTACATTTGATCTTCAAGATTTTTCATTATTCAACTTGGAGAAAAAATGAGCCGAACGCACTAGATACACGTTCACTCTGACACGTGTAGCTCAAAAACTAACACACGTCACTTGATGAATCCGTTTTATACTAGAGATAGTGGTTACTATTATACAATAATCTAGTCACAGGCATTCTAAAACCTTTCATTCGTGTGCCGTTTCACAAAAGTCTTTTTTATGGATAGCCCTAGCATATTGTCATAAAAGGGCCATTCCACTTCACCGATTCAGAGCTAAAGATACTGTTCATTTCCCTTTTGGCAAAGTACAGCAGCTTTAAGAACTGAATCGTTTGAATTCACAAAAAGTAATACGTCTTCACTATTGATCTATCTGTATTTTTGGACACCTGATGTTCACAACAAGAGAAATGATAAATGGATGAAAGCGGGCGCTGAACACTGACAACGTTGAATATTTGGCCTTTAATCCCTTTCCAAGTGCAAATACGATACTGAAACGCCTTTCAATATTCACCCTGATATGAACAACTGGCAGAAGATGAAGCTGGCTCATTTCATAAGTTATTCATTGCATCAAAGTTGGATGTAAGTTATCTTTATGCAAATATAAGGCTACAGTTTTCATTCATACCTTTCCTTGTTATGTTTTTATAGGCTTTATTATGTATTAGTCCATAATAAGTACCAAACGAAAGTTGATATTTTTCTTATTGTCGGAGCTACAATACTCTTTTTTTTATTTTGAAGCTTGAACATTCTGCATTACGATTCATAGAATATTTAAGATCATAAAGCAGGCATCAACTGTGCAGTGAAGCTCTAGAGGTAGGGAAACTCATATTTTAAAAAATGGTATCTTGTGACTGGTGATGAAAAATATATTTTCTACTTGAATATAAAGTGATGGGGACAATGGCTTAGGGGAGGCGATCGGCCTATTTTTCAACCCAAAATGGACCACAATCATCATAACATCAGCCTTTTAGCGTTCGTTGTTGGACATAGATCTTCCTCAGGATTCGTTAGACCTTTTTATCATGGGCACCGTGGTGAATACTTCCTGAACTGGGTTAGTTAGTCACACCATCCTATATTTTGCTAACTACTGTTTTGAATATGATATCCGTGGATCCATGTTATGAGTTGGCTGATATTCTCGCAGCATGACTAGCCCATTGCCATTTAATTTTCTGATGGATTCTTTGATATCCCTGTCTCTTGTTTGTTATTTAGTGATCTCTTCATATGTAATAGAGCATGATTCTATCATTTGCTCGTAGCGTGATTCTCAGTTTGATGGCCAATATTTCGATTGAGTTCCATGTTTCAACTCCATAGGTGACTATCTAGAGGATGTATTGATTGTAGACACTTCTATGTGAAAACTGATGTGATTTCTTATTCGTAAAGGTTGAGCTTGCTACCAGTTAATACTAAGACAGGTCTAGTTAGTCACTTTATAGAGACCGTCATGTCACTAATGTCTTTTGATATTTTGGTGTGATCAATTAAAAAATTGGAATAAAGGGTGATCAATGACTAAGTTACCTCTCCAGCCTTTTGTCACCATATCAGTTTTAATGAGATGATCCCTCACTCCTGCGCATGCACATTCGCAGAAAACCAGACTATTGTTTTTATATGCATTCAAAGTCGGTAAAAATGCAGTTCAAGCTTTCAAAGCCATCAATTTTGTATTTGGAAGGGGAACTTGATTGGTTTCACAAATTTAGTCCCGGAGACATGAGACGGAATAATAACCCTTGAGACGCCCTCAATTAGCTGTTACTAATGATTATTCATGAGATATGGTGAGAACTGGTTCAAGGACAACAGTTTGAGCTCTTGCTCAAAATCTACTGATTTCCAAAACAAATGTACGGTGTCACCGAGCACATTATTCATTTTGTAATCGACCATTTCATGTGGGATAATCCAATATAAAGACGAAATACCGTATGTTCTGTACGTTACAAGAATTTACAAATAGATGTTCTGTCTTGAAACTTCCTTGAACTCTGGATAAGAATCCATAATGGGAAGCGTCCGCTTGTACTCAGTTGGTCTATGACTTGACTTCCTGTTAGCAGATAACCTTTCCCATCGAATATATCATTATATTTCCAACTTTTATCTGAGCTATGTACTCAAAATTTCCAAGGGATTCAATGCTAGCCTAATTGAAGCAAAGGCTTACAAAATCAATGAGAAACAAATCCATAATACGAAATCCAGGTTTAAAATTCTTAGGTCTACCTACACTTTGGTTATTGATCTCTTCTGTCTGTCGCTTTATCATTTTTCCTATTTGTTTTCTCTCACTGTTTAGTATTGTCTGTTTCACGGGGAAACATTGTTTTGAACAAAGATGAAGTATCTCGGGAGAGAATTAATTGATGAATCGCTCTCATTACAGAAGTTTAAGAACATAAATATTTGTATTTTTTTCGATATATCAATCTTATTTCTTTTTTTTATCTCCTATAAATGGTGTCCTATTGGGGTGATCCTGAGCGATTCATTCTATCTAGAACTTATCATACATTTTCATGATACATGTCTGTTTTATTGATAACGTCTCCAGCGATATCCGGGGTTGAATTGTCCCTCAGAATCTCACTTACTCTTACAGTATTTTTCTACAGAAATGGCCCGAAAAAACTTACGATTGAATATCATTTTTCCATTTTTATTTTGTCAGTACGTCAAAGACGAGTATATTTCAGTATATTTATCATATAAACAAGGCTGGCTGATGATTACTGCAATTTTTTATCGTATATGTGATGAATATATGTATATATATATATATATATATATATATATATATATATATATATATATATATATATATATATATGTGTGTGTGTGTGTGTGTGTGTGTGTGTGTGTGTTCCTTTGAAACTTTGAAATAAAGTCCTGCATTTCTGTCAGTACTAAAAGCGTGTCAATTTAGCTCGGTCAATGAGACAGCTTCCTGGCAATCGGTTGACCGTGAGTTCATATCTCTTTGGAAGATGTGTTTTTTACGTGAGTTTACCTCAATTTTAGTTCTAGTTTTCGGTCTTACAGGGAAAAATTTGGTCAATTCCAGTTTAGAAATTTGTCAATAAGCAAATAATTCTAAAAAACATTGAAACATATAAATAATGAATCATGACGCACGGGTGTGATGCAGGCGTTTCCTAAGTTTTAAGTTTAAATTTTTCTCTCACCAAGTTAATCCCTGAATAATTTTTGACTACCTAAGACAATGTAAACCTTATCCCGATGTTGTGATTTTCCAAGAGGAATATATTTGAGCCTTGTAAAGCGAAAATGTCGTCCAACATGTCCTCTGTTTCACAAATATCGACAAATGTCTACAAAAGCTATTCATAATGATAATATTAAACCAGGCTGCCGACCTGAAAAACAAAAAACAAAAATATGCATCTTTAATTTCACCTGAGTTTTCTTCTCGTTGCAACATGACATTTGATGTTTAACGACTCGCAAAATCTAACATAAACATTTCATACGTACGATATCACAGCAACCAAAAACGTCAGTCCGACAAACGAACACCTGGCATCGTAAGCTAATCCTGTTTAGTTTGCATCAAATATTGATTTATGTACCTTGGTGCATAAATAACTCCACAGCGCAACACTCAGTCATTTACTGCATTTTGATCTGAAAGTTTCATAATGTAATATTTGATCAATGCTATTATCATTTAGCACTGGATTAAGGTCATTGTAAAAGGAGATTATGTTGAAGCATGTATATTAAATGAGTGTCCCCCGTCAAATTTTGCATTGTTGTTGCATCTGTCAACAAGTGACCTATCGATGGTGATGCGTCAGGGTTAATTCAGTAACATACGTTATGCGATGTAAATTGTCATCAAATCAAACCCAGGGGAAAGAGAATTGTGCAACTGGTGTATCTTTGTATACCTCAATCTGGGCAACTGGTGGTAGCTATTGAAATATAAAGATCTCCAGGTAAAAGTGATAGGTTTATTTCCAATCGTAATTAACTAAGCTGTAAACAGGTCTGTGTCAAATTCAACTGCAGTATGCAATTTTCTTCTGAGTTGGGCCAAACTCAACAACTCTGAGATTTCTCGCTCCTTATGCGTCTGTACTTCAAAGTTATATCCAGAAAAGTGTCCATCAGGAAATCTGCCAATCAAGAAATCAGAACCTGGAAAAGTGCCCGTCAGGGAATGTGCCTATCAAGAAATCAGGACCCAGAAAAGTGCCCGTCAGAAAATCTGCCCATCACAAATTTATTGATGGAGGAAATGTCCATCCTAACATAGTTTGCCCATCCAGGAAAATTGATATGGTTTTATTCAATACTTTTGGCACTACTTACCGCAATTTTTCTTCCATAAATTCTCTTATTTCTTTCCTATTTAATCAATAGTTAAAGATTAATTGATCGTTTGTTTTTTTCACACACTGACCGTTTAAAATTCATCACGGGAGAAAATTACCCATCGGAACATAATATACCCCTGTTTTAGCTCATAAATTCTCTTATTTCTTTTCATTTTAAATTGATAAAAAAACATTTGTGTTTTTATTGCACACACTGGCTGTCGAGAATTTATCGATGGAATATGAGATGGACTCTTTTCCCCTCTTGATAAATTCTCGTTGGAAAGATTCCCTGAAGAGCACTTTTTCAGGGCCCGATTTCTTGATGGGCATCTTACACCATGGGCAATTATTACTCCCACAGAGTACTGATGTTTCAAGAGAACTACTATATCATTTCTGTCTCTCTGTCTGTTGCCCCTCTTTCTAAAACTCTCTCTTTCACTCTTGCTCTCTACAACCCCCGCTCCAGACTGCCGAAGATCGCCTCATCTGAAAATCGTTAATTCTCTGTTTAATTACCTCCTTTCATTGAATTTATTCCGTGATGACTAATTAGCGAAATAATTCAAAAGGAGATCTCAGACATCAAATCAAGTGGTTAGTCAAAGAAAACCACGATGCTCTACCTCGAGGGTGTTTATCTAATGAAGGCCAATCCTAACGTCCAGTCATCGCTCCGTGAGACCGTATTACATCCTCCGAATTCTTGTTGGTGCACACATATTTTCCCCTTAAAATATGCACACATGTGTATATATACATACTTATTTACATCCTCGTGCATACGGCCAAACGTCAAATGTTGATACTATCCACCCCATATTACAAAACAACGTCAACTATGAGGGTAACAGCATTCTGTAGATACAGCCTGGTCACGCAAGATTGTTATCAAAGAGTCTCATGTCCAGGTACTTATTCGCTCATTTTCTTCTGCATCACCTATCCTGGCATGCTAACGAGGAAACATGTGGCCAAGATGATCAGCGATTAGTCAGTTTAGTGAGAAGTGGATTCATGCCTTTTCTGAATACATCATTACTTAGTAGACATAAGCAACCCCAGACGAAATTTGAACTCGATTACGTCGATTTTTTTTTTCGCAAACGTAACAATTATCTTATGCTATATAATTCTTTCTTTCCTTCTTTATTTCTTTCTATCTGTCTGTCTATCTCTCACTTTCCACACGCATATACAAACACACACACGCAAACACACACACACACACACACACATATATATATATATATATATATATATATATATATATATATATATATATATATCAGCACTTCACTTAAAACTCCATTGCTCAGGCTAGAGGGTTACTTCACACACGTACCTGCTGTGGTGAACCCTTCCAAGAATTTCTCGTTCGTGGAGTCGGGCCATCATATATATATATATGTATGTATCCCAAACTTACTAGCACTCGATTGTCATCCAAAAAGCTAATTGTTGTAAAGTAGATACCGCTCCTGGAATAGGTTGTGTTTTAAGATTCATTGAATCCATTTGACTTTGTTTTGCTGTAACATAGAACACAATCGAAAATATGAAAAAAAAATGATATTACAGTGCATATATCACAAGTGATTCTATATCATACAAGCGCAGTCAGCCTATGTTATACTCTCTACATACAAGGGAGAAGCATGCTCCATATAGCATTCAGAGATCGCAAGACTACATAATAGAATCTACTAGAAAACTCAAATGGCAATGGGCTGGTCTTGTGGCAAAAATATCAGGCAAATGCTAGACATCACTATTCTCAACATCCCCAGATATAATATGGAGGTCAAAAAATGACATAACATGATCACTAGATAAATTTCAGATAATTGACTCTGCGACGCCCATGATTGAGAGATCTGGCGAAACCTGAGGAGGGTCTATGCATACAGACGGCGCTCAAATGATGATGATGATGATGATGATGATGATGATGATGATGATGATGATGATGAAAATCCTCCATTAAAACGGAAGTACATCTTACTAAATGTAAAAGGGACTGAAAAACATCGATGATTTCGATGATTTTTTTTATTGCTATCAATCACCTATGTTCAAAGAGTATTAGAATTTGTATACATCGCCATTTCAGCTAAGATCGTTTAAAAGATACATATTCAATAGAATACATCTCTACTACTACGGCAAGAATCCGGTGAATGTTGGCTGAATGTGAACGATATTCAGGTATTACCACAATTAACCAGCCACCACAATTCCTGCTGGTTAATGTCAAGACATTAAAAACATAAATGGCGGTAAGAAATGCGAAGAAAAGCAACCAATAAGGAAATAGAGAGGCAGTTTTCCTTTTATATTTATCAGTAGATGGATGACTTGGGATTATTTTAAGGCTTTTGAATTCTGCCACGCGTGCAAGAATTATTAAAACCTGCGCATTGCTCATAAATCATTCGCTACGGATGTCACTCTCTTTTTTTTTCTTTATTATTATTTGAATCTTTTCTCCCTTCTCTGCGTCTAATGGTCCTTTTTCTTTCCTTCTTTTTTCTCTTTTCTTTGTTCTGATAATTTGGGGCGGTTGAGAAAAACCGTGCGTTCCTCTATCTTATTAGCCTTTCATTTTCATCATCGCATGGAGTATTAGACACTGCTAATCAAAACTGTCACAAAAACGGTCAACATAGGTTTCTATCTATATGTCCGCCTGGCTACGTACGTATATATTTATTTTTATATATATATATATATATATATATATATATATATATATATATATATATATATATATATATATATATATCATGCGCGCAGACTGCACCAATATAACTAGGAGACTGAAACATCAAATATCTACTCCTTATTACATTTACAAAATAACGGGTTTTTTTTTTCAGTTTCTTTGAAAATTCCTCCCCATGATAGGATTTTAGAACGTAGTTCAGTTTGCAATGTAACTTTATACTAAATTGATCACCTAGTTTGTGTCCACTTGTTTTCAGACTTGTTTTTATAATCACTGACGAACAAATGTCGAGTGAGGTAACTTATCTGTAACCACCCCCCATCCATCATTTCTTTTGATCACCCCCAACACGGTCCGTTGGTCAAGTGACGGTTACTATTGAGTGACTTACCGGACCTGGGGTATATTTTTTTTGCTGTGTTTATTTCTATTCAGTAATCTTCTATCCTCGTTTTCGCGCTCTGTCCTGCGCTCGTTGTCATGTACCAAACAATACGCAGATGTTGTTTCATCGTAGAGAAATATATAAAAAGATCATCTCTGGCAGATTATTACCAAGGCCAAAGAGATACATCCTCACTGGTCGCCAAAGCACGTCGGCATGCACTGAATAAGCTAACCTTAGTATGGATAGATAGATAGATGTCTAATACAGTGGTTGATAATGAGGGTATCAGTGTTTCACAGCAGTTACTTGAATAGTTGGAGGAGATATCAGGGAAGGTTTCGCATTGTTTGTTATTTCCAGGGATGATTTTCCAGGCAGACTACTGATAGGGAGCAGATTCATATCTCTCCCAAGAGGATTAGTGTAGGATAAAGAAAGGCAAACTCAAACAAAAATTTGAACTCATTTAGCCGATTCCATTTTGGTGTTAAAAACCGCTATGTAACACACACACACACACACACACACACACACACAGAGTTGACAAAGTTGACAACAGGGAAAAGTAGTTGTATTGAAATCAAATTTATGCTATTTCGGCTTTATCAAATATAAATGATTATATTAATGTTCGCACAATATATCTGATTTGAATGAAACTATTTTTGCTGATAAAATTTGGTGGATATGTCGTGCATGTATATATATATATATATATATATATATATATATATATATATATATATATATATATATATACATATATATATATATTTATATATATATATATATATATATATATAAACAATTTCAAATTGTGTCATATTATATTGAAAATTTTATTTGAAGTCAACACTCGTTATAATATGGTGAATGTATCATTTGGTCTAGACAATGTAAATAGATTAAACAATTCAAACAAAAGTGGCTGTTGCAGGAAACAAAGCCACGACCGATTAGGTAGTCTCTTTAATATAGCGTTGCACTTATCATTCAACAAAAATATCTGTTGCGACGAAAGAAACAAATAGAGCAAATATAGACTGTTAATAAACAAAATGAGAATTTGGAGTTGAAACAGTTATTTGGACCTTTGCATTACCAGCGGCTGTTGAGCTCAATGGTAAGAGCAACTCTATGTTAAAACAGTTACTTTATTGGTCGCAGATTCGATTCCTTCAGCAGCCCCATTTTCGTTTTATTACTTTTTTTGTTACTTACGCTGTCATATATATATATATTTATATATATATGTGTGTGTGTGTGTGTGTGTGTGCATGCGTGCGTGTGTGTGTGTGAGAGAGAGAGAGAGAGAGAGTGTGTTCTTGTATGTCCATATGCTTTGTGTTTCTTCGACGCAAACAAAAACGCTCACATTTTTATTCCATTAGCTGTTTCCTATTACTTTCTTTACTTTTTGTTTTCTTTTGTTCTTTCTCTTCCCGTTTCTTTGTTTCTTTTCTCTTTTTTCTTTTCTCATTTTTTTCTTTCATTCTCTATTTTCTTTTTTGTTCTTTCCTTCGCTTCTTCCTTCCTCTCTTTTCCTTTGTTTTTTTTACCTTTTCTCATTCTTTTCTTTCCTTTTCTCTTTTCCTTCATACTTTTTCGTGACTTTCTCCTTCATATTTTTTAATCCCTTTCCTCAGTTTACTTTTCACTCCACCATTAATATCATTCAGATCTATTTGCCTTATGTCATGTCATGTCTAAAAAAATCAATATCTGAACGTTTTTTGTTCACGGTTCGCTTTTACTATCGATAACATCTTATTCTTTTTACTTAGGTAAATATTCCATTGGACAACCATATCCATTAAAGATGGCGAACGATCCTATCCTTTTTACGTGTGCAAGTGTTTGTGTGTTTATGTGTTAGTGACTTTGTATATTTGTTTATGTATTTTTGTGTCCCATCGCTCCTGGCCATTCCGTTTTGTCAACAGACTTGAAAATTGGCATCAGTATTCTAGCAGACCCTCCCTAAAAATGTTCTTTTTTCAGGGGTTTCTTTGTTTTGTTTTTATTTTTGTTTTTTAGGTTTTTTTTTTTTTTAGGAAAAGCTTTTTTGTCCTTTTAAGGGCCTCATTCTGATGCATCAATAATAACATAGATTTTCCAGAATCTAGATGTTTGTAGATTCTTTAGAAGTTTATTTCAAATGTTTTCCAGTGGAAAACACCAGTGATGTCATAAATACAATTTATTCAGACTATATTTGATATACAATAGCCCTTTTTACACGATTTTAAATTTTGATGCTACGGTTTTTCAATTATTGACTTTGATGGCTACTTTTATGAAATTTCCTTCGCGGTCTTTTCATCATTATTTCTCAAAAAGTGTAAGCAATATTGTCATTGGTTGTCACTGTTTCGGTTTTGTCGCGCTATAGTACAAAGTCCAGAGTTATATGTTTCCCTATCGTAAAATCAAAAACATAAAACAGAATAGTCCTCGCCAAAATTAGGTGTCTGAAGCACTAAATCTACATTTGATTAGAACTCACGACCAACTGATTATCAGGAGGTTGTCTTACTGACCGAACTAAATTGACAAATCTTAGACATTGATAGAAAGTTATCATACACAAGGGTTTATTTCATTCTAATCAGTAAATACCTTTATAGAAAATATATATTACATTATTGATTTTACAAACAATACAAAAGTTAAATTAATCACCTTCAGTTGGAATAGAGTTTGATCCTGCCGGAGTCAATCTTATTTTCTCATCATCCTTTCTCAACTAGCATAAACTCTGTTGCCATCATTAGACATTATTTCGAATTCAATCATCAGTAATTGTTTCAGCCCTGATTGCTAACAAACCATTACAACGATTCCTGTTATCATTATTTAGACCTAATGAATTTTCATACCAGTCGTAACTGATAGCTTTCACAAAAGATCAAGTAACCATAAATCCTTGCAATACTTTGGGACTACACTAAGTATTTCAGCTGATTTTAGCAATGCTGGTGTCTGGATGGTTTCAATTCTTCCTCAGATCTGATCATCATCGTCATCATCTTCATCATCAGTCTTTTAACGTCCATCGTTGGACATAGACTTTCTCCAGGATTCGCCACACCTCTCTGTTGTGGGCGTCATCGAATTTATCATTATCTTTTGAGTTATCAATTAATTTCTTTAAAATACTCATGTCGGAACCTCCACATCTTACGATAAGTAAAGTTTCGGTAATTCCTTATAACAATGTTATGAGCTCCCATATAATCTTGTCGAGATCACCAGTTCGTAGAAGGCATCATGATTACGTTATATTGATCACTTCTGATCTGATTGATTTGACCTGACTCCATTGATTATGCAATTAACCATAAGCCTTATCATCAACATTTGCTACACTCTTCTTCGAGGCTGTTTCAAGCTCTGATAGTGAAGAGCATTATTTTTCAATTTCATATCCCTAAATTTCTTTCAGTTCTCTGGAAAGGAGTAAATATCTTTCTAGATTTTTATTTCTTTCTCCATTTTACCCTGTGGTCCGTTAGAATAGCAAAATTTACAGTCAATTTTCTTTCCCCTTTACGATGTCGAAATCTATTCTGGCCTTAATTAGGTAAAATGTTTGAATTCTAAACTTCCGAATAAACTCATGTCATTTCTTTTAGATACGCGCATCTAAAGCAGTGATAGTCGTCACTGACTGACTGATTGACTGACAATCTGAAAAATCGACATAACAAACGCATTACACCATCTCCACGAAGTATTCCAACCAATTTCTTCTTTGAATGAAATAATCTTATCTGATGTTGCTCAAGCGATATTTTACTATTACACCATTAGGAAATCTTATATTTCATCGTATTGTTGATGGGAACCGCGACTCGTCTTTCATCTGCTGGGCATCTCCTATCAAATCACTCTGCCTCCTCAAAGGGTTCTGTGATTTCAAAGTATGTAATCCTGCAATATTTCATCCATTAATAAGAATGAATTTGAAAAAATATCTAAATGTCGTTATATTAGTTAAGCCTTATACGAGTTTACACAGATTTAGCTCGATTTGAATTCACTTCAGTATTAATGGTATGCTAGACTAGCTTCGTTACCATTACTCCATATATATATATATATATGAATGGAAAGTATAACAGTTTGTAAAGATCAACAAGCAATTCCACGACATGATGATAGAAAGAGAATATCACTGCGTATTACATTGTAAAAATTTAGGTAAAGTATCACGTCCCTCATGGGACACGCCCCAATATAGTATGGTAACGAAGTCCTGGTTTCTATTACAAGCATCAGCTTAGTGATCCTTGCATGTTGCGAGTCTGGTCGAGACTGGGACTTTATTTTTATGTTTTTTTATGACCATCCTCTTGGCAGGATGCAAGTTTTTCGTCCACCCTACCTCCGACCTATCCACTCAGTTAAGAGTTTACTCAATTTGTTGCTGACTGCATAGGGAGATTAGTCTTATAGAAGAGCTTTCAACACTTTTACTGAGAATGGAACCCAGGACCTTCTACGCTTGAAGCAGATTTGTTAACCATTGTTATACCCCGGGGGGATTGGTCCGAATGAAGAGCTGGCCACTCTTCGATCATACCGAGAATCGAATCCTTCTACGTGTGAGACAGGCGTGCTAGCTATTACACTTTACGGGTGGACTCTATGCAATAAAGTCACAGCAATGATGATTAACACGCATAATTAAAGAGAAATATTCCGTGTCTTAGTCCTAATGACAAAGCAGACAAAACGTATTTTGATAATGTGGTTCAATAGAAATATTGCACAGGGAAATTAATTTTTACCAGTTCATTGGAAAATGTCAGAAAGAGAAAGAATTTCCCGTGGGGAGTGGAAACTATGACATCCTAATGAGTAATTTTCCAATCCACGCATGATAATTAAAAATGTGCAGATGTCTTCTGTCACACTAAGGGACGCAACTGACATAGTAAAATAAAACCTCCTTCATGCATCTGACGTAATGAGATAGAGTTTAAAGAATAATTTATCAATAGAAAAAGATGATAAAAACCAAAACAAAAAAATAAGAAATCTGTTGGTGGTCAACAGAACGCCCAGATACAGATCTCTATCTTCCACGTTCATATAATGCAATGCGAAGCTATATATTTCATTCATGCTGGCATTTTTGACGGCACTGGTAAGCTCGTTTCTGGATAGGTCGTTCAGCGAATTTCCTATTAGGTCTCATCAATTTCAATAGAAAACATCCCATCCTGATTCTTAACTATTTTCAGAAATCATTGTCATTATTTTTTTCTCTTCTTTTCTTAGAAATCAAGGATGTTTTTTGTTTTTTCAGAAATATTGCTTGCTGCCTTTGGTTGAATCCTGAGAAATAAGTCCAGATTCCTTTGTACCAACTTATTCCTAAACTGAGGTTTACGAACTCACACATTGGAAGTAACATTCGTTATGTTGAATATCTTAACTCTCAGCTTTCATAAAAGTCCAAACTAGTGCCTAACTTATTACGTAAACCCGTTTCAACATATTTTTCGCTAATATCTTGTCAGATCTAGACAACGGAATAAATTCGTGTAATTTTCATTCTACTCACCGATCACTTCTGGAAAAGCACCGCTTGTGGATAAATTCACCGTAAAATATTTTATGTATGAATGCTCCTATAGGTTTATCTATATGAATTCGTTCTCCCTTCGTATGTTTGTGTGTTCCAATGCTCCTGGCCATACTGCTTTGTCTACAGACGTGGCATCAGTACTCCACTAAACTCCTTGTCTTTCCGTCTATTTTGATTTTTTTCCAGTGAAAAACGCCAATCATAAAAAAGAATTCATTCAGATCATATCCTACTCGCAGGTCACATTTGGAAAACTGCCGCTTGTCGATAAATTTGACTATAAAATGTTTTATGTATGAATGCTCCGACAGGCTTAAGTTATATAAGTTAATTTTTCCGTCCTATGTTTTTTAATTTCATGTTTATGGTTGGTTGGCAAATACTTGAGAAGTGCTTAAATTCATGTATTTCTATCTACACGCAGCAAGCCTGAGAGGGTTTAATGCCCCTGTAACCGTAAGCAAATATAGTAGACGTGATATCATTCATATATTTTAGGTATTGAATGGTGGACGTCGGACAAAATAGTCTTTTTCCCAGAATGAGAATATTTCAACATTTCACCTAAATCACTCTCCTTCATATCTCTTCTTATTCTAATACTGTATCTTTCTCTGAGTCTCTCTCTTTATCTCTCTCTGTGTCTCTGTCCTACCGGCAAACCTTTCTATCTCATTCCTCCATTTCGTGTCTCGTATTTGCCTGCTGTGTTCACTTTCCAATGAACACCAATCGGTTAGTCTTTTGTTCATCTGTTTTCATCTCTTCTTGCAAGGTTCTAGTCCATCTCCATCTTTGTTGCCTTATTGTTTTAGTCCTCCATCTGATCCATTTCGATCTTTTTCTATATTTTTGGATTATCCCTAGC
Source organism: Thysanoteuthis rhombus (assembly GCA_963457665.1). Taxonomy (NCBI): domain Eukaryota; kingdom Metazoa; phylum Mollusca; class Cephalopoda; order Oegopsida; family Thysanoteuthidae; genus Thysanoteuthis; species Thysanoteuthis major. The sequence goes on from OY735198.1 coordinate 81,583,397, forward strand.
TTTACTCTCTCCATGGCTCATTTCGATTTGTTAATTTCCGTTTTCTGCATCCATTATTCATAGCTGGTATTATGCATTCATCATTTGCTTTACGCCTCAAACACATTGGCAAGGTGCAATTCAATACTTCTGTATTCATACCAAATGATTTCTAGCCGATCGTTAATCGTCGGTTTATTTCGCTTTCACGGTCTTCCACTGACTTGATTGCTTTCGGTAAATATATCCCCAACCTCTTCCTGAGCCTTGCCCTCTATTTTTATGGCTTTTAGGGGACTTTATTGTTGAACACCATTTTTGACTGTTCTATTCATCTTTATGCCAACTTCTTTACTTCCCCTATTTGGGCCAGTCAATATGTTTTGTCATTCTTCTGATGCTTTTGTCATCATGGAAATGTCATCGGCGATTCTCAAGTGGTTTAAATATCAAGCATGTGCATAGTTTTCAAAGGGCACACCTGATGTATAGCAGGCTGACATCGCAGATGCATTTCTTTCTCATTATCCGAATAATTTTATTGTTCTTTCAATCATTCCATTGTTGGCCAGCTTTTTATCATGTCTGGGAAACGTTCTCAAAAATTGTTTAGAGGAAGGGAAAATGAAGAAACTAATTGATTTAGAAACAAAAGATAAAATGAACCTGCATAAAGCTGGTAAGTCAGTTGTATCAATAAAGGAAGATTTCAAGCTTTCAGTATCTACAATACTCACTACTGTAAAAGACCAGGAGCAAATGGGCGATGTAGTAAAGTCATCTGCTCCGTTGAATTCAACAACAATTACAATCTGTACTGGTCACGGTCAAGATGTCTAGTGTGATCGGCCCAAAAGCATTGGTGCTTATCTGCACAATAGACTCGAAAGGCATCAAACGTCACGATGAGCCACGCGAGACCGCCTGGCTATTCCAACATAAATCAAATCGTTCGAGGAAACACGTCCTTTGTGATAATGGTAAATTAGACTGGTTCAGCCGTTGAAAAGGGGGGGCGTTGGGGTTCGTTTGAATAATGACGAAGACATGACCAGCTCAGAAAGTATCATAGACCATCCAACATTACTTCTAAACGGAAACATTTTTATTTTCTGTCCAAAAGAATACACTGCCACTTCGTTTTGATTTTAGTTATCTGTTTACATTTTTACTGGCGCATTTCACTCTGTTATCAAAGATATATTCGTTGTCTGGATGAGTTATCAAAGATGTGTAAATGTAGATTTGTATGCTCTTTCTTGGGCAATTGTAGACCCTTTCATTTTTCATTTTAAGGTGTGAAATTAACCATAATAGCAAAAAAGAGTAACAGGTCTGATTGGAGGAATGGAGAAGATGTGGATGTTTGGGTGAAGGCTCAAGTTCGGAAAATTCCACGTAGCTTAATAACGATCCAGTCTGAGGCTGAGAGAATTTTGAGGCTTTGAAGGAGTGTGTTGATAATTCATCGGCCTCATTAGAATTTACTGATGGTTTTAGCCGTTTGAAAAACTTCATCATTTTATAATAACGGTACTCGCATATACCTGGCAAAAATGACAGTATCTATGGATCTGCACTAAGGAGCCTAAAGCTATATTAAGTCTCAGCTCAATCAAATTTTGTTAAAGGGTGATCGGACACAAAGTCTTGAGAGTTTTATTATAACGTAATATTCTTCATTATGTCATAATTTGAAGGTAAATTAACCAATGGAATCAATGAGCAAACAATAAAAGATTTATCACAAATGCCTATTATATGTTCAGGTGGTGAGTGGTGAGGCGGCTTGTGCGAATTATGAAGGTGCTGGAGTTGTCAAGGATAAACATACTGAAATTATTGATCGACAAAATTACTTACCAGAGTTGATATCGAATGGTGATCAAACCGAGCAAAAAACGGACGCCAAAACTTATATTCAAAAGGAATCAAAAGCAATGTCGGTTTCCAGGGTCAAAAGAAGGCGTTCACTTTTCTTTCTTTTTGCAAACGACAAACTAAAATCTTCTTCCATTTACCTTTGTGAGAGGCTTAGATCATTTAAAAAAGTTGGTAATCTCACACTCCTCGTTATAAATCGACATGAATAATGGAGCCATTGTTCTTAGGGTCCATCATCAAACGTAATCTATCTATATATTTATCTATCCATCAATCTTGCTAGCTAGCTAGCTAATTCTGGCAGCTGTTTTGCTCAATGGCAAGAGCAATGCTACGTTGAAGCGACTACCCTATTGATCACCGGTTCGATTTCTGCAACAACCCCATTTTCTTTGTTTATTTATTCTGTTTCTGCCGTCTCGGCCAAATGATACATTCACCATGTAATAACGGGATATCATTTCAAATGATGTTTTAATATGATAATTTCTATCGGATGATATATCGATTTCTCAATGAAGTAAGTGTCTGCGTTATCGTTCGCATAACCGGTATCTGTTTAGCTCAATGGTAAGAGCAACAATTTATGTGTGTGTGTGTGTGTGTGTGTGTGTGTGTTAGGGATTGTCAACCAAAATTTTAGTCTTAACATATAATAAGCATGGATGTCTGTCGAATTATTTGAAGAATGATTTTTGCATGTTTTCATTCTTAGTTGAGAGAAAATGCAAAAACAATAACGTATCATTCAGGAATCATCTAATTTTGGATATTGTCCTCAGGACATTCCGTAACATCTCAGTGATCTACATTCTGATGTAAAGTAGATTTCATGCATTCAAACTGAACTGTTATCATCCAGCCGATGGATGAAAGTGCCGTGGTCGCCTTTGAGGCATTCACAAAGCAATTGAACAAGATAAGTCGTAACTGTCTCGTCACACACTATATACAGAGAGAGAGAGAGAAGGAGAGAGAGGGAGGGAAGAGAGAGAAGGGGAGAGAGGGAGGGAAGAGAGAGAGAAGGGGGGAGAGAGAAAGAGAGGAAGAGAGAGAGACGAATCCTCACGTCTTTTGGTAACATCATGCTGTGAGTGATCAAGTAAAGATTTTGGAAAAAAAAATGGTGATCAATGAATAAGTTACTTCTCATTTTTCAAAAACCAAGCGTAAATACTGTCAGACACAAATTAATGGACCAAATTAGCATAAACTTACATTTAAAATTGAACTTTCTCACAAAGAGTCTATTGGTGGGAGAGGGATTTTCGAAAATGAATGAAAATGATAATGAGTAAATGTTTGGATTTTGAGTCCTATAGCTCCAGTGGTGTGGCCTATACGGTAGATACATACATACATAGCCAGCCAGACCAATATGAAAAATGAAGAAACATATGTTGACATTTTTATGGCAGTATCAGTTGACAGCTTCTAATAGATAGATAGATAGATAGATAGATAGATAGATAGATCACGTTTGATGATTGATCGTAAGAATAATGGCTTCATTAATCAACATTACCGTTCGTCACGAACTATCCGGACTGTTTAATAAGTCATCGTTCTGAACGCTCTGTAAATGCACATTGTCAATTTGATAAACTATATCTAAAGAAACAATGATTAAAAAAATCGTAGCTTAAAGTTTTCTTTTTCCTCCTTCAATTAACCGGGAGAAATTGCACATTCTCAAATTCAAAAAAATAAAAGTAATCATTTACAAATTGCTTTCACCATAATTTCTCGTTTTTTCTTCGTGGACTGGTTTTTATACAGTTTTCTTCATTAAAATAGAATTTCAGTGCAATTTGCATATTTTTGATCTTGGCAAGGAGACAGTACGTTTATATTGATTGGCCTAAATAGGGTTATCTTTATTTGTAGTATCTGTATTATTATACTCTTACAAATGAATTCTGTGGATTTCCAGTTGGTACACGGTTTGTCACCTGCTTAGCGGTGAAGGAAAATTGATTTCGTAGATAGTGATATTCACTCATGAATGCATCATTATTGGATCCTTAGGTCGTAAAAAAAATGGTAATGACGTAGATAGGGCTTCTTACTCATAATCGGATCATTACTGAATCAGTACGGGGTAAAATAACTGATATGGTCATAAATAAAGATATATGCACATGATCAAACCATTGGTTTATCTGTAAAAAGGAAAATAACTGTTAATGGCATAAATAGTGAGTTGCATTTATGATGTAATCATTACTGAATCTGTAAGTAGTAGAATAACTGATAGTGTCGAAAGAGAAGATATTTGAAATCATGCAATCTTTATTTACGGTGATCGGTACAAACGAGGGTATCATTATATATATAATGATATATAAAATTTTCATAGGTAATGAAAAAAGGATTTTACTGATAAAAAATGATTATTTTGATGGAATATAGCAACTTGCTTTCACTGTTACTTATTGCTTTTTCTTATCGCCTATAATTTTTGGTCTTTAACACATCGTAGAATCTGTAAGAAATGGTAATGGGCTGGCCATGTTGCAAGAATGGCAAACATCCGATAGACATCACGACTCACAACATGGATCCCCACAGATCACATGCACAACTGAGGCCGGTAGAATACTACATTGAGAGACGAACTAGACGAATTAAGAAACTATTGGCTCCGTGACGCCCACGACGGAGAAGTGGGGCGAATCCAGGGGAAGGTCTATGTCCATAAAGGATGTTGAGAGACTGATGATGATGATGGTGGTGGTGGTGGTGGTGGTGGTGATGATGATGATGATGATGATGACTTTTTGAAGAATTTACGTGAAAGAAGATTGTGTTTATCTTGGTATTTTTGTAACATTCGTATGGCTATTTTGCAACACATATTTTCACATGACGCATTGGTATTTGTTGTATCTGACAGCCACTAGTCAGCTTTCAAATCTCTAAGGACTTCAAAATGCCATTTTATTGGTCATGTGCTGATGAAGTAGACTTTTCAAAATTGTTTCAATCAAAATCCTTAAATCGTTTTCCTCTTATTTGAACACTTTTAGATCTATTACCAAGTTTGTTAAGAAGTACAAGATGATGCAACAATCTGCATGTCTCTCTCTCTCTCTCTCTCTCTCTCTCTCTCTCTCTCTCTCTCTCTATCTATCTATCTATCTATCTATCTATACATATATATATATATATATATATATATATATATATATATATATATATATATATATATGCATATGTGTATGTGTATGTGTTGTTAAGAAATGGATGTATATGGTCGGACGAAATCATCATAAATTCTGTTATACCTTATTGACACTTATTTGAAATGATCTCCTGTTATCACCCGGTGAATGTATCATTTGGTCAACGTAGATAAAATAAACGATTAAAATGATTAAATAGGTCTGCCGGCATTAGCCCCATTTTCATTAATCGTTTATTCTATATACGTTGTCTAGGCCAAATGATAGATTCAATGAGTGGTAACGTTACTACACGGAGTTTGTGCCACTTCCTCCAGACAGCCTAAATAGGATAAACAATAAAAAAATTGGGACTGTGACAGGAATCGAACCTGCAACAGATTATCCATGTATGAAAATATATTTACATTGAAGCCGGTTTCGGAAGATGACCTGGAAAATAAAGCGTGTTAACTAAATGCATGAATAAACTCAAAGTGATGTAAACATATGCAAGCTGATAGATAGATAGATAGATAGATAGATAGATAGATAGATAGATGTGAAAAGACTGAAAAAGATAAAGGTGAAAGATTAATATATAAGATTAAACCTTACATATGAAAAAGAAACTGCGGTAGAAAGCTATAGTAAGAAAGGAAATAAAGAAAGTGGCAACAGATATTATCTTCATGCCAAAGCACTGCTCTCCTTGTTGCTACCAAAAGCAGGGAAGACAAAATGAAGGAAATTATGCCCTAGCCGAAACATTTCCACGAATATAGTGAAGGCAGCACTCCTAACTTAACAACGCTAACCTGTCGATCAAAAAGCCCGGATCGATGATAGGAAAAAATGCTCTTATAAATAAACGAGCCAAAAGAGAAACACAAAAAGCAAAGCCGAGCAAATAACGTTTTTTTTCTGACACTGGCATGAAAATGAAAATTGATCTTTTTTACCCAATTAAATATTTCCACAATCTCACTGATCAATAAGCTAGATGTTTCTCCACGATGCTTGCAAGAGATTCTCTCAGCTCTTCAAACTGAACCACTCGAATATTACTTTATATTTGAATGGAGAAAGGCTTCTTTTTTTCATTCATAGATGAAAATTTTGAGTGTATTTTTATTGTTGTGTCTTATCTATCACGTAAAGAATATGTTTTTCATGTATCTCCCCTTTGAGCTAATGTTTCTGGGAATACTGCATTAATACTATTACTGTACGGCCTATCAATGAATATCCTCTTACCACTTTTTCAGAGTAAGATTTTCTTTTGAAGATCATCATCATCATCATCATCATTATCATTATCATCATCATCATCATTATCATCATCATCATCATCCTTTTAGCGTCTGTCGTTGAACATAGACTTTCCCCAAGATTTATCAGACTTCTCTACTGTCGGCATCACGAAGCCAGTACTTTGTAAACTTATCTAGTTCGTCATCTTATGGTTTTCGGTCCTGGTTTCACATGTGATCTCTAGAGATTCATATTGTGAGTCGTGATGTCTAGTGGTTGTCTCCCATTGTCGCGTATGACCGGCCTGTTTTCTTACGGATTTTACGATATCTCGGACCCATGTTTTCCCTCTAATGTATTTTACTGTCATGTGATCTCTCCATGCTATGGTGAGCATGGTTTTCTCTTTGTGCACGTTACATGGTTCTCAGTTTAAGGGTCAATCTTTTTATTAGGTTCCGTGTTTCAGCTCCATGGATGACTATCAGGGGAATGCACTGATTGTAGACCCTCTTTTTTTTAGCACCAGCGGGATTTTCCAATCCTTGAAGGTTGAGCTTACTCTGACGAAAGCTTGCCAACCTAAAGAGATTTTCTGCTTGATTTCTTCTTTTGAGGATTTATGGAAGATTCATTGCCCTAGATAGATGTTGCGGTTTACTTTCTCCAAATCTGTGTCTTCGAATTCGATTGTTGAGTCTTTGTTTTCCTCACATTCATTGTTTATGACATTTGTTTTACTAGAGTTTACGAGGAGAAGGTAAGCAGAGAAGACCTAAAAAGTTATTCAAGCTAAATAAAAGAAAAACAGATGAACTAGATATATGAACCTTGCTATAATATATATGCTAACAAGTTGTTGCCTGATCAACTTGAATTTACTTTCTTTAGCTCTGTACTCTTTGTGTATAAGTCAACTTATCTCAAAAAAACTTTCTGATCCTTACCTTTAGAAAAATCAAAACGAAACCAAACGCCCCTAGTTTATACACCTGCCTTCTGTAAATTAAGCAGGATTTTATTATTTCAAATTGAGCAATCGAACTCGTTATCAAGTATCATCTATGAACAAACACTACGGCACTAGAACTCAGAAAATATTAATACGATACCGACCTTCATCAAAAAATGTTCAGTTAAAATCAAGCTTTGGCCTAGCCGTCTTAATTTTCTAATACTACTTCTAGTACTTCTTGTAGAGCTGACAAAATGGGCTTCACAAGAATTGCACAGTCACCGTTGTTCTTTCCACTTCATTCTTTCAAATCGTCTTGTTTGATGGTCATTGGTCTAATACATTCCACAAATGCTCCGTCAAATTTTAATCCAAGGACATGCTAAACCAATCGAGCACTTTTACCTTTTGCTTCCTCAGGAAGTGTTTTGGAGCATTGTCATGCTGAACCATAGCTCTTTTTCGAATGTTTATGAGTGAAGGTACCATGTTTTCTTCCAACATATTATTTATTATTCAGTCGATGAAATGAAACACAAATGTGCCATTAGACCCCATACAACCTCAGATCATGACGTTTCCGACACCATGTTTG
>OY735198.1:81596227-81728727 GCA_963457665.1 Thysanoteuthis rhombus
TAAATTGATCTTTCAGTTTCTGTCCAGTAACTTCATGCTTTTTTATTATATATATATATATCAGATATTTTTCATAATTATTGCCGAAAAAAGCAAGAAAATTAATGTAAAGTTTCTACTGAATGACTAACTAGACTTATCATATTTTCATTTCCTTTCCAGTTTTTCCCATGATTATTAATGTCGTTCAGTGTATAAACTAATATTTTTCACAAATTTATGTCGTTTTTTTTTCTTTTCAGGTAAGAATTGTCCTGCTTCTTAGCAAGCAATGAAGTCAGAAATGAACGGTTCAGGTAAATTCTTCGAATCTTCAATTTCTCCGCCTCATCATTTGTCATTTTTGTCTGGCCGGAAAATCTTATTCACACTTCATTATTAAAATGATATTTATATTTTTCTCAAAAGATCTGCATCTTTAAAATGACATCATAAGAATTACCCATGACATAGAGAGTTGTTGAAATGAATGTTGCTCAAATCATAAATGACTGCCTCCTCACTTGAATGGGCTCAAAAGAGCGTTTCTGTTCTTAATTCTCGGTTGGATTTCCATATGGTTCGTCCAGGCATGCGTCCTGGGTGGGACGTTCTAGTGCCTCAAGAGACAAACAGTCATTCATTAATTAGATAAACGCCGAAGAATCGTTAATAACATGCGTTTACAATATCATGATAACTGCAAAAAAGAAATAAATATTGTTTACTCCTAAAATTATGTATTACTGTCTTCTTAATTGATTGGACTATTTTAAGCTCTTTCCTCTGTTGTAACAGCAGATCCCTATATTGATATCAGAAAAATACTGCACGGCAGACTAATACAAAAGACAATAACAGTATTTTTACTTGAAAGAATCATTATTGGTGTGAGTCTTACTACAAATATATATCTATATACAATATATATACACACATACACACCACACGCATACATATATATATATATATATATATATATATATATATATATATATATATCATCCACAGACAGCTGTTTCGTTGTATTACAACTCTTCGGGGTGGCTATAGACAATTCATTATTCCATCCACTACCGCAAGGCAGGATTGAAACCTTTGCTTCAGACCCAAAGGCTGGTATCCTACCGAGCTACGGAGTTGGACGGTCAGAAAGGCTGAATTTAAGCGATATATTTATTTCACCTTAAATTTCCCATCCACCAGAATGTTCTATTCCTATGGAAGAGCGTTGCATAATGCTTACAATGAACGAGTTAGCTCACTTAAAGAGTGCTCAACCCTGAATCAAGTGTTAATTATTGTGTCATCCACAGACAGTTTCGTTGTATTACAACTCTTCAGTGTGGATATATATATATATATATATATATATATATACATATATTTATATATTTATATATATAAACGATTGTGTATGATTTAATGATTTAATAATTTGGAAATACCAATTATTTTCATAAATTTTCATATACTTAAATAGCACATAAATAATGCTTCTTTTGAAATAGAAACTTTTGAAATTCGAATCCATAACGCAGGGAGGGGATAACGTACAAAACAGAGTAAATATAAACATAAGATCTAGTATTGATTTTTATGGCAACTCACACGATATTCAAGAAAAACTGTGGAGCAAATTTATAATGAGGATTTCATAAGTATATATATATATATATATATATATATATATATATATATATATATATATATATATATATATGAATTACACAGTGAAGGGGATAGCTAATGTGTAACATTCTTCTGTTGCTATTGCTTTCTTTCTGCAAAAGCTGATCTGAAAAATTTCTGTATATTCATAATTTTCTCATTGGTAGTGTAGAAGTGTTTTGACTGGCCAATGAATACTAAATATCTACTTTGTTGATTCTTTGCCACAGTCGCTTTTGTATGAGTCATAGCTTGTTCTCCTACATTGCAACTTTTATATACGTACGAGGGGAAAATATGGCAAAAACCAACAATAGTATGATGGACTCAACAAACCACTTTTAGAAAGTTGAGGGAACGGATTGTTTGACAAACATTCACTTCACTAATGCTGAATGGTCAAGTTTCAAAATACAAAAACTTGTAGCAGTAAATACATAGAAAATGTCAGGGACAAAAATTCGTCAAACTTTCAATTCGATTTCCTTTATTCATGAAAATGGTTTGTTGGCTACACGGCTACTCAAATACAAATACATCACACACACACACACACACACACACACATATATATATATATATATATATATATATATTTATGAATAAAAAAGACACTTGGGGGAATTTACATGTATTACACCAACTGATATCGGAGAATAATCATTATAATTATTTGATTTTTCATATCAGTTGCCTGGTGGTTACCACTGGAGACAGAGTAACTGCAAGTCTTCGTACTCCGTAGTCCATGGCAGTGCTCTAGATTAGTTTCATACCAGTTGCCTAGTAGTTACAGTGACTGTAAGTCCCTTCAGGTGTCCAGCTCTCCTCTGATATCGTCTTCACCTATTATAGCAGCACAGTGGACTGTACCGTCTCCACAATACCTTTTTCCTAGCAGTTAGGGGTCCACTAATCTCCCCAGTGTGCATGTAGTCCCCAATAATGCTGTGGTCTGTATGGCCCTAACCCTTCCTGTTGTCCCCATTCCATCCATTGTCGATTTCACTGTCTATGATACAGTTCCAAGTCCGCCTACTATTACTGGTACAACCCTAACTTTAACCCTTTTTAGTTCCCTTACCAGATCCTGGTATTTCCCTAGCGTATAATTCCCTTTCGTAGGCATGACTGCGTCTATTATTCGGCAGGTTGATTTTGGCTGCTGTGATCAGCGATTCTCTTTCTCTTTTGACATCTCCTTTGCATAGCCATCTCCACGATCTCTTGTCTGTGACCTTTTGTATCAGTCTTTTGAATTCCCTGTAAAGTTTTCTTCCCCATTTTCTCCTCTTGTTTGCTGTGCTGTTCCTTCGTTTGCTACTTTTCGTTGGACTTCAGACGGGTGCTTTGTATAATGTCTTCACTATTTGTTTACACATACTTTTCTAATCCTGTTTTAGCCATTTGGGCACAGTCTTCTATGATAATGAGTCCTTTACCGCCTTCTTTCCTCCGCACAGTCTATCTGTGTATTCTCTGGGGTGTAGTGCTTTGTGCATTGTCATAAGCTTCTTTGTTCGCTGGTTCATTGATTGGAGTTCTTCTTTTGTTCATTCCAGGAATGGGCCTGTGTATCTTACTACTGACACTACCCATGTGTTCATTCCTTTTTATCGGATTTTTGCTATTTAGCTTAGTTTCTAATATTTTTCTTATCCTCCAAAGATATTCTTTTCTCATTTTCATAACATTCGAGAACTCTTAAATATCTTTAAAACTGAACTCCATCCTAATGTTGTTGCCGTATTGTTTCATTTCGTTGAACAACGTTTCGAGTTCTTCCCTTTCCTTTGCAAATAGTTTTAAGGTGTCCATGTACATGAGGTGGTTGATTTTCCCCTTTCCCAAGGAAAATTGGTGTCATTTGCTGTTTTCCGAGATACTATTGAGTGGTACCATGGTTAGAAAAACCACTTGTGGGGACAAATAGTCTCCCTGGAAAATCCTCCTTTTTATTACTATCTCAGCAAAGTTGTGTCCTCCAGCTGTCAAGTTTACTTTCCAGTTTTTCATAAAGTCTTTCTATGAATCTTACCACAGGTTCACTGATCTTTAATAATAATAATAATAATAATAAGAAGAAGAAGAAGAAGAAGAAGAAGAAGAAGAAGAAGAAGAAGAAGAAGAAGAAGAATGATTACTATTATTATTATTATTATTATTATTATTATTATTATTATTACTATTATTAAGCGTGTTAAACAGTGTTGGCAGTGCGTTTCTTTTTTGGCAGTGCGAAAAAGCGCTAAATCAACGCAGGGATACTCGAACATTTGCATGTTTTTGTCTAGGAGAAACGCAAACCTCATTTCAAACCAGAGCGGTTTGGCACCCAATTTAACGCCCTTCTGACAGCCCCGGCAGTCCTCGCGACAATATATCAGCAAGACCGAGAGAATGATTCTGACGACTGGTCATCCCAGGATCTACTTCCTCTTCGCCCTGGCATTATTACTCACAAAAACATAATGTTGAAATTTATCATTTGAATTTAAAACAATCAACTTACGTGTTTAATCTATATGTACGGCTGATGGATGAAGACATCTAGAATCATAGATTCTGTCCTTGACAGTTAAGGTCTCGGGTCTCGATAATGGCTAGAAGCTCGGACAAAACCTTTCGAACTTGAGATAGGAAACGGAAAATCTAATCCTACCCGTAGCCTTTAATCAAACACATACATGCATGAACACACACACTCATACACACACACATGCACGCATACATTCATACATGTAAAAAAAACATTAAAATACTGTTTCTTCTTATGACGTGGTCGTTTTTCCCAAATTGTCAAATTATTAAATTACGCATTATTAGAAAAATCTTTATATATATACATATATATATATATATATATATATATATATATATATATATATATATATATATATATATATATATATATATATATAAATCTTTATATATATATATAAATATATATATACATGTATATATATATGATATAAAATCTTTATATACATATATATATGTATGTATGTTTATAACAAAATCTTTATATATATATATATATATATAATATAAAATCTTTATATATATAACATAAAATCTTCATATATATATATATATATATATATATATATATATATATACATGGGGAGAGGAGGGAGAGAGCGAACCTGAGACGGATAGAAATATAGTGAAATGGAAATCATATTTTTAAATTGTCGTTCTAATTGAAAGATTTTCTTTTATATTATCAAACAAATATGTGTGAGTTTAAGCAAATTGTGAATCCTCTATAAGACGTTCCGTAACATAATGAACACTCGAAATAGTTTCAAAATTGTTGAAGCAGGATATGGACTCGTTCAAAAGTGATGCATCTTACAGAGACAAAACAAGGCTTGAATGAGTTAAACCTCACTATAATGTCAGTTATTCTCTCTTCTACTTTCTTCGAAAGATTACGGCTTCCGGCTTTTAAGAACTGAGGCAGCCTGCTTCGTGAATAGTCTTGCAATTGTTATATCAATTGCAACGTTAGTATTTAAAAAAGAAAGTAAATCCGATTGTATTTTTTTAAAGAAACCAGTTCCTCTTTTTGTATTTATCTATTTATCCAATGATTTTTTTAAAAAAATAGAATCTCAGTGACGAACAACAATTTTTTCAAAAATCTATTTTGCAAGCGTACCTGCACTCTAGGTGGTCCACTATCTTGTTCTTCCTACGTCATAAGCATCTTGCTATCGTGATATGTACAGTCGGCCATCTTTGCTGTATGCTTAAGAGTGTGTCATAATAAAATCGATTTTTTTGTAGCTGGAAAGTAAGAGAGCGTGCTTACTAGATGGAATAAAACGTTATATATAAGTTTAGTGCAAAAATAATTGTATTTTTTATTATTTTGTATTTTGATGCGTATTTAGAAATAAAGTATCATTCAACTATGATCATAAAATATGCTAATTACAAACGTTGCATTTGCTCTATTAATGAACCTGAACGTTTTCTTTTCACTGTTCTGGTTTTATTTGAGGTTACCAAGTTAGTGATGAAAGAAAGCAAATTTGAACAATCTGATTGTTTGATTTAAAAATTGCTAGAACTGCTTGCAATATCAAAGAAGTATTTGGCTAGAAGACCGTTACCGTTGCTCAGCTCAGTATTGGTTCCAAAAATTTTAAAAACTGGAATGAGAGCTTTGAAGACGTCGACGTCCTTCTGTAATTGAAGACATCCAGTTTAGAGTCATTATTGAGATGGACCCACGCAAAGAAGTTGCAGATGAACTAAACCTTTATTATTCAACAGTTGTTCGACATTTGCACTAAATTGGAAAAGAAAAACGTCACGGGAATGTTCCTGCAGAAATTGAACGAACAAGGCTACAAGATTCTATCTCACCCAGCTTAATCACCAAAACTCTCTCCGACTGACAGCCACCTTCTTCCAGAATAAATGGACTCGTTTCTAGATGAGAAGTATATGTTGATTCCAAGGGATCTTATTTTGATTGCTGTAAAGTTGATGGGGAAATATATTGCAATCTTTTTGAACTAAGCTAATATTATAGTGCTTTTTTTATCATCCCGTTGTTTACGATATAATTACGATATAAGTATTTATCTCTTCTCGTGGACATTGTTAAAGCATGTGCCATACTTGTGACCACGCGCTTGTCAGAGAAGCTTGCTTTTTCCCGAGAAGATGAAACCATTATGAAGGAGTGTGTTTGAACTGTCCTTTTGGGTTTGCTGAAGAGGACTGCAGAATTCTCAACAGCAATGAATTCGAAAACAAGGATCAGTCGACTATTTGGATTCTGTCAAATAATCCTCAGGATGTAATGTTCCATTTAAAGTTGACTTTGAGAATCTTGTGGCAGGAAACATCATTATCCATTGCATACCTATCGAAAACCATAATTATTGTCAACGGATCGGTTACATGTATTAGATTTTGGATAAATTCAATGTATTTTTAAATGAATATGGAATGTCTCTTTAAATTAGTTCATTGATGAATCTAAAAACTAAATGCTGAGAATAGGGGGTCCTCTGGATTATTTGTTTCTTACAAGGGGGCTTCGAGTTTTCAACGTTTCGAAACCACTGATACAGCATTCGACGGGATTGATTAGAGAAGTTTCAATGAAGTTAAAAATAAACAACAAATTTTCAAGAATTCCCTTCGCCAGTTTGAATAGAGGTTGGATTTCATGAAGTCCATCTGAAGTAAATCAATTTAAAATATTGATGATATATTGATTTAGTATTGTCATGGAACACCTTGTAGAGTGGTTTTCAAAAGTGAATGTGACCTCACATATAATGTACGGTTTGTATAGTGCATCTTCTAAATGCTTTTGTAGACGATCCGGTCAATCTTTTTGTGTGTCAGCCATGTCTCCAAGACACAGTCAAAAGTCGGAAGGTTGACCATGTCGAAATATAGCAAAAAATAGGGGATATGAAAATTCGATTGATTCGCAGTTATTGCTTTATATCGCTCGATTAAAATGTAATGGCAATAAAGTGAATTACTGTTCGTTATACACATGTTCTGTTCTCTTTTTCTCCCATCTCCAGTGGTATTCTTTAATCCTTCCTGTCTTTAGTCAACTGCTCATCCTAGGAACTATCGTGTAAGTCAAGCCTTCCATCTCAGCAGTCTGTCACTGTCTAAATCAAACACAAAATCCAAAACTTACCCTTGATTCCTCCTAGCCAATCACTGCATAGCATCTTATCACCCAGATTCCTTAGACTTTTCAAGCCAAAGACTACTTTGCTGATCTACCTGTGTTAGCACTCATCATCATCATCATCATCATCATCATCATCATCATCACTCTTTTATCGTCCGTCGTTGGACATAGATCTTCCCTGGGATTCGATAAATTTATCTATCATGGGCGTCGCTGAGCCAATATTTTCTTGATTTGTCTACTTCGTCTCTCCATCTTATATTCTACCTTCCTTGGTTTTGCAAGTGATCTTTGGGTATCCATGTTGTGAGTCAGGATGGCAAGTGGTTGTCGGTCATTCTTGCCCATTTCTATTTGAATTTCCTAAATAATTTTTTGATGTCTCAGAGTCCTGTTTTTTCCCAATATATTGGGCTGCGGTACAATCTCTCCAAGTGAGTTCGTGCATAATTCTTTCATGTGCACGTTGCATATTTCTCAGTTTGAGGGTCAGTCTCTTGGTTAAGTTCAGCTCTACAGGTGACTATCCGGAGGATGCTTCGGCTGTATACTCTTCTTTTTAGGATTAATGGGATTTTTTCGTTTTTGAAAGATGAGCTTACCCTACTGAGGGCTTGCTATCCTAGAATGAATTTTCCTTAGATATTTCTCCTTTTGAGGACCTCATAGAAATTTGTCACCCTGGGTAAATGTAGTGGTATAATTTGTCCAGCTTTGTGTTTTCGATTTTGATCCTTGTATGTTTATTTCCAACGTGTATGTTGCTCAGGACGTTAGTTTTGCTGAAGTTCATGTAAACAACGACTTTGTTGCTTTCTTCATTCAGTTCATCTAGTATTAATTGGAAGGTTTTCGGCAAAAGGGACGATGCTGTCTGCGAGTATGACGTTGATTAGGTATTCGCTGTCTATTCTGATTCTTTTATTTTCCAAGTCTAGATTTTTAGAAGATCATCTCGAGGCAGGCTGAGAAGAGTCAAACTATTCTCCATTAGATTCTCGATCCTTTTTTTACACCCTCATCCTCAACCATATCACTCTGTCACAAAATTTGGCGCTGTTTTCCTTTCAATGTTCTGGCTTCAGGTTGACGCACTTAAAAATAAGGAAACCATGGTGCTAGAAGCAATTTCTTAGTACAGTAATTAAAAAAGGTATGAACATTCCTTGAAGTTTGCAGTTGCTGTTAGCGTGCTACCATCGAGTTTATGTTGTGAATATCGCGTCCTCCCGAAAACACGACGCGAATTTAATACTCATTGTGTTGTTTTGAATTCATCTAATGTTGGAAATATATGTAGTGAAAGGAACAGACATCAGTTATCAGTTACTATTATATAAACTCACACGCACATATACACGTATATACACACATTTTGTGTGGTAGTAGTCTGACAATGTGGAAGTGATGTATTTGAGAAAAAGAGTGTTGCATCTCAAAAAATGTTATTATCATAAATTTAAGGTTATATGCATTTTGCTGAAATTCCACCATCGTCTTCAAGAATCAATTTTCCAAAGCAGAAAGACTGTAGCAAATACAGTTCCCCACATGTCTGGATAGTATACTGAACTGGGGAAAGCATATTGCTGTTTGGTGTTGGTTTCACGTCAAGATTGTCAAATTACTATCATATGTACATATATGATGTAAAGAAAGTTGACAATTTGGGAAAGAAAACATTTGAGGCTGATTATTATATCTCAATGTCTATTGATAATAATAGCTGGAGTTTTGTCCGAAATTTGAATTTTTCCAAAGGTTCTGACGAAGAATGGTGTAGAACAACGAAGTAAAATTATACTTCAAGCAAAGCCAAATTTCAATATGGCGGTAGTGAATTTTGTGATGTGGTAAGAAATGAGGAAATACCAGGATGCCAGGTTCAATCTGGAAGCTTGATCTGTTGGTATTGTTTGTATTTTAACACATTCACTCTTAGTTGTCAATAATGTCATTATGGAGATATTTTTACGAAGTGTTTGTGGAAGATTCTGTTGTAGAATGTTCTATTCTGTCCCGTTCTCCCTCTAGGATACCATTATCCAACGCCCTGGACGTTTCCAAATTGCACCACAAATAGCAATACTAGTCATTAGTCAATGCGTAATCACAAAAAGAACGATATCATTCTTTACTGTGGTTAGAGTTGCATCACAGGTACGTCTCCCCCTCCAATTTTACTTCTTATACACTCGAATACTTTAACAACCAAAGTTTCATCTTATTCAATTAACCCTTAACCTTCTTACTTCCCATCTCCCACACGCCATACCTCATTTCCTCTTATCCTAGTCAACTATCAACATCAATTAAGATAATATCCATCGTTTTCAGAACAAAAACTTTATTAAAAGAACATCATTAAATTCCTCCTCTTGTAGAGACATTCTGTGAAGATCTTCAAATGGTTTTCAGATCTCGATTAAGAACGGTTTCTGTAGCAACATCATTTCTATCTTGAAAACATTCTAAAGCACAAACAGTTCGTTTTCAAAACCCGCTTCTATAACGACGTCATTGACAACGAAAGATGAATACATTGAAATACAAACGACATGAATCATCAAAACCAGCTTTCTGATTAAACCCAGCCTCCTGATATTTCCTTATTTCATACTACATAAAATCCACAACTACCACACTGCATCTGGGCTCCGGTTGATGAATACATACCATCGTTGTCTTCCACCATTTTTGATCAGGACATCTGCAGAAGATCAAATTTTAAACAAAACGTTAGCTATCATAAACAATTCTTTTAAAATGAGATGTAATAATCAGTCTCAAATCTTTTCTTTTTCACGTTGTCAATTTTCTTAACATCTGCTTGTCGGATCTATATCCATTTTTCTAATATATATATATATATATATATATATATATATATATATATATATATATATATATATATACATATATATATACATATATATTATGGAGCATAGGTTGGTTTAGGCAAAAAGCCGGAATTATGGAGCACATAGAAATGATCAAACTAACTATTATTACTTGCAAATATACCACGACGAGCAGAAATCAAATAATCAATAAACCCACAAAACATCGAAATGTTCTACGCGAGATTTGCCAAATAGATACATACATACATACATACATAACTTTATAATAATTTCATAAACACACTAATGCTATATTGTTTTTATAAGATTGTGATGCTGGAATGAGGTGAGATAGGAACATTGATATTCAGCATTCCAAATCCTGACTTGAACCAGAACTCGAACACCGCTTACTAGCACCGGTGACAAACCTGCAACGACCTCAACCACTAAACGAATTGTAAATAGATAAGCATATGCGTATATACATATACTGAGGTAGCCTGTCAGCAAACTTGGTTAGTCGACTATTGCAAGTGTAGTGGGTTTGATTCCCGCATTATCCCACTATTGGTCGTTAATCGAAGCAAATATCTACATAGATACGTACATATAAAAGAAAGAAAAACATGATGAGATGAACTGAACTGAACGCATATGCAGAAAATCAGACGAACACGGAACGAATTAAGTTGCCTGATTTATCGATTTTGATCGTTTTAGTTTAATGCAAAGTATGCTTCTTATCGATTGGCTTTGATTTGTATTTGTGTCAAAACTTTTATTAAATAAATCGTCTTTGACTTCAGATTCACCTGAGTGTTAAATGGTTAATTAGATAAATATTTGGCAAGTATTGAATTATTTTCTTCTTGGGAGACTGAGATACTGGGCTGTTGTCCATAAACCAGTTTCTCTGGGCGTGAAGACGGCTCAGTTTGAAACATTATTATCACAGCCCGAAAAACCTAACATATTATCATCATCATCAGTCTTTTAGCGCCCATCGTTGGATTTAGAGCTTTCTCAAATTTGATCATTGGCGTCACGGAGCCACAACTTTCCTAACTTAGATAGTTGAGCCATCTTAATTTCTGCCGGCCACAGTTTCTCATATGGTCTTTGGGGATCCACGCTGTGAGTCATGATGTCCAGCAGTTGTCTCACATTCTTGCAACATGGCAAGCCAATTGCCATTCGAGTTTTCCAATGTATTCTGCGAAACATCAGACTCCTTTTTTTTCTCTAAAATTACAAATGCTCTCCTGTGACCTCTTCACGTAATGTTGAGCACGATTCTCTCTTGTGCCATTTCAATGTTGTCCGTCTGAGGGTCAATCTTTTGGTTAGGCTCCATGTTTCAGCTCCATAGGTGACTATCAGGAAGATGCATTGGTTGTATATACTTCAGGCAGAGGATAATCGGATTATCTTGTTCTTGAAAGTTGATCTTCCCTTTCCGAACGCTTGCCAACAAGTGATCATTCTCTTGATTTCTCCTTATTCTGAGGAATTCATTGAGATCTATTGTCTTCGGATATGTAGTTGCCCAGTTTCTTCAAAACTGATTACCTTGACGCATGCAGGGAGCTCAAAGGAAACACCAAGTAGCTGACGTGCTTGAACCACGTGTTGAACATTAATTATAGACTTTTACGAATATCGAAATAAAGTCATATCATCATCATCATCATCATCATCATCATCAGTCTTTTAAGGTCTGTTGTTGAACATAGACCTTCCCCAGGATTCGCTACACTTCTCTATCATGGGCGTCGCGAAGCCAGTAATTTCTGAACTTGATGTGGTTAAAACTGTGATGTCTGAATACAGATAAGCACATTCCTCTCTCTCCCACTCTCTTCCTCACTCTCTCCCTCTCTCTCTCTTTCTCTCCGATCCATTTTTAAAAAAGGTAATATTTTCATAATTTGAGGGGCAATGCTCATTATTCTCATTTCGAAGGGTGAACACTCTGTAATATGATTCAGAAAGTATACATCATGTATCTTCCAAGTTTCAAAATAAGAACTGAGCATTGTAGCTTTGAAAATAACAAAAATATCAATTTTTTCAATTCAAATTCCCAATTAATTGTTGCCTAACGCTCGACGAGTCCAAAATAATGATATATTCTCAAATTGTTCCATTTATTACTTTCTCTGGTAGATAATTGCCTAATTACAACCATCATCAACGAATGAGGCATCGTTACCCTAAGAGCTTTATTTCTAGAATCAGAGTTTGAACTGAACGTAAATATATGAATTTTTTAAAATAAAACGCTCTAGGGGCCGAAAGAATAGGATTCAAAAATATCTGATTTTATTTTATGCTCCAGTTTCGCAAGTAAAAATGTCCCATTAGAAACTCTGGCCTCTTCCACTAAAACGAATTCAGCAGTTTCTATTCAAGAAGGAAAATCATCTCATGGAAATTTAAACAATATCTGTGAATTCTTTCACAGGGATTAACTATTATTATTATTATTATTATTTGGAATCTCACACCAGTTGCCTGGTGGTAACCGCTGGAGTTTGAGTGACAGCAAGTCTCCTCAAGTCTCCAGCCCTCCTCTCCTACTACTCATAGGTCGCAGTAATTCTACGATTTACAGTTTCACACCGGTTGCCCAGTGGTTATCGCTGAAGGCTGAGTGACAATAAGTCTCCTCAGGTCTTCAGCTAACGTCTCCTCCCTCTTTCGCATATCATGACAGAGCTACTATTCGTTGCAGTCCTTATATCTCTAGCACCTTCCTCAGTATCCGTGCAGTTCCAAGTAGCGCTGTGGTCTGTACGGTCTCTATCCTTCCCCTAATCCCGATCTCCTCCAGTCTCTCCCTCAGCGTTTTGGGGACAGTTCCTAGTGCGCTCACTATGACCGGTACTACCCTGGTTTTCATATTCCACATCTTCCTTAATTCTCTTGCTAGGTCCTGGTATTTTTCCCTTTTTTCTCCCTCCTTCTTTTTTACTCTATGGTCTGCAGGCACAGCAACGTCTACTATTTGGCAGGCCTTCCTTTTTTTTGTCTACTATTACTAAGTCCGGTCTTCTTGCCTGGATGAGGTGGTCAGTTTGGATGTCAAAGTCCCAGAGTAGTTTGTGGTTGTCATTCTCTAAAACTGCCTCTGGCTTGCGCTGATACCACTTTTCCACATGGTTGAATCCCATTTGTATTATTATTATTATTATTATTATTATTATTATTATTATTATTATTATTATTATTATTATTATTATTATTGCAATAGTGCACTCAACAAGAAGAAAAAATTAATCTTACATATAACGATCCATGCTATCAAGTATGTTGGTTTATCTGCCTATTCAGCTCAAAGAGTAGCCATGGAAACGTAAGTTTTACTCTCTTCCTCTCCCTAAAGCTGATAAAAGAGATAGAGCGAGTGAAGCTTATGTGACTGACTGCTGGCTCTTTGTGTTCGTGAGTAAATGGTACAGCTGAAAATCGTATATAGGCAGGATTAAAAAAAACAAAAACAATTTTTGACAGGTTTAATAGATATCAAATCTCAAATTACTCAAATCAAATATTAAAAAGAAATATTCTGAAATATCATTTTATCCATTAATAATAAGGTTTGAGTTCCTCGTGTAGAAAGGTCATTACCACAGAGGAGTGTAAACAGGTGGCAGGGTCAAAACAGATGTAGCAGCTCTTACTTGTTTACTTATAAGATTTGATATTATTGCGCATTGTGTCTTTGTTGTATCACTTAATGATTCTCATGTTGAAAATGCGCAAGCTGATGCAGTCTTTAGTTATTGCAGCATTAAAAAGGCACAGGATTAAAACATCCCAAGGTAGTTGATAGACAGCATTGCTGAGAAATCTTTGATTATAGATTCATAGCATCTTCTTTCAGTGACTCGCTATAGCCTTCTATGAATTTATGCCACCTTTCAGCTAAATTGTTTATTTCATCATAAAATATTGATTTCAGTTTCGGCTCGATGAATTCTTTGCAGAATTCTTTGATATTTTCAATTGTTGGCACCAAGACAAAGACTATAGCTTAGAGTGATAATCGGGAAGCGTCATGTCAGGATAATTTACTGCATGTGGAAGAACTTGAAAGTCGAATTTCTTGTCTAGTGAAAAGTATTTTATCTGTCAGCACGTTTATTCAAACAAGCCAGTTTCTCATTACAGTGTTATGCAGCGACATTATGTCCAGGTTCCAATAGTTGATAATGAAAAATTCTTTCTGAATCTTCACTGAACTCAGAACTTTCCCCAAATAGATTTTGTCCAAGTTAAAATGTTAGAGGGGCGTTTTAAGCACAATTTTGTCAATTTCCAATCATCAAAATAATTCCTTTTTCTCATTACCACTGACTATCGCCGAATTCGAATCCAAATCTGGATGAGACTTTTTCCAACGTAACAAGAACAACCCTCACCAAATTTAGGGGAGTAAAAGGCAACATTTGGAATCTTGACCAACTGATTGGCAGGAGGCATTCTTAGCGACTGAAATACATTGACACGCCATGTATATCTACCAAAATTTATGTTGGAAATGCGTAAGGGCTCATTTTATCCTAATAAATAAAAGTAAGATTTACCTATTGTGATTTGAAATGATTGATTGCAGGATATCTTATTTATTGAACTTAACAGACAAGTCCTATACAACTACAAAATCTATCTGACAGGCATGCACGGGCTTTTTTTCATTTTAACAAATAAATACATTTATACTAAAGAATGTTTATATTTCTAACCATTATATACAATACAAAGGTTGCAGTAATCATCTTCAGTCAGAATTGAAGTAGGAGTGGAGTTTGACACTGCAGTAGACCAGCTTGTTATGTCAAAAATAACGACCATGTTCTATGTAGAGCAATGAGTGGAAGACAACCTCAGATTTGTAGACGACATTGTCCTTTTTTGCAGAGAACCTACACGGCCCCCAACTAATGTGAGATGAACTAAATGAAAAGAACAAGAAAGTCAGCCTACACATGAATTTTAGCAAGATGAAGATCATGTGCAACAACCAGAAATAACTCCGTGGGAGGTGAAACAAGACATGAAAGAGACAAGAAAAGAAAAAAAAACTCTCACCAGACATCACCAGGGACTTACTCAGAAAAAAGGGTAAAATCAGAGAACTAGATAAGAGACGAGCGTGACAAATTCAGAAAGTATTGGCTCTGCAATGCCCACGATAAAGAAGTGTGGCGAATCCTGGGGAAGGTCTATGTCCAACGTTAAGAGACTGATGATGATGATGATGATGATGATGATGATGATGATTATTTCTCATTTGGTTTTGAAAACAATCGTTTGCCTGCAAAATACATATCACTGCTTTTTCCTATATTGACGTTTGTTCAGAAAATGCACTGAGTCACAGATGTTGAATATAACACCAACAGCACGTGAACAGTTGTTGTAGAGTGTAAAGAAACGTCATTTTTTTTCAATTCCCGAAGGAATTACAATGATAATCAACAGGAGGAGAACGTTTACTCCTCAATTTTTATCTTTCCTTAATATGATTATCTAATTAAGTAAATTCTTGTTTCCGCGTTGTTTTCCTTCATTATTATTTAGAGTTTTGTTAATTGGAAAAAACTAATTGTTCACTTGCTTCAAAATTGAATAAATTCTTCCTTTTATCTCCCAGAAGATTGCTCCATACAAACCTACTTGCAAATACGAGATTTAACCGGAATGTACCCAACCGTCATTGATATCTCGAGAACCTATTCTGAGTCCTTGCTTTAATTTGGCAAGAAATCAGAAGGGGTCATAAACTGTATGCTGGAACAGAAACTCTACCATGGAGTAACTCAGTCGGCTGTGAGACGCTATTGAGAGTGCCTTGGTTCTATGTGACCGTCACATTCATGATGACTGAACCAACCCATTCTTTAAATCTAGTAGAGGGTTTGGGTGGGGGCAGAAAATCGCATCACCCAAGACTGTCAAATAGCCTCCTCCCTTCGAGTCCAGATTTGGCTCAGTGTGATTTTTTTTTTTTTTTTTTTTGCTTTTCACCGTTGAAGTGGATGTGACTAAAACCTGTGGACGAGATTAAGGAGAGCACCACATGGCAGTTGATGAGGACTTTGCAGACTGTTTTGATACGTGGACATTTCACCGACTGACACAGTATATTATAAGCCTGTTTGTGCACTTACTACGAAGCGGCACTCGGCAAATGAAGTTCAAATCGATTCTCTATTGTTGACAGTGACTTTTCTTCTTCTCCTAGCAGTAAACATCATAATTGATTTCTCGGTGGTGGTGGGGGATTAATTTAGTTTTGAAAGAAAGAAACGTTGAAACATCAATGAATACTGATAGCTCGACCTGAAAACATTGATCAAAAACTAGAAATACAAATCTGGTTACTCGTTGAATAGAAACTGTGATATGACCAACTTTGGGGGGGGAGCATCCCTTGTTTGGGGATGATCAATTAGGAAATTAGAAAAAAATGGGTGACCAATGATGTGTTACTTCTCTAGCCTTTTGTTTGAGCGCTGATCACTGGATTGAAAAAGAAAAGTAGCGGGCATAAACTAAGGGATCAATCTACTAAAGACTTAATAGTAAATTGAACCCCCTTCCCCAGTATAGATCCATTCAAAGAGAGTTTTAAAAGAATTACTAGACTTAATAAGGAGTAGATGTTGAAATATTCAGCATTGCTGCTACATTGGTGCAGTTTGTAGACCTTATACATAACCAGCAAGCCAGTCAGCCAGCTGGACCTACTTAAAAACTAAAGAAACCTATGTTGATAGTTTATTTATATAGAGAGAAGGAAACGATTATAAACATATACAGACTTATTAATGATGCAGACACATCAAATATATTATTTTGATTTTTTTTCGATTTATCACGACTTGTAATAAATTCCTGTGCACACAAGTACAATCCATTAAAATAGTCAATATTCTTGCATACATAGGTAAGCATCTGGTCATATTCAAATCAATTCCTCCTACACATGACACTATTAACTTGGGAACACCACATACCTACATTGGGAACCTACATATGCGTATGCTTCGAATCACGAATACTCCAGTACAACAACAAAAAAGAGTCGAAATATTTCACTCTCTCTTTGACGTACACATGTTTTCCATTTTTTTTCTTTCTATTAATTACATTCATGTCACATTCTTTCATTTCATTCAATTCCGACATTTTCTCATGATTCAGTCGTTTTTTGTTCTTACTCTCAGGCGTTCGCCATTTTGGAATCCCACTGTAATCTATTTAGCCTCGTTTTGACATCAACAGTCTTCACCCATATTCTTCAACTTTAAAAAGTTTGATTAAAGCTAATACCGTGAATACCAGAGCCCAAAAATACTCAAACACCAAGAATAGAAACAAATTTTAAACCCTTAAATAACGATAAAGCCTTAAAGACGAATAGAATTATATCATCTCTAACCAAGATTTTTTTTTCAAATCGAGCTTTGAGAAAAAAAGAATTATAGCACACCTTACAGGTTTGTTTCCAAATGGTTTCCTTCTTTTCTCAACAATTTTTATCCCTTTCTTCTTTTCACCTTTTCATTCATCGCTCTGCGAGTGACTATAAATCCGTTTTCACATGACCGTATATGGTCAAATGAAGATAGCAAAGTAACGCTTTCTTGTTCCGCTGTTGTGTGGTTCTAACAGAATATTGTTTCTTCTTTTTTTTCTTTTCTCCGACTTTTTCCTCTCCTATTCCTCACCGTTTCCATCGATCCATCGCTTCACTCAAACGTGTTTTGAAGTATAAAGAACGAACATTTTATCTGCTGTCTGCACGTGAGACTTGAACAAATAAGAGACGCCCCCTCAAGAGGGAGCATAGGAAAGCCAAGCAAGCGAGATAAAGGAAACACGCCAAACTCAATTGAAGAATATTCTGGATCGTTTTTTTTTTTTTCTTTTGGTTTTTTTTTTTTGGTTTTTTTTTTTAGTTAGATTACAGTGAAACATTTACGCTCCATTTTGTTTTATTTTTCCGTTCATTGTTAGTCGTTTCTCTTGATTTTCAATTTTTGAGAAAAATATCGAGCTTGTTTTGATCAAGGACTAAAAATTGCTACGTAATCGAAAGTGTTATCTTCGTCACGAAATCCGTCATTTATTATCAGATAATGGATCTTAAAGCAGCAAGGCAATTATTTTCTCAGGTGAAATTGTATGATTTTCTGTCGCCCTTATGACTCTCGCGAGATGTGTAATTGGGAGACGTGTGTGAAGCGTTCATTTTTATCATATCTCCCACCTCCATTGCGAACACACATACAATAAGTGCCAGATCAATAAGTCGCTAGCCTAGCAAATAGCTATTAGTTGAATTTTGATCAGCATTTTTCACTGCATAATGTTTGATCTACACGAGTGCTATTCTCACTGAATCATGTACACAGACATGAAAGGAGATTAGGTTAGAAATTAAGTATTTACTGTGGAAAATAAATGTTTTGAGGCTACAAACTCACTGATCTACTGACATACATATAAACGTCTATATTAATGATTGGAAAGAGTTCGTTCGTCTTTATAAAGGGCCAGACAGTTTTATGTAAAGCAGCCACATTTGATATGAATACTTATTTTAGTAAGAGTAGATTTTAGCGTAAAAAATCCTTACTAGAAAGGGAAAAAAGTGAAGTTTTCTTTGCTTTCTTTGCACGGCCCCCGGAATAATTTTATGCAGCTACTGAAAACACAAACACCGTCCAATCCCATGACCGATGTCGTTGGAAGTCGTACCACGTGAATGAAAACCTTGACAAATTTAGATACAAATTAAAAATCCAGTCAAGTTGAGTTCAAAATTTGTGTATTTTTGAAGACAGGACTTCCATATTAAACTTGGGAATGTTATTTATTGCAGTCCCTGTTAGCCTTTTCATCTGGTCTATTATTGAAATTGGATAAACGAAAACCAGAAGGAAAGGATGGAGGAAACGGTCCTATCAAGGAAACAACAAAAAAGAAAGAAATTGCAGTCATATCCACTCAATCAGTTTTGAATAGCAGTTACATTCAACTTCCTACACAGCTCTCTGAGTGTTTTAGGCTTAAGAGAAGTCAGAAAAAAGCATTTCGTAATAGAGTCAAAATCAGCTATTGTTATATACAAATTGAACAATAGATAATCTTATCTTATAATGATATATATATATATATATATATATATAGAGAGAGAGAGAGAGAGAGAGAGAGAAAGAGATAGAGAGAGAGAGAGAGAAAGAGATAGAGAGAGAAAGAGATAGAGAGAGAGAGAGAGGGGGGAAGATAGATAGATAGATAGATAGATAGATAGATATTGAGTGAGAGAGAAAAAGAGAGGGATACATTGATCAGAAAGATCAGTATAATATTCAATCTGTGTGATGATATTCTTTACTGGATCAACTGCATTGACAAAGACTGATGATATACGCATATTCATTTTAATCTATCTCCTCTCTCTCTCTCTCTCTCTCTCTCTCACACACGCACGCTTTATTTATATATACATACATATATATATATAGAGAGAGAGAGAGAGAGAAACCAAGAGACACACACACACACACACACACACACACATATCTCCGTATTTATCTATCCTAACCTCCCTATATATGTATATATAGAGAGACACACATCCCCCGACCAGTATTTTCACACCCAAACACACACACACACACACACATATATATATATATATATATATATATATATATATATATATATATATATATATATATATATATATATATCGGAGAGATAGTGGAGAGAGAGATTGATATGTTATTTCATAGTGGCTATGCACGTTGTTACTAAAAAAAAATCTTGATCGGCAAAACCCTTGTCATTGGTCAATGAATGGGTCGATGTCCTTGACGAAATATTTAGACAATCGATTAGTAGCTTAGGAAATAAATCAATGGCTGTTTTCTTTGTAAATACAACTGTCAATCTCCTTATGTACCTGACTATGAACTAATAACACCTTCAAATGACCTGATATAGACAAGCTCCATCCCAACGCTTTTTGTAGACGGGCTGTTAAAGTGCAATGGAAAACATTTCCCATTAATTGCAAGACTCATAAGTACCTATAGTTTTCTAGATTCGATACATAGAAAAGCCAAATAAGTAGCTTAATCGGGCAGTCTTCGTATATCACGAGTATTATTATCGTTTTGGAAAAATTATGAAATCTCCTACACCTTGCCTCATGGATACCTTAGTTACGTATTTCTCTCTAGTGCCAGAGTTCAGTGTTCGAGACCAGTTAGAAACTAGGATTATGAATAATGATTTTTCTTGGCAGGCAGTCCCCAACCACTTAGAAGGTTGTTGTTACATATTCTTTAAAAACCTATTTTCCCTAACTAGCTTTGTTCCGTACCGAACTGAGTAAGTACTAGAAGCGAAAAAGCCCTTTCAATGAACATATACTAAAACAAGACTGACTGCTGCAGTGTCAAACTGCACCCTAAATCATGTTCTGAAATGAAGATGTTTACTGCAACTTTTATATTGTATATATAATAGATAAAAGAATTACAGAAATATATTCATTTTAGTATAAATATACTTATCTATGTTAAAAGAAATACAATCCTATATAAGCTTTTTGCCAATTTGTAATATAGATTTTCGTAGATACACAAGGTTTGTCAGTTTAACTATATTCGGTAAGATAAATACCACCAATCAGTTGCTCGTGATTTTAAATCACAGTAAGGGAATGTTACTTTTCAAGACCCTAAATTTGGTGAGGATTGTTCTTGTTCTTAACGCAGCCAACTTTAACCTTACACTGAGTGAAGGTGCATTAAATCTAGCCATGTAGTTACATTAGTTTAAAGGGTAATTTACTTTTTCCAACATAAAACGTACCATTGAGGAAAGAGCGATTTTTCACGTTTACTGTCCGTCATTGTATGCATAATGCTCGGAAAAGACCAGCAATTCGTCTCCCTTTCTCCTCCTCCGTGTATTTAAAAGTCTACTTAGCTTCGACGAACACATTTCTTTCTGTTCCTCTTCCTTTCTCTTCATTCTTTACGAATAGATATTGGTCTGGTGAGTGCAGAACGATTTTTCGTGGACAATAAAAGCTCCTAAAAATGGCTTCAAAGTCAGAAGGAATCGATATTATGGTGGCTTCAAGAAGAACCCACTTCCGTAAGTAATGAGAGTATCGTACTGCGTCGCTGTGGGAAAACACAAACAACCTTTATCGTGTTTGAAGCACCGTGTCTGGAAAAAAAGGTCTCTCCAAAATATAGATATACAATTGAATATGTTAAGTACGAATCGCAGTGGCTTTTTGATGAATAGACAGCTGCTTATTAACAATGTAGAATATCTGACATCTGTTAAGCCTGATTTCTAATGTTATGTTTTAATTAGCCCCGACTTCTGTGACCTAATGGTATTTTCACTAAGTCTTTCCCAATACTCACACACACACACACACACACACACACACACACACACACACACACTATATATATATATATATATATATATATATATATATATATATATATATATATATATACACAGTATATGTGGTACAAATCAGGCTAGCAGTATAACATAATATAATAATATATATCAATAATATAAAGCCACTTCTGAAATGTAATGGATTTATTTCATAGAGTGCTCGATACATACAACATTTTACTCATGAAGTTAAGTTGTTTTAGAGAAGATCTGGAAATAGATAGTAGAATATGGATTCGCTACACAAACTAGCTCATATTTCTGCCCTGTTCGGGCCTGATGACAAACATGAGCTAGTTTGTGAGGCGAATCCACATTCTACTATATATATATATATATATATATATATATATATATATATATATATATATATATATGTGTGTGTGTGTGTGTGTGTGTGTGTGTGTGTGTGTATGAAGGGTGTGGTTCCAAAACCCAGAAAGCACCATTTAAGAAATAATCAAATTGAAAATCTAATTCCTCATTGGAACTTTTCATCGAATCATTACCATATAAACATAAATAGATTTTTATTCAGTTGATTTTTAATTCGATTGATTTTTTTAATGATGATTATCGTGATTTGGAATCACACTTTTCATGTGTATATATAACTCCCGTGACTTTCGTGTAAATGAATCACCGTAGCCTACACGTGTAGCAGAACAAATTATCTCTAAAATTATGTAAAATTATCTTTAAAAAATAGACCTTCCATCTAGAATAAATCATTCGGAAATACCAGCACCATTGGAGAATTGTGTATCCTAAAAAAAACATAAAAAACACTTTTTGGAAAAAAACAAAAAATGTCTATTTCGATGGTACCAAGTACTAATGCAAAATTCCGAAATATTGGCACCAAAAATGTGACCACAAATACCCAGGGACACACATTTGAACAGAGGAGAATCTGTAACCCGCTTGCCTGGTGGGTCTGGCGGGCCATTCGTGGGGCTTCAGTGATCACACACACTCACACACACTCACACACATATGCACGCATACACACACACACACACACACACACACACACATATATATATATATATATATATATATATATATATATATATAAAATGGCCCGCCTATATATATATATATATATATATATATATATATATATATATAGATATAGATATCAGCAGCAGCAGCAGCCGTTATAAGTCAACATCTGGATATATTTCCATCGTCATCCGTCACGACCTCATCAACACTGACTTTGCCATGTGTTACCAGCAAGTCAATATTGTGTCTGATCTTTTCCTACTGCGTTCACTGTTCAGTGAGCACCAAACATTCAATCTTTGCTCCGTATGTTGTCTTTCCTTCTTTCTAAATGCCTAGCCTATCTCCATTTGGCTGCCGAATTATTTATACATTATTTTTGATCCTGGCCCAAACCCAGACCCATTTTTATCTTTTTCTATCTTTTAAAGTTATCTTTATGGTTATGAAACTCACTGCAAACTGTCAAACCGTTTGAATACTTCTACATCTTTCAAGCATACAAAACACAAACATTGTTTACCATGTAACCGTTTTGGAGATTTTAAAAACAAAACAGTTATATTAACATGGTACCCGAGCAGTGTTTATTAAACACCACCTTCCTTTATTATATAGTTTTTGCCATACATGTAGATTGTCATTTTATATAAGGTTTTATGTGTATTGTACATCAATATTATTTTATACTGCATATTTATTTTTTTAAACAAGGCTTACTTACGTTGGTTACCCTAAAAACTTTTTTAATGTTGAGGGATCAATGAGTATACCAACAAACATGACTCGCTTTCCATGTCATTGCTATTGATGTTCACCAATGTGAATATTAAATCTATATATATATATATATATATATATATATATATATATATATATATATATATATATATATATATATAATGTGTACTGTAGAGAATGAGACAGACTCGGGAGTAAAGTGTTTTGAGGTAAGGTTTATTAATCCTTAATGTAAATTGTCCAGACATGTTTCGGAATTCTTCCTACTTCAGTGGTGTGTGCTGTGTGAGAATGTGTTAAAAGTTCCCATGTGGAACCAGAGTCCACTATCAGGAGCTATATATATATATATATATATATATATATACACACATTGGGAAAATCATTATACTTCCTTTGATACTTTATTTACGGGGCGCGTTTCACTGTTTTCCATCATTTTCATGCCGGAATATGCTGAATCTAATTGACTTGTATTCCTCGTTGTCATTATAACCCTGCCAAGCCTCTCTCGTTTTGATATCGTGACTTGGTCGATGATCTTCAATTGTATCTTGTCGGAAAATACTTTCTCGTATATGCATATACATATATTCATTATTCCTCGCCTTCAATTTCTTTCGTGCTCACTCTTATCAGATTTAATGCATTTTATCTCTAATTGTGATTCTCTATAATTTTATACATCTCTCTTCCTTAAAATCATTTTTTTCAGATTATGCCTTATTACTTCACACTTTTCTCTCTTATTTTTTTAAAAACGTTCCTCCTTTTTTTTTGGAGATTCTTGTTTTTGATTTTTCCCTTCATCTTTTTATTCCTTTTAATCTTCAAACTTTTTTTTCTCACACATCATCCTTCATTTATATTGATTTCTTTGTTTTGTTTTTTTTTCAATTAACGCCTTTCAGCATTCATTCATCCATTTTTAGTCACGAACCAATCACAAAGGTGGGTTAATATTTTGCATTCAGATCAGGAAGTGCAGGTGACCGAGCAGTTAACAGCACGGAAAATGGACCACTAATGCGTATCTGTAAAATAAATTTGGCAGTTTTGAAATACATATTTACCAAACACTTGGTCACGGTTTCAAATGACAGAAGGGAAATATCGATTCAATAAATTTATCTATTCAATAAAATGAAATAACACCTTGCGCATTTAGATATGAACTTTGTTTAGTATGTTGGTTGAGCGGGTAAGAAATACGATTACCAATCAGTTGGTCGTGATTTCGAGTCATGATGAGGGAAGTTTAATGTTTGGTCTGGGTTCTTCTCAATACGATTGAAAAAACAAAGTCACCCTCAGATTTTTAATGGGCTTTTACAATGAAACTTATTACTGATTATATCAGTTAACTTCGCACTGATGCCCTTGAAAAAGGTACGAATCTGTCTGCCCTTCCACCAGCTAGGCAGGGCGGATCTGTCTCTCTAGCCTTCAGAAGGCAACCAGTCTAGGAGAAGGACAGCTCTGATTCCAAACCAGAGAGAGGAAACTCCTCAAGGCGGTTTGACGCTCAATTTGACGTCCCCCCGACAGCAAGGCAAAATTCTGACGACTGGGAATCCGATTGCCCAGGCATGCGCCTAGGAGGGGACGATCTATTGTCTGTAGAGTCAGAATGCAGGCCATTCATAACAGAAGTTTAGTGTGAAACAATATAATAATTTATTTGATTATTATTCACTCATCAACACGGCTTCCGTCATTATCAATAACCTACTTTTCATAAGCATTCTCAAGTTCCATAAAATTTTATCGGTAAAAGTAAGAAGAAAAAGAAGGGGAATATCGTTTCCACTTTTCATATGTCCTG
Source organism: Thysanoteuthis rhombus (assembly GCA_963457665.1). Classification (NCBI taxonomy): domain Eukaryota; kingdom Metazoa; phylum Mollusca; class Cephalopoda; order Oegopsida; family Thysanoteuthidae; genus Thysanoteuthis; species Thysanoteuthis major. Next base: position 81,621,492 of record OY735198.1, read on the forward strand.
TCAGCCAATCCATCAGATGGCTCTGTAATCTCCAGCAAAGTTAGTAATAAGATGGAATGAGATCTGGTGAATAAAAACGTTGTGCTACCTTTTCTTAGGAGATATCTTATAAGTTCCAAATGTAATCTCTGCTGTACAGAACCATGCATTGTCATGTGCAATTGATTAAACAGTTGCAACTCCCATGGATTATTTTCTTGCTCTTTTGGAAAATATTGCCATAATCAAATGTCTTCTTTGAAAGTTTGATGTTTGTTATAAATACGAGAAAATAGCATGAAGTACATTTTTGATAAAAATGTTATCGATTCTGCCATAACTGACTGATCATCCATCAAAAGAATGGTGTCCTGGTTTGAAATTCTCTGAAAAATAGAATTGTCCTCAGAAAAATTTAATTTGAAGAAAATTCGGGAACATCATGATAAATTGACTGGATTGCTTACTTTCCGGGGAGAACTTCGAGGAAAATGCAGATATTCACGAGAGGATCGTTTTCGGTTGGAAACAGTTTAAAGGTTAATTAATAGAGTTTTGACATCCTCCTACCTTATTCACTGTAGGCATATGTTTTGTTTTTATTTTTTATGTTTAATGTCTGACAGTAAATGTCAACAGCCAATTAAAATTCTCAGCAATTTTCTGTGTCGCTTCTGGTTCTTCTAAAATATACATTTTTTATCATCAGTCACTAATCCATCCACAAATTTCGATATGCTTTCACAAGAGTGTGGAGAAGTGCAAGGAACCTTTCCAGGTTGTTGCAGATGACGGTGAACTGTTGGATGGTCCAGATTCATTTTTGTAAAACTCGAAAACTTGAGTTTTATCAAACTCCAAAGGAGCTGACTCATTTTTCTACCGTCGCAAAAACAACAAGAATAATCCACATTGAAATTAGGGGAGTAAACCGAAATGTAAAATAAACATTCAAATGTGGCAGCGCTATTTTCGTCCATTCAAACAAAATCAGGCCATTGTTAAACGTGTTTCTAGCACATCTGTTCAGCTGAAGTCATCTTTTCTAAAAGTTTCAAACCATTCAAAACATTCCTTCCGTTTAAAAAAAGTCTATCCCATGAATGAATACTAGGCGTTGCTTCTGGAGCATCAAAAAGATACTTTGCGGAAATGCAAGTAAGTACCCATTTTTGTGAGGATCAAGTTATTAATCAAATTAATTTTGTGATCATTTAGGCATTTTAGAATTGTGCAGAATGCATCTGTTGCTCTAAGATTCCACTCATTATTTATTGGGTGATAACCTAATCACACACACACTTTTACATGAAATATTCATGTACAAACGCCTGAATACATTTATGTCCGTGTGTACATTATACAAAGGAATATAAATACAAATACACAATATACATATATGTGTATGTGTATGTGTGAGCGTGTGTGTGTTGTTTAGATATTCAATCCGACAATGAGATTGATTTGTATGTTTCGCCTATGCGGCTTTACCAGAAATTATGTTGGAAAACGCCATTTTGTAACTTTTTTTTTCAAACATCATTTATGGTGAAGCCATACAGACGGAATATGTGAAATGAATTTTATGATATGCCATACTTGAAAGCATGATCCAGGTATTATTTTTAAACATTGAAAATTGAAAATTTGTTGAATGTCCTTGAGAGCAAATAATAAAGACTCAACGTATACATGACAGAATCGTAAAGCATAAATGGAAGCAAATATATTTTCATTTGCAAACATATATATATATATATATATATATATATATATATATATATATATATACATTTATGTGTGTGTATGAGTGTGTGAGTGGAAGAAAAGGTATATAGGTACAATCAAAAATATACACAATAAATTCTATATACATTCTTGTAATTTCTCCATTCCAACAGTGATAAATATTGTTTTTTGAGTCAATATAACAGCATTTTATGGATATGTAATCTATTGCAATGTTTAACCGTTGCTTCACTTCACAAGACGATGTATTTCGAATATAAAGTAAAAGTAAGAGATCTCAGATATGTAAACACGAAATGTGACCAGAAATACATCGTGTATTTGAAAATCTTGAATAGTGAAACAACGGTTGACCATTATAATAAATAAATAAAGATATTAAAGCAACACCAATAATGGACTTGTTAGAAATTCCATGCCGTGTGGATGAAACACTGTGGTGAGTTCTCTCCAGTATTTTTCCAACATTCTAATGGACTAAATATCCATAAAACATTGTGTTATATTTACACATATATATATACATATATATATATATATATATATATATATATATATATATAGATATAGATATAGATATAGATATATAGATATGTATGTATGTATGTGTGTGTGTGTGTGTGTATTAGAATGGGTATTCACTACACGAGCACGTTTATGTTTCTGCCCTGTCCGGACTTCTTCAAGCGAATTATTCAGAGACATAAACGTGTTTGTGTAACGAATCCCCACTCTACAATATTTTTAGCTCTGCTCTAAACCAACTTAGTATTTAATGTTGAATGTATCGAGCACCCTTATGAAATAACCCCATTATATATTGGATATTGGATATAATTTTATGCTATATTGCATCCCTGATTTGCACTATATATATATATATATATATATATATATATATATATATATACATATATATATATATATATATATATATATATATATATATATATATATATATATATATATAGTTGGAATAACGAAAGAAGTATTTGTTCCTATGGGTGAACGGTTATAAAGGTTTTTTGGTAGTGATAATTTTTTCAGATCATCAGTAAGTATGACTTAATAGAGTAAAATCTGAGTCTCAAGAAAGATTTTGTCGAAGCAACCTTAGTAAAAAAAACAAAAATGTACGGAGAAAATGAAATACGGAATTGGTTATTTGTCTTTTGATATATATATATATATATATATATATATATATATATATATATATATATATAAATATATATGTGCATATATATATATATATATATATATATATATATATATATATATATATATATATATGTAAAGAGAGAGAGAGAGATGTATATGATATTGAATCTCATTATAGAAAATGACGCTGTAAGCTGTGGTATAATGTAAGCAACTTAAATGAATTAGAACTTTTCTGCCATGCTAATTCTATTTCCTCATGAGAAATCTTATTTCCCTTTTTGGTGTTACGGACGTAATTTTGATTATGTCTTTTATTTTTTTAACCATTCTCATGGTTTCTTTTGGTTTCACTCAGGGGATCAGGGATTTTTTTTCCTATCGATTGATTTCTGTGGAGATGATGTTTCACAGAAGGAAGAAGGGAAGAAAGGAGGAAAAGAAAATAATTTAAAGGAAAGAAAAAGAGGGTAATGGATAAAAAAATATGAAGATAGAACCAAAGAAAGAGAAAATCAAGAAAGAAAGAAAACAGTTGAGAAAGAGACAGAAAGGAAGAGAATCGGAGAGGTGAGAACAGAGATGACGAAATAAAAGAAAGTAAGGAGAAAGAAGTCAAGAAAGATGAAAAGACAGAAAGGAAGAAAGAAAGAATTAAAAGGAAGGATGATAAAAAGAAAAGGGTGTTATTTGAGGGAGGAATGAAAGAATGAGAGAAAGAGAGAGTGAGAGAGAGAAAGAAAGAAAAAGCAATGATTATCACAGATTATCACAGATTATCACTTTCCGTATCTTTAATTTTGATTTTTCGTTCTCCCTGGTTACTTCCTGTTACTAAATCTTTCTCTCTTTACTGAGTGCTTTGAATCCATTTTTCTCCCTTGTGAATATTCACATTACCGATCGCTGTCGGATATTTTCGCCCGAAATAACAAGTGAACTAGGCAGTGAATTACACAACGGTTCCCAAGATTAGTTTTCTGTTTATTCACGACGTTCATTCATCTTTTCTATCAATGTTCAGTTTTCCCTTCCGACCCACAGTAATTTTCCGCCCGATTTCATTCGCCCTTCATTTCATTCGTCAGATTATCTGTCCCCTATCCCCGCTTTCGACCTTTCGTTCTCTTTATCTCTGTTCATATAATTCTTATACAGGTTAGCGCAAAAGTCGCAGAGATTCAAAACGTTCATATAATTCGAGTTCTAATGGGTTGTTTTTTCTTTGTTTATTTTATAATCAACGAATGAAACGTATAAACAAGGGGGTTAAGTAAAAAATTAAAAAAAACTTATGTGAAAAAACCTCTCATTTAATTTAATAGATTTATGAAAATGATTCTCCTCAGTATACATTTTAAAGAAAACAGGTATACATCGGCTTATTATTCCATTATCAACATCCAAAACTAAAAATTCCAGATGAGTTCAGTTCTTAGAAAAATCACTTATCATGATGATGATCATCATCAGTCTTTTAACGTCCGTCGTTGGACATAGACCTTCCCCAGGATTCGCCACACTTCTCTAAAATGGGTGTCGTGGAGCCAGTACTTTCTGAATTTATCTAGCTCGTCTCTCCATTTAATATTCTGCCAGCCTCGGTTGCACATGTGATCTCGGGGGATCCATGTCGTGAGTTGTGATACCCATCGATGGTCCATTCTTGCAATATGGCCAGCCCACTGCCATTTGAGATCTTTAATGGATTCTATGATGTCCCTGACCCTTGTTTCTTCTCGGATGTACTGTGCTCTCTTGTGGTCTCTCCATGTGAGGCCCAGCATAATTCTCTCATGTGCACGTTGCATGGTTCTCAATTTACGGGTCTGCCTCTTGATTAGGTTCCATGTTTCAGCTCCATAAGAGATTATTCGGAGGATGCATTGGTTATACACCTTTCTTTTTAGGATTAGTGGGATCTTCTTATTTTTGAAGGTTAAGCTTGCTCTGCCAAAGACTTGCCATCTTAGTGTGATTCTTTGCTTGATTTTTTCTTCTTTTGAGGATCTCATGGAGATTCGTTGTCCTAGGCAGATGTAGTAATCTACTTTCTCGAGTTCTGTGTCCTCGGTTTTGATCTTAGTGTTTTTATCTCCAATGTGGTTGTTGCATATGATCTTCGTCTTGCTGAAGTTCATGTGTAGGCCAACTTTCTTGCTTTCTTCATTTAGTTCATCTATCAGTAGTTGGAGGTCGTGTAGGTTCTCTGCGAAAAGGGCAATGTTGTCTGCGAATCTGAGGTTGCTCTATTTTAATTCCTTTACTCTCCCAGTGTAGTCTTCTGAAGATCATCTCGAGGCAGGCTGTGAAGAGTTTAGGTGAGCTGGTATCACCTTGTCTTACTCCTTTCTGGAGCTGAAAATTGTTTCTTTCAAATGTCATCCCTTTCTAACCTCATAAATTCTTACTCTTACAATAACATTCTGAATAACATTCCAAGTCTTAGGTTAAATTTCCCCGAATATTATTTCTCTAGCTTCTAGACAAGCCTTGACTTCTTAATATAACCTCATCCTCAAAAAAATCATTTATAGTGACCTGTAGGATAAACCAAACTGATCTGATGTTGCAAAACACACCTCTACGATTTTTAGTATTATTTTTAGTAGACTGAACAAAGTCTGTTTTTTCGTGGATGATCAAAAACGGAGTCCAACTCTCGAAAACGCACAACCAAACAATTAATCATTGACTAGGATGGCGGGGTTTGCACGTTGAAATATGATAAATATTCTTTCTGAGTTAACGTTGTCGATTAGCGGTATTTAAAGTAAAATTCTATTATTTGAATTCGTTGCTCAGTTGTGTACTTTTCCATTATGAATTCCCAAGGTTTCCTTTATGTATCCGAAGAGAGAGAGAAAAAATTAAAAGCTATTAAAATAGAAAGAGACATGAATGTTTTAAAGCCCATCGTGCATTTTGAACGGGCCTATATATATACGACCCGTTTCTCAATGGTTGCATAAATGTTTTTTCGTGGGAAATGCTGCAATGCACTGTTTTCGCTGTCCTTGACACAGCTTTTTTGTTATTAACATATTTACATTTTGTTCTTATCGTAACAAAGAAACTTCTGGTTATTCGAACCCGTCTCTCTTGATGTGTTCACACACAAATTCGACTTCAATACACAAAATGAACTCTAAAGAATGAGAGACTCTGCTCTCCAACCAAAATCTGCTAAACAGAGTTATGATCGACAACGCAAATCGAGCTGTAACGACACCACTTGACAGTCAACTTTTTATACTCTTTAGGCACATCTACGATTTTTATAGTAACCTCCCTCGAATCGTAGGTATACGTCTCCTAAATTTCTCCAAATGAATTTCAATCTATATATCTGCTCATGTTTGTCAATGCAATATCTCCAAATGTGCTCATTGAATTCCAGCAATGGATGGGACTGATTGGATTTTAGGGTTGCCCCAGGATTTATTACTGGCACCTCTCCAGAATAATAGCTATCAGTGAACTGATTTTTCCTCAAGTCTCCAGTGACGATGGGGAAGGTGGAGGCATGCGCTCTCTGAGTGCTTTTTACTTATTTCTGTTATTGTTCAAATCCAGGAGAAAATCAGCATGGGAGTGCTTCTCTATGTCGTAGCTACTTTCAGGGATCATTACTTTTGTATTGGATTTAATCCCTCTTGTGTCCCTTCTTCGATGCCAAGTGCCAGACTAACCCGAGCTCAATAATTCGCAAAGAAAGAGCGGAGAGTCGATATTAGAAGTAAATTTGATGATTTTGTAAAATGCATTCCTACTTCTAAAGCCCAACTCAGCTTGACTTGTTTTGCTAATGTTTGGAAATACCGTTCACAGGAACTGCTAATAAGAGAGTTGAAATGGAATACGCAGTTTTGGAATAATATTGAACGGAGAAATTAATTCTTTTTTATTTACTCTTTAGATTTTAATGGCGCACGGGAGTTTGACCCAAACGCAACTTGTTTCTTTTTGTTTCTTTTCATCCATTGAGTTTTTGCATAAGTATCAAAAGATTGTAAACACTGGAGGTTGAGTGACAGTAAGTTTCCTCTTTTATCCAGCACTCTCCTCAGTATTTTCACTGTTTACAGTACTGCTGTTGTCTGGGGGGGTTTTCTTTTTCCCTCAGATCCCTACTTGCTCCAACTTTTCCGCAACACTTTCCAAGTTCGTTACCAGCCTTTCGGCGTCGACTGACACAAATCCCGACTTCACCTTCCATAGTTTATTCAGTTCTTTGGCGAGGCCCAGATATTGGATAAGTGTCTGGGCGTCACCAAAATTTGAATCTGTCCAGACGTCTGCATTATAAATCCGCCTTGACAAATAGAAAAAAAGAGTTAAAAACGTGATGAAAATTCAGAATGAGGCTACGGGGAAAGAATTCAGATCGAGGCTACGGAGGAAGAAAGAGACATAAAAAAAAGGTGACAAGAAAACAATAAATTGTGAAAGGAAAGGTAGCAAGAAAAGAAGAAACGGTTTTATAAGTTGGTGGGAAGTAAAGAGAATATTAAAAGAGATACGGACTTTGGTATGCAAGGCGAAGTGGGGAGGTTATGAGGGATGTAGGATAAGCAGGAGTCAAATAGCGACAATTCAGCAGAGAATTTGTGGCGTTAATTTAGTTAAAAGGTACGCACTTTCCGTTGCTACGAGAGACCGACAATTAAGAAAAGTAGAGCACGACTGTAAAAGTATAATGAATATTCTGGTTAGTCACCCAATAGAAACCTTCCCGTGACTAACATCTTCATGCACTATGCTGTGTTGGGGGTTATCAGTTTTTAAAAAAATTGAAAAAATGGGTGATCAATAAATAAGTTGCTTCCCTCGCCTTTTGTTGGGCAGTGATCGCTGGAGAAGGTCCTATTTGAAAAAAAAGCTGGGGGACACAATATAAGGGATCAGTTAAGCATAAACCTACGTATTAAATTGAAAAAAACTTCGCCACTAAAACCCTATTTATAGGGGAATTTTGAAAAAAGAGTTTTTCCTCTACATGATGTTGGAATTTCAACCCTCTGACTCCATTGGTGCGGCCTGTACGCGTGACACAGGCATACAAAGCCAGACATACAGCCACACAGCCATATCAGCTTAAAAACTGAAGAAACCTATATTGGCAGTTGTGGTTGACGGTTTCTAAGAGCACAAAACAGCAGAGAAGATCAGGAGGAAGGGGTCGGATCAATGACGAAGGATTGTCATCATTATAATCATCAGCAGCAGCAGCCTGTTAGCATCCGTCGTTCGACATGGACCTTCCCCAAGATTCGCCAGACCTCTCTATCATGGGTTTTGCGGATCCAGTACTTTCCTAAACCCGTCTAGTTCCTCACGCTATCTTTTTTTGCTGTCCACAGTATCGCGTATGATCTCTAGAGAACTACGTTGAGAGTCGAGCGGTTGTCTGACACACTTGCAATATGACCAGCCCATTGCCATTTGAGTTTCCTAATACTTTTTCTTCTTTGATATCTCTGACCCCTGTTTATTTTCTCGTTCTTCGACCAGACAGGTCTCGGTTACGACTTTGAAAGGTGGTCTGTCGAAGTGTTTTTCCATCTTGGTTCTCTTTGCTATAGCAGTCAAAGAATGTATCGACTCAGGCTCAGAGGGCTCTCATGAAGAACTACAATAATGAGTTGGCGTCCGGCCTAGGATAATAATAATAATGATGATAATAATGATGATAATAATCAGCTGGAATAAAAAAAATGGCATGTGTGAGTAAAGCTATTGATTGTTGAAATGGTGCAAAACACAGCACTGCTGTAAAATTTGGGAACGATGAGAGGTGGACTGAAAACCCAAAGAGACTTGCTGTCACTCTGCCTTCAGTTATGCCCGCCAGACATCTGTTGCCGAAGTGTAAATAACAGCACTGCTGTGGGCAACGGGAACGTCGATAGAAAGTCTCCGGTGACGATCCGCAGACACCGGCTTTGAGCAAGCATCAAAAATCCTTTCTGAAAATGAAAAAAAAAAAAACATTTCCATTACTAAGTAGCAAATCGAAGATGGCGTTAACATTCGAAGAGGGTTGGCAGAATGGTTACGTTTTGCATTCTTCTCAATCATTAGGAATTATCGATAAAAATGGTTGCTGTTTCGTCTATGAAATAAGACGTTGGATGTGAGTTCTAATCTCATCTAAGCTACATCTCCATTCCCAATCACGATACATGTTCGAATAAGCTTACTGTAATATTACTAGGTGGCCATTTCAATTTGTTATACAGACTTAGCAAATAAAAATACAAAATTTCTTTGGTTCTTTTCCCTCTTTTAACTGAAACTGCCGTGGCATTTCGAGGGAGGGTGTTTATATATGCCCCTCATGTATGAGTATATATACACTTGTATGTGTCCACGCATATGTAAATATATGATTGGGCGGGCGAATAATTGCGTACGCCGAACTATGTACACGTACGTATGAAAGTATGCGTTTGCTCGTGTGTAACATCGTCACACGTTAATGGACAGCAGGTGAAAGGTTATGTGCCAAAGTTATCCGAGGAAGTAAGACGCGTTTTGAACAATAATTGATAGATAAGGAGCCTGGAGTGTGTCTAGATGTTAGGGTGAATGTATACAGAAGAGAAAGAAAAGAAAGAAAGAAAGACAAGAAAGAAAAGAAAAAGTGATGAGATGGGCTAGCAAAACGGTAGTAGACCAAAAAGCAGTAAAAATGCTGACAGAAGAGAAATAAAAAAGAAAAGGGAGTAATTGATTATAAATAGGTTTTTGAAATCATCAGGGTTAGTTCTCCGCCCAGCGCCCACGTCATTCGGGTCGCGTGTCCCGTAGCGGCCGGAATTAATGGAGCTTGATTAAAAGCGGAGAAACCCTTGATACTTAGCATCGGACGCAGAAAGCCTTTTTCTCATAATCTCTCTGTTTCCTCCCTCTGCTTCTCTCTCTCTCTCTCTCTCTCTCTCTCTCTCTCTCTCTCTCTCTCTCTCTCTCTCTCTCTCTCTCTCTCTCTCTCTCTCTCTCCTTTCTCACCCAGGACTAGGATGTTTATGTTTGGGTCTCGAGCGAGACCGAAAAACTGCTACGATGTTTTGACCGAATCTATTCGCAATGTTTACATTTTTTATATATATTTTTCAAAATCATAATTCAATGGATAATATTGTTATGAGCTATTTTCATCGTTATTTAAACTCAAAAATATCTACGACGTACTGCTTTGTTTTGTTGTTTTTGTTTTTTTTTTTCCTTCATTCAAAACAGTCTTCTTTTTTCTTTTGGAATTAAAATAGTCATGCAAAATGCTTTTACCTACAGGATGCGTCATCCCTCTCTCTCTCTCTCTCTCTCTCTCTCTCTCTCTCTCTCTCTCTCTCTCTCTCTCTCTCTCTCTCTCTCTCTCTCTGTACATTCTCTTGCGTAGACTGAATTAGAGACCAACCAAAATGTTGCCCATTTAAATAATATCAGTGAAGGCAAGACAGTCCAAATAACCTGAATATTCAACTCAACATTACATATATAGTATCTCTTATTTGTGATTGACCCCTGCATTAATTTATGGCCGCAGACAATTACTTCCTTCCTGATTTCCGATGTATAAAACCATAAGCAATGTATTTATATTATACGTTTCTCTTATTCGTTTTATTACTGCATTGGTCAATTTATGATCCATGACTATAACCCTTTTCCTGATTTTTAAGGCATTGCTATTGTAAAATCATTTATGATGTAATCATAGAGGGAATAGTCCTATCTTATCGGCAACGCTTGCATCAATTCCTGACCACTAACAATCCCTTTATCCCTGATTTTTAGGACTGTTCGATGGTAAAAATACCATCAATGTATTCACTTCGTATGTATAATCTGACAGAAATAATTATGGCTGCATTATATTACTTTGGAACGACCTCCAGTTATTATACGGTAAATACAGCGTGAAAAGACTGAACAATCAACGAACGCTGCAGACCCTGCGAACCTGTGACCGATAGGTAGCTGCTTTAACTTTGCATCTCATTTATCATTGAGCTAAAAAGTCGTTGGTAATGCAAAGGCCCAAATAACTGCTTAATCTTCAAAGTCTCAGTTTGTTCATTCAAATGCATTCCTGTTGCAGTCCTTTCTTCAATTGTTTATTTTATTTACATTGTCTTGGCCGAATGATACATTCAACGTATGATAATGCAAGATCATTTCAAATAGAGTTCTCAAGTAATATAACGCTTTCAAAATGTATATAAATTCATATATATATATATATACATATATATATATGTGTGTGTGTGTGTGTGTGTGTATTCATATATATATTTATATTCAACGTTGAATAATTAAAGAATAATTTTGTCATTCTTGTAACTATCGTTTCGTCGTGCTTTTCGTGAGTGGAATCCAAGAAACAAAATCCTTTTCGGTTAATTTTAGATACTGCGTTCTAATGATGACTTTAAAAGTAATTAGATTAAACCTGAAAATAATCCGCCGCTCTTGATGAATGGTTGAACCGAGAAACACGTGCCAGGAGATTTTTTTCCACAAAATTTTAAGTATATCGTTCGATATTATAAGATTAATATATTGAGCCCTTTTTATAATTATTTTCAACATTTTTATGAAGATAATCAAATTTTAAAATTCAACTGCTCCACTCAGTTTATCAATTAGAAAAAAATAAAGTTGCAATTTCGATATATATATATATATATATATACATATATATATATATATATATATATATATATATATATATATATATATATATTCTTGAAAGCCTTATAGTTTTACACACCAAACATTTAAAAAAATGTATCACTCCAGTCACTTATTTCCTATTCATGTGATTTTTTTCAGTGTCGTTTTTTATGTTTTGCATATACCTTGTTATCATACTGCTATGTGTAAATATTTCACGTTAGAAACATTAGATGTTAACCATGCAACTATATATATATATATATATATATATATATATATATATATATATATATATATATATATATATATATATACTTGTTGAACATTTTAGGGTAACCTATGTAAGTGAGCCTTGTTTCAAAAAACAAATACGTAATATAAAATAATATCAATATATGATACACATAGAACATTATATAAAATAACAAGTACATGTGTGACATAAACTATATAATAAAGGGGGGGTGTCTAATCAAAACTGCTGGGGTACCATGTTAATATAACTGTTTTGTTTTTTAAAATATCTCAAAAGGTTTCATGGTAAACAACTGATGATCCAAACAAGAGAAAATTTATGCATAGTACAATAATAACAAAGTGTATGTGAAACAGGGAGAAAACACTTTTGAAGATTACATAAATTGCATTGACAGACATTGGGAAATGGATGAGTGAATTGGCACGAAAAATTCTATTGAAAAAGTTTTTTAATGTTAAGTCTTTAAAGCTGTGAAACTCTCCAGAATATATATATATATATATATATATATATATATATATATATATATATATATAATATATATATATATGTGTGTGTGTGTGTGTGTGTGTGTGTGTGTGTGTGTGGAGAGAGAGAGAGAGAGAACTATTTCTCCTTCGAAGCATGATGTATGTCTGGGACGGATACAATTATGTATATTGATTGTCAATAAAATTAAGAAAGTATTTAATTAAAATTTGATTATTATCGAACCTGTTTTTTCAGTTCATGCAATTAATTTTCCCTCAGACATCTAAGTGGCTGCACATGATGAGTGCCTAATGCCTCATCCATTGCGAAAATGCTTTTATGGTTTACCTCCTTTTTTTTCAGTTTTTCTTTTTCAATATTGATTGTTATGTCCTTGTCCTCAAAATATTTGTTGCACATGACATTCTGTAAAGCCCAACTTTTTTGCCTTCTTCATTCAGTTCGTCAAATATTATAAACATTGAAAGCAATCTTAATCCCCTTCATTATTCTCCTGTTCTAATACATAAATAAGCAGTGCCCTCACTCTGATTGCATCATTTGCTCTTCCTGCCCAGGCTCCACATATCTCTTTTGTCTGGTGTGGCAATACGTAGAATACAGAGGCAACGAGCCTCCGAAGTGACGCATACATCCTTTCGCTTACGGGACTTATTATTTAAAAGCGGTCACCAATCTAAGTACTGATCAGACTTGACGTTGCCAAACTTCGGTGATCGTACGAGAACTGGCGTATTCGACGTGTTATGGCCCTAAGCTAACACACGAAAAAAAATATATCAAATCACGGTAGCCTTGCAAATGGCCACCCAACTCTCCGGACAAGTGGGCTACAGATTCTTCTCCCTTTGCTAGTGTTTGTGTGTGTGTGTGTGTGTGTGTGTGTGTGCGTGTGTGTGTGTGTGTCCTCGAGCACTTCTGGACACATTTTTGAAACGACAACATAAAATATTTGTATGAGTAGACCACAAGGCACCATAGGAAAACTTTTTTTCTTGATCTCCACGGTCATTTCAGACCAACAATGTCCAAATTTTGTGCTTTTTTTTTTTTTCTTGTTTTCCTTTCCTCGACCTATCTTTTAAGATAGTTATTCCAGATGATTGATGCTAGTGCACGTGTGGGCTAAGATGATTCATTTATGCAGGTACGGATTTTTATTTAACTTTTAACGCGTAACAAATTGCCCCTTGACTGGTTGTGGATAATTGTAGAAGACGTTTGTTTAACACAACTCTCACGAAACCTTATTACTTGTGTCATGTGCCGCTTGGTTGTCGTTCGATATCTTAGTGATATGCACAGTCAGCTTGAGCCGTTGCCAACTTAGTGAGATTCACGTGGACGAAAAGCGAGGATCTCCATTCAACTTCGACGTTTTTCCTCCAGTAACAGTCATATTTGATTTCATGAACCATTGACCATTACTATTGCTATCGACTCTAAAATTATTATCAGTAGTAGTAGTAGTAGTAGTAGTAGTATTTGGATCTCTGTTCATTACAATTGAGTGCTGAGGCATTACCAACAATTTAGGGCAAAATAAGATTCAAGTGATGTACATTTCTTTCTTCCCCAGTCTTATTTTCAATGTTGCAGGGTTTTTTTGCGTGTTGCAGTTTTTTGAGTATTATGGTTTTTTGTGTGTTACAGTTCTTTCTGTGTAACAGTTTTTTGTGTGCGTTGCATTTTTTGTGTGTTACGAGTTTTTGTATGTAGCAGTTTTTGTGTGTTACAGTTTTTGTGTGTTGCAGTTTTTGTGTGTTACAGTTTTTGTGTGTTACGAGTTTTTGTGTGTAACAGTTTTTGTGTGTTACAGTTTTTGTGTGTAACAGTTTTTGTGTGTTACAGTTTTTGTGTGTTGCAGTTTTTTGAGTATTATAGTTTTTTTGTGTGTTGCAGTTTTTTTTTTCTTCTTTAGTGTTACACCTTAGATTATTATACAACAGATGATAGTGTTCTTCTCAATGTCTGTGCAGTGCCTGAAAGCACTATCTTCTGGATTTAACGTAGAAAAAATAAGGTCGACAGGGATTTGGGCGAGATGTCTCTCAGTGCCTTTCTTGATCATCCCTTGTGCTCTGACAATAACAGGGACAGTTTGCCATATCTTTTCTATCTTGATTTCAAGGCCCTTGTACTTGTCTAGTATCACAAGCTGCTTTACAAACATAATTCAATCAGATGGCACACTCATGTCAATTAACAGGCCATTTCTTTTCTGGAGGTTCTCATCTAACACATCGATTCTATTTGTTTTGATAGATCCTGTCGATAAAATTCTTCTTCTTATTAATATTATTATTATTATTATTATTATTATTATTATTATTATTATTATTATTATTATTATTATTATTATTATTGTTTGGAATCTCACACCAGTTGCCTGGCGGTAACCGCTGGAGTTTGAATGACAGCAAGTCTCCTCAAGTCTCCAGCCCTCCTCCCCTAGTAATCATAGGTCGCAGTAATTCTGCGATTAACAGTTTCACACCGGTTGCCCAGTGGTTATCGCTGAAGGCTGAGTGACAATAAGTCTCCTCAGGTCTTCAGCTAACGTCTCCTCTCTTTCGCGTATCATGACAGAGCTACAATTCGTTGCAGTACTTATATCTCTAGCACCTTCCTCAGTATCCGTGCATTTCTCAGTAGTGCTGTGGTCTGTACGGTCTCTATCCTCCTCCTAATCCTGATCTCCTCCAGTCTCTCCCTCAGCGTTTTGGGGACAGTTCCTAGTGCGCCCACTATGACCGGTACTATTATTATTATTTGCAATCTCACACCTGTTGCCTGGTGATTACCCCTGGAGTTTGAGTGACAGCAAGTCTCCTCAAGCCTCCAGCCCTTCTCTCCGAGTTCTCATAGGTCGCAGTAATTCTGCGATTTACAGTTTCACACCGGTTGCCCAGTAGTCATTGCTGAAGGCAGAGTGACAATAAGTCTCCTCAGGTCTTCAGCTAACGTCTCCTCACTCTTTCGCATATCTTGACAGAGCAACGATTTGTTGCAGTACTTATATCTCTAGCACCTTCCTCAGTATCCGTGCAGTTCCCAGTAGTGCTGTGGTCTGTACGGTCTTTATCCCTCCCCTAATCCTGATCTCCCCCAGTCTCACCCTCAGCGTTTTGGGGACAGTTCCTAGTGCGCCCACTATGACCGGTACTACCCTGGTTTTCATGTTCCACATCTTCCTTAACTCTCTTGCTAGGTCCTGGTATTTTTCCCTTTTTTCACCCTCCTTCTTTTTTACTCTATGGTCTGCAGGTACAGCAACGTCTACTATTTGGCAGGCCTTTCTTTTTTGTCTACTATTACTAAGTCCGGTCTTCTTGCCTGGATGAGGTGGTCAGTTTGGATTTCAAAGTCCCAGAGTAGTTTGTGGTTGTCATTCTCCAAAACTGCCGCTGGCTTGTGCTGATACCACTTTTCCATATGGTTGAATCCCATTTGTTTGCTTAGTTCCCAGTGTATCATCGTTGTTACTCTATCGTGTCTATGCTTATACTCCTTCTGGGCGAGTTGACTACATTCACTAGTTATGTGGTTTACTGTCTCATCTCTTTCACCGCACATGCGGCATTTGCTGTTTGTCTGTGTTCTGTCGATTTTTGTTTTTATGTAGTTTATCCTTATGCTTTTGTTTTGGGCTGCCATGATGAGCGATTCTGTTTCTCTTATTATTATTATTATTATTATTATTATTATTATTATTATTATTATTATTATTATTATTATTATTATTATTATTATTCATGCAAGTGCATGTTCATCCCGTATATCTTGTTGTCATCGCTGGAGACCGAGCAACATCGTCTCTCCAAGTCTCCAGTCCTCCTTTCAGTATTCTCACAGCCAAGGACAGTGATATGGTTTACACTTCATCACCAGATGCCAGTTAGTCTTTGCCGAAGACTGAGTAACGGTTAATCCCTTCAGGTCTCCAGTCCTCCTCTCTGCCTCCTCATATATCATCGCAGCAACTCAATGGTTTATAGTCCTAAGCTCTCCCTTTCGTAACACTTATGCCACGTCCATTCGAGGTAAATTTAAATTTGGCAATTGGTGGCTTTCGCTGGATATCAAGTGTCAGTTCATCTCAAAAATAGTTGAACACCAATAAAGAATCGAACTCACAGCACTAATAACGGTAAATGAGACAAGCTTGTTAACCATCGCTATACGGCAAGCTCTCCAAGTGATAATCAACCTCACCATAATAGTAGATCGAACTCGCTGCACTGGTGATGGTCAATGAGACTATTTGGCAAACCATAAATCTAAGCAGGCTCTCAGAGGTTCTTGGTCAATATCTAGGCATACATATTTCCATCATGGTTGTTTCCAGGACAGAACCAGACATCCGGGCACAATTCTAAGCCATTCATTAATTATTCATTTGAATACATCTTAGCATAGAATTCGTTATGTACTTTTAATAGCCAATCAATATTTCATTACAGCGGACATTTTTTTAAAAGAAAATAACCAGATCGCACGGTTTGCTTTTTCATTTCGGCTCTGCTCTGATGGCCAAATACAATATTCAGATGAAGCAACCAACCAGTCATTTAGTCATCAATATTTCTTTTATTTCCGACAAATACGTATAAACAAAAAAAATAACAACAAAAAAAACCATATATATGTTTACTGTCCCATGGGTACAATTCAATTAGCTTTTTGCTCCATCTCTTGTCATCTCTTCCTTATTAAGTGTTAGTCCATCTAAACGCAGTAGGAAAAAACCATACACAAGATGGAGGGATGAGATAGAGAGATTTGCCGGTGATACATGACAGAGGCTCACGCAATCGTAGTTATCATTGAAGGAGATTGGAAAGGCCTCTGTCCAGCAGTGGACATATAATGGCTGATGATATATAGGTGTGTCTTTATGTGTGTGCGATGGTTTACGCGTGTGCACACGCATGAGTGTGCATGCGTGTGTGCGTGAGTTGGTCCATGCATGAATGAGTAGCTAGTCAAAGGTCTTAGGAAATCAGATCATAGAAAGATTATTTAAGCAAACACTTTCTTTCCACCGATTTCTCCAGTGTGGTCCCTTTAGGATTCATATATTTTACAAGTACTGAAGCAAACAGCTATGTTCTTTTTCCTGGGTGAATTTTTTAAAAATTATTTCCATGTCATTTATCCTCGAGTCTTCATCAAAAAATTTTATTCACCCACGTCTAAATTTCTTTTTCTTTCGTATCATTTTCGTCTTCTTTTCTTTTTTTTTTTTTTTTTTTTGTATGATTTTTATTCATTTTCTACCGCAAGCAAAAAGCATAGATTAACTTGTTTCTTGAGAGTTTATTTTATTCATGTTTTTTAACATCCTGGAAAATATGTGAAACAAACTATGTGTGACAAAAGAATTAACACCAAAAAATATTTGAAGGTGTTTAGTTTACATAGATTTAGCAAGTTACAGTGTTAGAACTTGTAATTAGATTTTTAGAACATCAATCAATGGACGGCTTAAAAATCTCTCTCTCTCTCTCTCTCTCTCTCTCTCTCTCTCTCTCTCTCTCTCTCTCTCTCTCTCAACTCTTTAAACAAAGGAGCCATGGATCTGTGTGAGGGCATGAGTGAGTTTATGGATCGTAACAGTAAGTCAGCAAGCGGCCTAGTAAGACACACATAAGCTTCGGTTGCTAAGAGAACGGGGAAGAAGACGGATAATAAATAGGTCAGTGTGCAACTATGAATAAGTAGGTATTTACATGCTATTTTTCTCTCAACTTTGCCGAGGAAAATCTCCTTTCAACGTGTCGGCTTTTGTCAAATTTGAACCAGTCACTCCCTCATAGATTTTCGTCCAGCTCTTTCGTATCTTGTTTTCATCTGTTTTTCGGAAGCTGTGCTTGTAATCTTCGGAACACAACGGTTTTCTTAGTGCAGATGTAAATAAGTATGTAGTTTGTAACATGAACCGTACTTACGCAAAAAGTTTTCTGGGAAAAAACAGCTTAGTATTTGCCAGAGGGTGATCAGGAATCGTTCAACACAGGGTCGTTGGTATAAGTTGTCTTGTCCCAGAGTAATATACTCAGTGATAACCTCTTACGAACCTTATGACGAAATTGGGATAACTGACATAACACTTCTTTATAATTAATTGTGGACTTGTTAACAAAACCATTCTGTTTGTTAATACTGAACAATATCGGTTACTCTGAGTCACATGTTTCTCAATGAATAAACCTTGTTGAATAAGCCCAACGACATTCGTGTGTGGCCGGGTCATTGGTTAACGAATGACGACTGCAGAAATGTCGGCTATCGATCGGAGTTAATAGTTTTTCCTCCACCTCAGCTGACAGTCACGTTGGGTTCCGTGCTGTGCAAGAATCGAGATGAGTCAGAGTTTTGTACGTCAGTACGAGTGAGACTTACCAGAGAGTGAGTATACAAGTGTGTGCATGTCTCCTCGTTGGTGAGGGAACGCATGAGAAACAAGACTGTCTGCAGCAGGGTCAAACACCAATCGAACTTTTATTTCGACTGAAAATTATAGAAATATTCTTTCCTGCGTAAATTAATTTATTTGATAGAATGAAATGAGCCTGTAAGTGCACGTATGATAGATTTCTGTTAATAACAAAGACTTGTTAATTTAGCTCAGTCAGTAAGACAGCCTCGTGCTGATCGGTTTTGGAATGTGAACTTTTAGTTTACATCCCTAATTTTCGTGAGAATTGTCCTTGTTGTTCTTGTTGTCATGCTTGTTATAATGGGAAAATAAAGTCAATCCAGTTGTGGAATTGGCAACAACTGACAGAATAGGGTTATTATATGTATTGTGTAAGTAATAGTGGCGAGGTTTAATGACAGGCTATAATTTGTACCGGCCGTAAAATTTTCCAATTTCGGGAACAGATTCAAGCAGGTTATCTACAGATCTAGTTAGTTACTCAATAGAAGCTGTCATGCGACCAACGTCTTTTGGCGGCATTCTGTATTGGGGGCAATCAATTAAGGAATTGGGAAAAGGAGTGAACAGTGAATAAGCTACGTCTCTTGCCTTTTGTTTGATAGTGATCACAAAAAAGGGTTGAATTTACAGAAAAGCAAGCGAACACAAACTTAAAATGAATTTATCAGCAGTAATCCTGACAGTTCAAGTGCTTTTGCTAAGGGTCGAGGAGATGAAGCACTTTACCCAGTACTTCAATTAGAAAAAAAGCAAAATCAACTTCGTCATGGCACTTTCTATCTAAACATAGTGCCTCAGCCGCCTAGAGAATATAAAAACAAACAGCGACTTTATTCTTTACACACTTATAGTGATCACTCTAAGACATGATCTTCTAGATATCACTAACCGGCTGATATCATCAAACAAAGGATATGTAAAGAAAGCTGCTTATGGTGATCACTTAAGAGTGTTTAGAGACCGACTGACATTGATAACAATAACCGTTTGACAAAATTACGTGATTTTAATAAGCGGTATCTGTTATAATTACTTGCCTATCTTAGTCTAAGAGAAGGCTGAATGTATGAACGAAAATTATAAAGAGATAATCTCCAAAGTAATGGCTGGGGAAAACATTTGATGCTCGAGTGATGAAGTTTGCAACTTTGACTTCAAATTTGTGTGAGCAAATTCCAGCATTCAGTATGTATACTACGCATTGGGAATTGGGAAGGAAGTAACGTTCAATGATCTGGTATTATTGCAAGCATCATTGACGTAATAGAACTATTATACGTATCATCTGAATGTATTGGAAGTGGTTTTACTGGAGAAAAGCATTAATTGCATTAGTTTACTACAGGTATGTATTGAAAATAAGAACAAAAGAGTTTGACAGCAGCCAGGAATTGATACAAGTCTTGCTAACAAAATAGAACTGTACAAATAGTTTGCTCATGTCGTCAAAAAATGATGGTGATAGTCGTATAATCATACAATTCCTCTTCACTTAAAAACATGTATACAATAATGTCGCTCTACCTTTTGCTTATGTTGAACTGGAATGAGCCAGGATTTTTTATTCACTTTTGAAATATTGAATAGATAAGGGAAACTACTCTATAATTGACATTTAATAGTTGTTTCCCTTGATGAATGATCCAAGTGGGAAATATAGACCATCAAGTGGCGTCTTATGCGTGGATATAAGGAAAATGAAAGCGTTGCCTTCTGGAAGAAAAAAGCATATGACAGAGAGAAACGAGTTTTGTCATCAGTGATTTACGATAATGTATTCAACTGTATCTATATAAATGAATAATGAATTCTCCTCGCAAGATTTTGGTGGAAATCCGAGTAATGAAAGAAGACATATTCGGTCTTCATTTGCTTGATGTGACGCGGCATGAAGCGTTAAATATGCCGTGCACACAACCAAGTTGATGTGGTATCGTAGGCTGACTCCAAAATACTATCATGTACATTAACTCATTCAGACCTGGGGTTTTAAATTGAGCTAGAGTACTGAAATGTTCAACGTTTATACATTATCGTGTCTAGAAAAAAAGGTTCCCCTTCTAAATAGGTCTCTACTCTGGATTCAATCTACAATGTAAGTTTATCATAAATTGACACCTTTGTTTGTGTCCAGCAGCATTCACTTTTGTTTTTTGACCATGTTTTTTAGCGATCACTACCCAACAAACGCGTGAGAAGTAACTTAAACAATGATCCTCCCTAATCTTTTAACTGATCATCCCTCTCCCATGCTGCCAAAAGACGTTTGTCACGTGAAGATTCCTACTGAGTGACTAACAAGACCTGTTTTCATAATTATATCAGTCTGCTGGTAATTACGATCGCGTGATTATGACCAAAAACATCCAATGACTGAGAGCAATTCCTTTATGTTTGTTTGTTTTTCTATTTTCCGCTAGGGGCAGTCCATTTCTGTACCTCGACAATTTGCGTCCAAAAGTAACCAATCAAATCATAGCTATTGCTGCGAATTCAGTATCCTCCATAGAAATACGAATGGTAACTCAGTAGGATTTCGGTTAGCTTGTAAAAGATTTCAAGTCATTCAATAATTGTTGTCGTGGCCGACAGGTTCGGTAGAGTCATGGAAACGAAGTGACTGGTTAAAAGCGCTTAATCAAATGGAAAATTGGAGGGCGTACAGTTAAAAATGTCCTTTTGTATAATGCTCTGAATGAAAAGGATGAAACACAAGGTGAATGAAGGAAAAGGATTAGGTGAAGGAATTATTGAAGAGAGAGCAAATGACTGAATAGAAAAACTAAGAGCGGACAAAGGAAGACAAAGATAAAATATGCGAAGAAAGACAGTAAAACAAAAGACAAATGAGAAGGGTAAACGGAAAGGAAGAAAGAAAAAAGACGAAGGAATAAAGGTCGGAGAGAAGAAATAAAGGAAGAAAAGAAAGGTGGATAGTCGGAGAGGAAAGGAAAAGAAAAACGTAGGTATATTTTTTTAAGAAAAAAAGGGGAAAAGGAGATATCATTGTCGAAGAAAAGAAAAAGAGGAAAAAAGGTAAAACAAGACTGGTAAAAAAATCAATAGCACTTATCGTCGAGTGCTTTCTTTTAGTAAAAGGATAAAATCAATGAATGAAAATAACTGTTTCATGGATTTGGGACCAATTGTACTTTGGTGCAAAAATGATTGTAGTTTTATTATTTCAAACTTATTATCTAGAAGTATTATTTAGCTATGTTCATAGAATATACCATTTCAAGGTGAATTTCTCTTTATCTATTCAAGCTGAATTGGGTTTTTTTAGCTATTTGATCTGTTAATCAGTTTCACTTGAGTTTGTTACTCCAAAGATGGATGAAGAGCGAATTCGAGCAATTTTGTTTAATGAGATCAACATGGGTCGTACGTTAATGGAGACTCCTCGCAATACCAACCAAGTATTTGGCAAGGGGATCGTGAAAGAACGTTAGGCTCAACATTGGTTCTAAACATTTCGAAACGGTAACACTTGCCTTGAAAACATGGGCGTCATTCTGTGATTGACGACGTACAGTTTAAGGTCGTTTTTGAGGCGAACCCCACAAAATGGCCCGAGATGTTGCAGGAGAACTAAACCTTGAACATTCAACAATTTTTGGCATTTGAACCAAATTAGAAAAGAGGAAAAAAATGACTTGCCCATACTTTCCCCAAGAGTATTACTGTAAATTGGCGCCGATGACCCTAAATGGAAAGCAATAAAGGCTCACATATCGCGCTAATGACCCAACAGAAATTAAACAAAATAGGCTATAAAACTCTTCCTTACCCAACTTCCTCAGCAGACCTCTCTCCGTCCAATTACCACCTTTTTTGAGCATTTCGATCACTTTCTGCCAGTGAAAGTCTTCAGCAATCAAGCAGTAGCTCAAAGCACATTCGAAGAATTCATTGGTTCTAGGGACCGCAGAATCGTATGCTTAAAGAAAAAATGGATTAATTCCTAGCAGGCAAAAACGTGTCGATTCTGAAAGTTATTTCGATTATTAACTTTCATCTAAATTGATACACAAGGAGTCGTGCAAAAGATTTGGGTTCAGCATCAGCAGAAAATGGAGGCTGTCGTTGCAAATAAAAAAGATCGGATACGCTGGGGCTTTGAGATTGAGGCCATGGCTTCTGGCCATTGTTGCTTCGGCAGACAAAGTGGTTATAGGAGATTGGTTTGCCCAATTGATTAGTCATCCATTCACTTATCTGTTAACCATTGAACAAGAAAAACTTTGCAAAAATGTTATCTCGATTCGCCAATTCTTAATTCTGTACTGATACTCGTTATTTTACGTTATACCTGCCTTTAACTTCGAACATAAAATCCATTTTTTTAAGAAAATGTTTCTCTTTCTCCCTTTGTGAGAAACAAAAACAACATCGGATTTTGATAAACATCACTCAGATGACTTGACATAAATGAAATTCTTCTTTAATTTTTCGTCACATGTCGAAATGTTGTCAAACTCAAAAAACCAGAGTTGACTTTATACATTGACTTTAGCTGATATGTAAAATTCACATCCCCATACCGTGATTTGAACTAACTACCAAATGATTTTCAGAAGGCTTTCTTACTGACTGAGCTAAATTGACTAGTATTAGAAAATAATGGAAATGTATCGTACAGATACGCAAGGGTCTATTTCATTCTAACAAATAAGTACATTATACAATATATGTATATTCTTTATCATTGTTAATTTATTATACATAAAATATAGAAGTCGCAATAATTATCTTCAATAGGAAGAGAAGTTAGAGTGGGGTTTGACTCAACGGCAGCCATGTGAATTTTTTCGGGTCTCATTAGGAGACCATTTTTTTAAGATAATTCTAGATAGAAAAATCTACTTTTTTGGATAGTTAGATTTTAGATAATACGTTGTTGACGGTGATCCATACATGCGACGTACAGATATTTTGCATTAATTCTTAATACAGTAGAGTTGCTCAATGAAACGTCGAATCTAGAGTGATCATTTTTTTTATATTCTTTGCTTAATAATATAACAGCCGGTAATTTTTTTTGAGGACCCTGACCCAGAATAATAACAATAAGTGGCTCTCTATTTAACAATGTCCTGGTCCAACGTATCTGACCTTCCAGCATCCACTTAAATAACAGCTTCGTTATTCCTAAATGCATTGCAATTTACCTAAACGAGTCGAAATGAAAAGAATACTGCAAAAAAGAATTCGCTAATTATCCGTAGACTATATCGTGACCCTGACGGAAACCTAAATTCATAGTGACATTACCGATTACATTTTTCCCAAAACTCAACCTAACAGTGCAGCAAGTTTTCAAAACCCACTTCCATTACTGGTTGAACAGAGGATTGTAAATGTCAGCTATGTCGTAGGAGCAATCACTGTGTGTGTGTGTGTGTGTGTGCGTTCAGTTTGATGGGTGTGTATCAATCGAGAGCCAATGGCACCATCCGTTGTAATACATATTCGAGAATGTGTATATGTGTGTTAGTGTGTTTTAATGGCCTTCTCAAGTTACTTGTATATCAGATTGAACACCATGAAAGGATCTATAACGGCATTGCAAGTCTACAATTCAGACATACAAAATGTTTCTCTTCCCTACCAACTCTCTCTCTCTCTCTCTCTCTCTCTCTCTCTCTCTCTCTCTCTCTCTCTAACCCATACAATGGTAATCGTACAATATACATATATATATATATATATATATATATATATATATATATATATATGTAGAGAGAGAGAGAGAGAGAGAGAGAGAGAGAGAGAGAGATTGAACGAAGGGACAGGTGCAGTTACTCAGGGGACAATTTGTCAAACAGGTGTCAGATATATCATGAAATCCATTAGAAAACTCAAATGGCAATTGGCTGGTCAAATTGCATGAATGTCAGGACATCAAAACCCACAAAATGAATCCCCAGAGATCATATGCGAAGCTGTGACCAGCAGTAAATAAGATCGCAATGCAAACCACACAAATCCAGAAAGTATTGGTCGTGCGATGCCTATGAATCTTGGGGAAGATCTATGGCCAATGGCGGACGCTAAAAGGTGGATGCTAAAGTTGATGATTTCTTACCGCTGCTAATGGTTGATGTTCAAGCCTTGAGAAATGCCAGTATTTTTTACTTTAATCTTCAAGGCAAGCAAGCCGTACTACAAAGAGATTCTAACAAAATCAAGCACTTCTTTTGTTGATAAAATATTGCTTGCAAATTCATTTATCATATCTATTACTAATCATTACTTAGCCTAGAACAATGCCACAGGTTAAGAGTGGGCTAGGCTGGTGAACTAATCATTGTTCGTTGATTAGGAGTCTAGAGTACATTTACTAACCCAAGCTCAACCAACGATGGAAATTGGTTTTGGGAACAAAGTACACGGTAATGTCTTCATCAGTTCATTTTGAACAAATAAACAACCTGGAAATTAAGAAGTAGATACACACTGTAGGCACGCTGACCCCACATTCCCTCAGCTGAGTCTACTGCAGCTCGAGACCATAGATGCGAGATAACTTATGATGACTGATCTCACTAAAGTAGTAATGATCTGCCAGGTTACCTTACTAACCACTGCTTCACTGCGAGGCAAAGAATTGATGTTGACTCAGCTTACCTAAGTACGATTCAAGGCTACTATTATGAGGCATCTAGAAATGGCTGAACTGAAAACAATCGTAATTATCTACGAGTTAACTAGTTATCTATAGCCCCAGAGCAGATAAACTTGATTAACCCATCATCGTCATTTCTAATGTCTGTCGTTGGACATAGACCTTCCCCAAGATACGCCAGACCACTCGATCGTGACTGTTGTAGAGCCAGTATCTACTCAACTTGTCTAGATTGTCACTCCATTTTAATTCATCTCGTCCATGATTTTGCATATGATCACTACGAATACGCGCTGTAAGTCGAGATGTCAAGCGGTTGCAACATGAATAGACCATTGCCATTTGAGCTTTCTGATGGATTATATGATATATTTGATAAAAGTTTTCACTTTGATATAATATGCTGTCTTTTGATCCTTCCATGTGATGTTAAGCATGATTTTTTGTTGGGTGCGTTGCGTAGTTCTTGGCTTGAGAGCCATTTTTCTGCTCAAGTTTCATGTTTTCGTCCCGTTGGTGATTGTTGAGAAGACGCGTTGGTTGCAGATCTTTTTTTCTTCAAAACTAATTGGATCTTTTTGCTGTTGAAGGTTGAGTTTGCCAAACAAGCATTTTTTTCTCGGAGCCTCTTTTATCGTGCACGTTTCGAAAAGGATAAACTGGCAAGACGTTAGGTTCTTTCACTCGTTATTTCTTCTGGTTAACCACGTACGAATAAGTATTACCCCCCCCCAAGTTGTTCTGAGTATGGTGTAAAAACTGAAAATTGAATGAATATCCTTTTCATATGCGCATGTGTTTATTTGTGTGTTCCAGAGCTTCTGGCCATACCGTTTTGTCTACAAACTTGAAAATTGACATTGTTTCTCCGATAGACCTTTTCTTAGAATACTTTAGGACAAATTTTTTCTTTACCTTTCTGGGTCTTATTTTGGTGGATTTATTTATTGCATCGGTAGAATCTAGATGTTTCTAGATAATTTTACTCTAATCTACATATGTTCCTGTGGAAAACACCAGTAACGACATTCATAGAATTTATTTTGCCGTAATTTTTTTTATGGAATTTTTTTACATGACTGCAAAACTTAAAGCTACGGTTGTACAATTATTGACTGTGATGGCAATTATTATGTTTTCTTGTCTGTTCATGAAATACTGCTTAACTATGCATTCTCTTCGGAGTTACTTGCAGCCATCTATATTTTGATATTGTCTAAAGAAAAACGTCTGAAAAATGATTGCAAATAACCTAAGACAATTACTTGGAAGAAAATGGAGAAATGGAGTAAGGTGAAAAATAACTATAGATTTATGCCCCACTAAATCATTGGAGTTTTTGTGACTGAATTGGTAAGGCAACATCCATGAAAAGGGGACGCACAAATTATGTGATGCTACCTCGAATCTCTCCATTTCTCCATTTCTGATTTTGTTGGAGCGGCCGGAGAGTTTATCGACCCAGAATGTTGCGATAAAAACAGCGGTAATCAGATGGAATAACGCTAAGAATTGAATAACCGTTGAAAGTGTGCCAGTATCTATATTTTCGGCTAAAAAAAAAAGGGTGATTTGTTTACTAGATAAAAATATCAACTCTTCTTTGACACTGAACCTTTTGTTGTTTGATAATATTTACTGGTGCCGAAAATGGAGTCTTTCACGGAAACTTTTGTAAACGTTTGTTACCAATGAAAGAATCCATTTAGGGTGAGAGATTCAATGCAAACGAATTGATAAATGAATAAATAAATGAATAAATAAAATACAGGTCTGATTAGTCATTCAATAGAGACCGTCTCGTGACCAACATCTTTTGGCCACATGAGAAGATCAATTAAAAGATTGGAAAACGGAGTGATCAATGTATAAGTTATTTCTTCAGCCTTTAGTTGGACTGTGCTCACTGAGAAAAAAATCTGATTTTTTTTATAAAAAAAACAAAAGACAAACTAAGTGATCAATTTTGCTTAAGCATGATAATAAGTGAACGTTTAAATATTCAGCCCTCTAGCTCTGCTGGTGCAGCCGATTCATGTGATGCTTACATATATAGTCAGCTAGCCAGTCAGACGTATAGACAAACTTGAAAGCTAAAAAAAACCGACATTGACAGTTTAGGTTGACAGCTTTGGTTGACGGTTTTTAATGAAAAAAAATCGAAAACATGTTTACCTATATTTTGCTGCAGGGAACAATTTTGTTTAGGTATGAACGCAAAGGGAATGAGAATATATATATATATATATATATATATATATATATATATATTCTGGAAAGCCTTATAGTTTTACACACCAAAAATTTTAAAAAATGTATCACTCCAGTCACTTATTTCCTATTCATGTAATTTTCTTCAATGTTGTTTTTATGTTTTGCATATACCTTGTTATCATACTACTATGTGTAAATATTTCACGTAAGGAACATTAGATGTTAACCATACAACTATTTCGGGGATTTTAAAAACAAAACTGTTATGTTAACATGGCACCACAGCAGTGTTGATCAGACACTACATCCCTGTAAGCCATGATTTTAATATATAGCTATACATATAGCCATATCATAAATGTAGTTTGTTATTTTATTCAGGATATTATCGTAATGTATTGTATATAGATGTTATTTTATACTACACATCATTTAATATTTTTGAAAACTTTTGCTTACTGATATAGGTCTTTAAAAAAAAACATGATATATATATATATGTGTGTGTGTGTGTGTGTGTGTGAGACAGATTTGTATTTAATGGTCGTTGATGTATTTATATTCACTGAAAGAAAAATGAGACAATTTGTTAAAACGTTATTACGTGGTTGTCTATTACGCTCTTCCCCCATCATTCACACGTTTCATTCGCACGGATAAGGCAATGGTTAGCACGTCTGCCCCACATGCAAGAAGGTCATGGGTTCGATTCGCAGTATGTGCAAAAGTACTTTCAGATGATGATTAGTGGTGTACTCATGCTAATTTTCAAGGTTTGATATCCCGAATGTAGCACACTTGACTGGTTGGTCGGACGATTTGTGGGACTACAGTAATTTTATTTGATTATATATGATATGGCAAATTCTTTGTAAAAAAAAATACTTATATATGAACTTTGGAGTACTTACTAGAAATTTCAATGCGAAATTAGTAACCACGTCGCAATTACCTGATCGCTTTTATGCCTAATGAGGTTAATGAGTTAAAAATTAGTGACTATGGAATCTATCGTAAAACTAGTAATTAATAGTATTGTGTAATTAGGAAATAATCAGTTAAACATTAAGACAATTTGGTTTTGAGCCACAGAACAGTTTTAGCTCTTTACAGCCGGATTCCAAATTGCCCTCTATGTATTCAAATTGCCATTTGTGTTGACCTGTGCCAAACGTTCAGAATTACTGACCTACAACTTACTTCGAGCACTTAACGTAGATTCCATCATCATCATCATTATTATCATCAGTTTGTTTTAATTCGACAGATCTCTTGATCATGTGCGTCGCGGAGCCAATACTTTCCTGAATTTGTCAAGTTTGTCACGTCATATTTTGTCAGCCACAGTTTCGTATATGACCTCTAAGGATCAACGTTGTAGGTCGTTATGTCCAATGATTGTCTGACACTCTTATTCCATAACCAGCCCATTGTCATTTGAGTTTTGAGCATTCTCTCCAGTACAAGTTCCATGGTACTCAGTTTTAGGGTTGATTTTTCGGTTCGGTTCTGTACTAAAGCTCCATAGGTGACTATCGGTAGGATGCATTGGTTACAGACCTTGGGGGGGACTAATGGGATTTTCTTGTTATCGAATGTTGAGTTGACTCGACAAGAAACATACCAACTCAAAGTTATGTTCACCTGATTTCTTTTTCTTTGATGATTTCATGGAGATTTGTTGTCCTAGGTAGATGTGGTGGCTTTACCGACATGAACAGAGTGAGAAAGAAGGGATGCTAGAAAAGAAAGAATGACAGGAAAGAAAGAATGATTGAAAAGAAAGAATGATTGAAAAGAAAGAATGAAAGAAAAAATGAATTATAGAAAAAAAAGGAATGTTTGAAAAGAAACAATGCTAGAAAAGAAGGAATGAAAGAAAAAAATGAACAAGAGAAAGAAGGAATGTGTGAAAAGAAGGAATGATAGCAAAAAGGAATGATAGAAAAAAAATAATGTTAGAAAAGAAGGAGTGATAGAAAAGAAAGAATGATAGAAAAGAAGAAATTGTAGACAAAAAAGAAGTATAGAAGGGAAAGAATTATAGAAAAGAAGGATTGATATGGATACACAAAGGGAAGGAAGATGGATAGATTAAAAGAATATTTGATTAATTCTCTCGTATTCTAAACGTCTACAGATACACTAAAACACGAGGGTGCGTAACATTGATTGGTACAAAGAAAGATTACCGGGCTGTTCTATGAATATTAATCGTTATATGGATTAGACATGATGAAGCATGCATTATCTGGCCAATACATAGGTAGACAGATACATAAATACATAGATAGATTAATACATAGATAGATATATCAATAAGGAGACAGATATAGAGATATTGAGATCGATGGATGGATAGATAAATAGATGGATAGGCAGATGAGAGATAGTTGGATGAGATATAAATAGACAGATATATAGACGGATAAATTGTAGATGGATGAATTGATAGATAGATAGATAGATGGATAGAAAGAAATAGGTACACAGGTAGATAGATATGAAGAGATATAGATAGGTAGATAGATAAATATATAGAAATAGATGGATAAAGAAACATAGATAGATAGATGGATAGATAGATAGATAGATAGATAGATAGATAGATAGATAGATAGATAGATAGAAATAAAAATAAAGTGACAGTAATGAAGAGATTGACATACATACCTATAAAGACAATAGATATGAAGCGATAGAAAGATAGATATGAAGAGACTGAGATAGATAGATAGATAGATTGATGGATAGATATAAAGACAAATAATAAGACTGAGACAGATACATATATCGGCGGAGAGAAAGGGAGTGAGAGAGAGAGAAACAATATTCCATTTTCTATCCAAATCTTCCGTTCCATTATCGACAAGACTATTTGCAACGTTTCTATCAATTCTTCCTTTATCTGAATCAGTCTCCTGTTTTTATTTCAGGGCTACATCCAGTTTTTACCCCACTCTTTATGCGTTGATTTTACAAACATCTCATTTCTTTTTTCTCTAACCATCTGGGTTTTTTTGCAAAACTTTCCCTTGTGGCCTGGAGTGAGACTCACCACAATGCCGACCAAGCTCATTATCCTCTACTGCCAACATCTGCGGAAAAAACAAATCCAAAATGTATTCGTCTCTTGAAGAGAACTTTCTTTAGTATAATTAGGCGTATTATCAGTTGTTCTTGCTTGTTCTCTTTGTAAATTTTTTGTTAACTTTTAGTCACCTCTAGCGAAGCCTTCTGGACACTTTCCACATCAAAGGTATACTATGAAGGGACTTACTTATGTCAGAGAATAAGGAATGATAAATGAAAAAAAATGTCGAAGTGGCTTATTGATGTTGTACAGGGGGAAACACTACGACATAGGGTGTTTAAAATGAAAACTAAAAAGACTCGACATCGTAGTCAATAATTAAACGACCGTATTACACTTCTTTGAAGTCATATAAAAATAATTTTGTCGAAAAATAAATATGGTTAGAATAAATCCTACTTATGACATCATTGGCGTTTTCTACTGGTAGCATCCAGATTAGAGAAATATAACATCCTGAAACTAAGATTCGAGAGGACCTACATGTTGATGATAATGAAACTGTCAGAATAAAGCCCCTGAAATCCAAGAAGTATTTTGAGAATGGGCCTAGTGGAATACTGGTGCCAATTCTCAAGTCTGTATACAAAACGGTATGGCCATGAGCGCTGAAACGAACATACAAATACATAAACACTTGAACACTCGCACGTATAGAAAAGGATCTTTGTATTCTTTAATGGCAGGGACTGTCCAACAATTATTAGATATCACTTGTTCACTCAAGATTTTAAAACGTCGAGATTGTACTAATCAGGAAAACATCCAGAAGGGAGTTCATTCCACATAAAAGATGTTCTTGAGAAGAAGGAGCTATTTGCGTAGAATTTACAGTAAATCATTCATATATCTGTAATGGAAAATAAAGGTTTAACACGAATTTCTCCATCGTATTAACAAATTCATTTTTATCGTTGGAAAGTATTCGTTTGTCTTATTAGCATTGAATGTATTTTTCATCCGGCAAATATTACTAATATTTATCTTATTCTTACGGCGATTTTATAAACGTACCTAACGAATTTCCTGGTGCAGTTTCCAATGAATTACACTTTTTACCGACTCGTATTTGCAAATCTCTCATCTTTCTTCTCACGTTTGTCTTTTAATGAATAAGACAAGGCTGACTCAGGCTCAGACTCCACTAATAACGCAACTATTTCTGAAAAAAAAAAGATTTTCCAACTTATTGAGTAGAGGGCCAAATTTAAAGTTTTTACAATGAACGGTCAAGGCTCGAGAAAAAATGCATACATATGCATTATATAAAGGAGATAGAATAATTAATACATTCTTGTTAAAAGAATCTGTTTGGCGACACCATATAATTCAAACTACTGTACATAGCTATCAATTTCCTCTTTGTCTCTTCATCCCCCTGTTTCTCTCTCTCCCCATTTCTTTCTTCCTTTTCTTCCTTTCTTTCTCTCTCTTTCTTGCCTTTCTTTTTCCCTATTTTCCTCTCTCTTTCTTTCTTTCTTTCTTCGTTCATAGGTGTTTATAGTTCTTTATCAGCCTGTGCATCATAAAGCTTATTCAGTATGAAATGTTTTATCAAAGACGAGATTTTTTCTGAATTTTAATCGGTTTCCTTGAGAATGTGTTGTTTATTCTGAAAATTCAAAGAAGCAATTTCTTCAACATTCATTTTAATCAAATTTATGTTTATGTTTGAACAGAGATAGAATGCATCACCCAACGAATTTCGTAGAGTAATGTTATCACCAAGTTGATTCAGTAGTGAATATTAATCACGTAGATCGAACATTGTACAGAGAAAGTTTCCGATCAAATTTCAGCCAAGTCAATAACTAAAAACCAGGCTATGAATCCATTGTTCATTGATCGAACTCGAATATCTCTCTTCATCTATCATATATATATATATATATATATATATATATATATATATATACAAGCCTGCAGCCCATGGGCCCTGCTCGGTGGACCATACGATGCAAACCTGTGGTTTAAAGGGTGATATCGACCATATACAAATTGCACTTTGCCTTATAACTCAATTACTCAGGCTGGAGGGTTATTTAGCTCACAAACCTGCTGTCTATGATCCTACTGCAGAGCTAATATATATATATATATATATATATATATATATATATATATATATATATATATATATATATATATACATATATATATATATATATATATATATATATATATATATATGTATTAGATCTACATTTCTCCATTAGAAAAGATATATCCTTATACATCTTATTTTTGTGTATGAATAGCTGTATTTACTTTGATGAATACTGATCGCTGTGATTAAATATCATCGACAACAGAAGAAATCTGTTTGTATTTCTTTTTTGTATCCTTACGAAAGGAAAATGTTATGGACTCTTCCCCCTCTCTCTATCTCTATCTCTCTTTCTTCCTCTCTTTCTCTCCTTTTCTCCTTCTCTCTCTCTCCCTCTCTCTCTCTCTCTCTCTCTAAATGCACACACACACACACACACACACACACACACACACACATATATATATATGTATGTCTGTGGATGACACAATTATTAACTTATTCAAAGTTATTCTAAAAATAAGTATAACATGAAATACAATGCTCAATATTTCTGTATCAATTGAAGAAAACAAATAAAACTTCATATGTCAACATTTGAAGACTTGCTCAAACATGCTTCTTTCGGAAGTGTTGACTCGGGATTTAATGAAAATGCAAGACAGATGGCAATGTCGAAAGGTATGACAGATGGTTATCACAATATTTGATTTAAATACATGGTTCTCCATCATATCCTCTGCTCCCACTGCGGTTTTGATCGCATATATCGATTTATTCACCCTGGACAAAAGAAGTTCATTGCGTGGACTTCTTCCGAATAGTACAAGATCTATTGATATCTTCTATCTAAATCTACACATGTCCTGATGGAAGACAGATCTGCTCCAGTTTTTTTTTCTCTTGGAGGATGCCTGCATCTCTAACTTGAAACTGTGCATTGGACATTTTAGCTTTTATTCGGCCTTGATTCTCGGCCATTGTCGTTTGTGGGGAATAAAACACAATCTAATCGTCACCAGCAGCAGCGTTTTAGCATCTGTCTGGACCGTTACATCATCGTTTGCCGGTCAAAGATTCGCATATCATCTCTTGGGATTCACTTTGTAAGTCATAATGTCTCGCAGTTGTCTGACATTCGTACGAAATGGCTAGCACATCGCCTTTTTGTAATGGAAATATCCCCAACTCATCTTCTTTCACTAATGTACTGGGTTGTTATGTGATCTCCCCATGTGATGTTAAGCATAATTCTCACCTGTGAATGCTGCACTGATTTCAGTTTGAGGGCCAATATTTGGATTATTTCTCACGTTTCAGCTCCATAGGTGACTATCGGAAAGATATATTGGTTGCATACACTTCTTTTCAAGACTTGAGAATCGAGCTTGTTTGAGTGATTTTTCGTATGATTTCTTCTTTTGAGGATTTCATTGAGATTCGTTCTCCGAACTATCACAGCCGAACTACACAAGGGGCTTAACTTGTCCGAACTACACTAGGAGCCTATGTTTGAGGTTTTTTTATTCTCTTTCTATACATCATTTTGAAATTTTCTCTTTTAGTCTCAGTCAGAAGTCTGAAATCGCCTTTGTTTTTAGGAGAGGAAGATACAGTCAAAACTCGGTAAGAGTTAGAGAAAAGTCTCTCGTTTATTCTTCGTGTCGATTGATATATTCATGTAAATACGAAGGGTGCCTTCGACAGCGTAATGCTTGACAAAGCCCATCCAGAAGAGTAATTGCCCTCCGAGATAGGTTTTGTTGACTGAAACGAGTTCAGCCCTCACTGAGTATATCGTTGAGGTGGTGTCGTACCTAAATAAGTTGAATAAATAATATTTATGTGTTTACCTCAGCGAGATAGAACGCTGGTCGCGTAACTAATTCGCTAGCAAATAGAATTCAATCTTCATTGGGCAATCGTGACCTTTCCTGTTCCCAAACAGCTGCTTCTCCAGCTGCACAGCAACAGGCGCTGATGGCGAATTTCTGTAAATGACAATAATCCAAACCCCGAAAATACTGACCCGTACTGCCCCTACTCCCCACCACCAAAAAAATACTGACCGTAACACTTTTTTTAAATATATGAACCTTAAAATATTATTTCTGCAGCGGGAGTGACGGCCATTTCTAAACAGAAAAGAAGGTATCAATAGCCCCTCCTTTGTAAATAGTACGGGTGTTCCGACCTAGCGTGATGGTTGTCACCAATGTAGTGGGTTCGATTCTCAATGAGTACCTCACGCTCAGCAAAGCTTAGCGTTAAAAATACCAAGAGAAAACTTAAAATACCAAGAGAAAACAAAAAAAAATATCTTCAAGCCATCTGGTTTATAAACTCTTACTTCTATTTAGTTCATTTGGGGTGAAAGACCCGGATGAAATTAATACTAGCACCAACCTTTTCGTCCTTCTAACACTTATCATTAGTTGAATTAACAGGCAGGGTCTTCTTGTAAACTAACTTCACTCTCACGGGTTTAAAGTTTGCAAATTCAATGATTCCTTGCCGATGAAATTTGCAGTGATACAAATCAATTTTGCAATATCTAAAAAAGCCAATCGAGCGAGCGAGGGAAGAAACAAAAGGTCACTGGAAGATGTTTGGTAAAAGAATTTTAAAAAAAACTTTGAAATATGATGATATTAAATCATTCCGATTTCCCGACTCCCAGTAAGGAAGGTCGGTCAGAGCAAGGTTCAGTGAGTTGAACTTTATCCGTTGATATCAATCACAGCACTTCCAAATGCGAAATGCGACGGAATAACATAATCTGATACAAAAGCTCAGATTAGCGTTTCATTGAGTTACATATAATTTGGCATATTTTCTTCGTCCTCAATGTATTATATTGATGGATATAGTTTGCCAAGTGGTGATTGGATGACGCCAGACGGATCATTTCCAGAACGAGGTGCTGACTATTAGTCAGCTGAGCGTACCGTTTTTAACACATATTAATGATCGTTAATCAAAACATCCACCAAAACTGTCAACGTACGTTTCATCAGTTTTCAAATTGGTCTAGCTGTCTGGCTGGTTATATATCCCGCACCGAGACTGCACCAACGGAGCTAGAGGGCTAAAATTTCAAACATTTACTCCTGATTATGTCAAGAAAAAAAACATTTTTGTGTTTTATGAAAAGTTTCCCGTCCCTGAAAAAAAAATTGGGGGGGGGTCAATTTGCTACGTAACTTCATGCTAAATTAGTCCCTCAGTTTGTGTTTGGCAGCATTCACAATTGTTTGGGTGTTGCTTTGGTAAATTCAGACTCTTTTAGTGATCACTACACGACAAGCGGCAAGAGAAGCAGCTTATTCATTGATCACCTTTTTTCACAATTTTTAATTTATCACCCTCAACATGCTGCCAAAAGATGACTGTTTCTATTAAGTAAGTTACCAGATCTGTTCCACTTTACTTTAATATGGTACTCATACCCCCATTCTATAGCTATCCACTTGAGCAGCCAACGTTTTACATATTTTTTCTGAAGGTATTTGAAGGGGGAGATCAAAGGGCCATAAGGGGGAGATGTAAATGTCCATAATCTACCTTGAGCCCCCAACTGATCAATTAATAACCCTCTCTATGATAGGGGAGAAATCCTCTTGGTTTATGCTGAAAGCGATGTGGAGTCAAAAGCTTTTAGACAAAACATCGAGAGACAATGTTGCCAAATCGAAAATATTGTTCGCGCAATATCGACCTCGAGAAAGTGTCAAAAAACGACAAAATGCGCAAAAAAAGCAATTTAATCGCTAAAAAAAGTTATCAAAATGGCTGAGAAATAGCTAAAGATATCTCAAATTCCTGAAAAATATCGCTAAATACTGGCTAAAAATAGCTTTAAATGACGAATTTTCACGCTGCAAAAACAAGAAACGCACTGGATTTAGCGAGAAAAGCACCAAACTTACAACACCGTGGGGAAAGCACCGCCAAAAATCTATAAATATCTTCATCGTCATTATATCGCTCAGTTTCAGAAATCGAATCATCCAACGATCTAGTAGATCGCCAGGCTACCGTGCTGACCCTTTCAAGTAATTTCCATCGGCGATGTTCAACTTTCAGAGTAACATACTTAACAGTAACATTTCTTAATTGTTACATGATACAAGAAAGAGGAGGTGCTCCTTGATATTTTAAGAGGAGATTTCAAACCTCTCCAAAGTGAACTTGAGCAATTTTTATAAAACTAAACGTGTGATTTTTCATCCCAACTATTTCAGCCGATAATCTCATTATAGCAGCAATAACCTACGAAACTAGCTTGCTGATCATGAATCTATGGAGAGATACACAATGGCCTTCTATTATATAAGGACAGTTCCACTGCTAAACAGAAGCAAATTCAGGAAGTGCAGCCACATTATGCTTAAATTGTGGCAACGTTTACATATAACAGTTCACTTATCAACTTTTCATTCGATTTTTCTTTACAATCCTTTGGCAAGGCCTAGATGTTTTCTCTCCCTCGATTCCAATTTTTATAGTTTGCCTGATCTACGACGTTCAATATATGACAGATCGTCTTCTCCTTGCTCACAATAATAATATCGCGTCTCCTGACCAGGATGAAAATTCCGGAAAATGTAATATTTTGCACTATTTCACCTGTTTTACAACCGAATGAGAAATGTGTTATAGTATTTTTGAGCATTTCATATCTTTCTTTCCACCGTAAGATTTTATGAAAGGTCAAACTACTATCCATTTAGTTATATATATATGTATATACACATATATATATATATATATATATATATATATATATATATATATATATATATATATATATATATATATATATAATGATAACAATAATTATGTCATCCACAGACAGCTGTTTCGTTGTATTAGAATTATTCAGGGTGGCTACAGACTATCCAATACACCTTTCAGTACCGCGAGGTAGGAACAAAAACTTCGCTTCAGACCCAGAGGCAGATGTTCTACCCCTGCCCTATGCAGAACAAGATGGTAAGTAAGGCTGAATTGAGTGATATATTTACTTATGCAGAATTCCCCATCCACCAGAATGGTCTATCCCAGAAGAGCATTGTTATAGTAGCTTATAATTGACGAGTGTCTTTATATATATATATATATATATATATATATATATATATATATATATATATATGTGTGTGTGTGTGTGTGTGTGTGTGTGTGTGTGTGTGTGTTTGTGTGTACTGTGTGTTATTGTGTCATCCACAGACAGCTGTTCCGTTGTATTGCTACTCTTCAGTGTGGCTATAGACTATCCATTATCCCATCCAGTACCATGAGGCAGGATCGAAACCTTCACTTCAGACCCGGAGGCTGATATCCTACCGCTAGGTAACTGGACGGTCAGTAAGGCTGAATTTAAGCGATATATTCATTTTAGCTTCAATTCCTCATCCACCATAGTGCTCTCTTCCTATGGAACAGCATTGCATAAGCTTACAATGAATGAGTTACCTCACTTAAAGAGTGCTCAACCCTAATATATATATATATATATATATATATATATATATATATATAATACATATATATATATATATATATATATATATATATATATATATATATATATATATATATAGTCGCCTCTGTCCGTCTGTCAATACAATATCTCTGAAAGTACTATATGGATTTCATTGAAACTTTCTAGGATGGCAGACAATGGAGTAAGGAATAGGTGGTTGTATGTTTCATGCATGATTACCCCTTCTACGGCGTTGATATGTGTCCAAACCCAGTAATATCGACAAAATTTCAAATCCGTCCACACTATATCTCCAAAGGTCTTCGATGAATTTCGAAGAGATCTTGCGGGGAGGCCGAAAATTGGCTACGAAAGAAGTGACAAAATTTGATAGCGGATCCATGAACATTCACTCCTCGTGACAATGGTATTGGCCGAGTGTTTCCTAGTTTGAATTAAATGTTGGCAGGGCAGCTACATTTTTTGCACTCTAACGCCTGTCACACAACGCAGAAGTTGAACGAAGCTAAAAGATTGGCAAGATAAAGTCCTGGCGGGTAGCAGTTCATGTAATAGTCTTTATTTCAATAGTGCGTCCGTTAGATTCGATTGATACTGGTATACATCTTTCATCACTTATGCAGGTTTCATTATATTTGCAACATCGAATTGGAAAAACTGTCTAAAAGCGAAATTTTAATATGCTTTGTAGCAAATAAATTTATTTCGCCAATTAGGTAATTACACCGATTCGGCATAACGCTAGTACAGGTTTTGCTTGCTATCCAAAAACGTTCCTAAAAACATTCGTAGACTGAAATGGTGTAAACCGAGGAAAAAATTACTATCAATTTTTTTATGGGAAGAATTTTGAACGTTCCCAAACACAACAAATGGTGAAAAGAATATGTTAGTCATTGGTATTTTTGGCTTGGGGAGGTATATGAAATTGGGGAGTACGGAAGAGAGAAAGATGGTTTGTGCTGCCTATCTATCGGCTCGTTAAAAAACAAACACTGAACGATATTTTGGCTTTCTTTTTTCTTTCTTTTTTTTTTCTCGTAAAAGCTAAGAAATCTAACTTTCGAGAAGCAGGCAATACCAATTTCTGTAAGTATGTATGTATGTATATATGCATGCTCAAATAAAGGAAAATTGATATGAAACAATATTGGTATTAAATTGAGTTTGCTTGGTAAGTTGATAGATAGATATGTACAATATATCCTCGGTTTACACCATTTTGGCCAACGAATGTTTGTTTGTTTTTTTTTAAACGCTTTCGGATTGTGAGCAAAACCTGTTCTGGTGTTATGCCGAATCGGTGTAATTGCCTAATTGGCGAAATGTACTCATTAGCTGCAAAACATGTCACAATTTCGCTGATTAGGCAGTTTGCTAATTTGGTGAAGCAAATATAATGAAACCTGTAGAGGATGGATCAATTAGACAGGAATCATACATGTAGTAATTGACGAAATTTTTAGAGAAAGTTTTCTATCATAATGTTCAATCCTTGTGATTATTACTCACTCCTGAATTATTTGAATCGAAGAAGGTGATTATTTTGTAAAATTCATATTTTTGAGGACAGATAAGATAGTTATGGGAGAATGGTTCACCAATCATCATTTGCATGATAGCTGAGCATTGGTTAACTAACCTGCGAGGAAGTTGACAAAATAGTTTACGGATAAGATTATTCAATTCTTTTGGGGGGTGATATTTTGCTTTCATGTTGCATCAATTTTAAAACAATTAGTTAAAATGTTTCCTTATATTGTATATTTGAGAATTGAAGAAGATACCAATGGGAAAGAAAAGGCATGACTGGTTGATGCAGAGTTAAACTCCTCTCAAACGTATTTTTGTATTGTGTATGAATAGTAAATGAAATTATATTGAAATATAATTAGCTAAAACCAAAAGAAAAAAATGAAACGCTCGTGAATCGAGACGACGGGAAGTTTGTAAAGAATTCAATCTTGGCTCCTTCCCATGGAAAGAATGTCTAAACAATGGCGTCATGAGAATGACAAAACAATTCACAACAAGAAATTTTATAACGTTCTTATTTCAACTTGGAAACGGCGTTGACCAGCCGAGGCAGAAATATCGCCAATAAAGAATTAAATGAAGTAGTACGTTAGCCGGAGAGAAAAACAAATAAACATACCTAATGAATGAATGAAAAAGTGTAAAAATATTTTTGTCTAATAATAATGCATTTATCTATTAAAATGAAATAAACCCTCGTGTATATGAGTGATTAATTTTAGTTGTTAGCGAAGACTTGTCAATTTAGCACAGTCAGTAAGACAGCCTCCTGGCATTCAGTTGGCCAT
The DNA here is from genome assembly GCA_963457665.1 of Thysanoteuthis rhombus. NCBI lineage: Eukaryota > Metazoa > Mollusca > Cephalopoda > Oegopsida > Thysanoteuthidae > Thysanoteuthis > Thysanoteuthis major. The sequence goes on from OY735198.1 coordinate 81,662,075, forward strand.
GAATTCAAATCATAGTAGGAGAATGTAATTTTCACTTATCAGTTTACACCTGTAACTTAGATAGGGATTTGTTCATGAAGTTATTGTTCTTGCTTTGGTAGAGAAATAAAGTCAACACAAGTTTCGGAGTTAAATAAAAAAAAAATTTTGTTCTTATCAGATGTTCAATAATGGAGAGGGTGCTCACAGAAAAAAATGTTTTCATGAATAAATAGATAAGCTGTTCTAAATATGCATAATTCAGCATACATAAAGACAACATGGTCTTCAGAAGAAAAAAAACAAAGTCTCTACTTTCTGCTTAACACTTAATTCAAAGTGACTGATGTGTTAGTATGCAAATGACGTCACCGCTGCGACGTCACTATTAGACGGTTTATTTTCTATTGCCTCAGTCGATAGGAAATGAGATTCTTGGTTTTCAATAAGCAGGCTTTTTTAGTCGCATAGGAATATATCTCCTGGTAGTTAGGAATAAGAAACGCCCGCCAATCAGACACGTAGACTCACATACAACGATGTTTACATACCTATATGTAGAATATATGTGTGTGTGTGTGTGTGGTACTGTATAGATGGTACATCCTAATCATATAAGTATATAGATAGATAGATAGATAGATAGATAGATAGATAGATAGATAGATAGATAGTTTATTGTTCGTATTGTTCAAAAACAATTAAATCTAATTGGATAATACAGAAAAAGGTTCTTTAAATCAGATTATGCTATTTTCTTTTTGTGATTACGATGTGTGAATGTGTACATGTGTGAGTGCGTGTATTAAAACATATACACACACTCGTGTGTGTGTATATATATATATATATATATATATATATATATATATATATATACATACATACATATATATATGTGTATATATATATATATATATGTATGTATGTATATTCAATACACAAAAACTATAAACTGAATGCATTAAATAAATACAGACGCACACACATACATATATATAACAAAGAATGATGAATTCTTCCACAGATACACGCCTTTTATGTCTTTCATTTACCTTAAATATATATGAATCACTTGCATGCACGCACACACACACACACACATACATATATATATATATATATATATATATATATATACATATATATATATATATACACATATATATATATATATATATATATATATATATATATATATATATATATATATATATATATATATATATACGTACGTGTGTATTTGTGTATATTTTGAGAATTGTACCCGATGGCCATTGACTGTCCACTTATTCAGTAACAAAGAAAGACAGAAAACAAACAAATGAACAAACAAACAAACAAGAGATTAGAAAAGATCTGGAGGACAAATAAGTAAAAAGTATTCAAAAAATGGAGGAAAGAAAGAAAGCCAGAGACAGAGTGACAAAAAACAAAAGAAAAGAAACTTACAAAAGACAAAAAGAATTGAAGAACAAAATCAGGTCAGGAGGACAAAAAAAAGAATCAGATGAATGACGAAAAGTCGACTGGAAAATATGGTAATATTCAGTGTTCTTTAACTAACTTACTATGTATTAGTAAATGAAAGTTATAATCTTTTTTTCTATTTCGTCTGTCTTTTATACAAACGTCAATTTACACATGGATTTATACGTGCGTGAATGTAAAATGACTTCAAAAGAGGCGAGATGAAAGAAAGTAAGTATAGAGCCTTAGAAATAGTTGTTAGCTGAATTCTCGTCTGAAAATATCACTGTCTAATGTTGGTCTCTTTTTCAAGAAGGGTCTATAAACAATGTGTCGTCCTGATAGTCACCTATGGGGCTGAAACATGGAATCTGACCAAAAGATTGACTCTTCTGACTGAGAACCATGCAACATGCACTGAAGAGTCTTATGCTTCGCGTCGAAAGGGAGGATCACAAGACAGCAAAGTACATTTAAAAAAAATACAGGAAAATTTAGTGGAATTGTCATGTTGCAAGGTTGTCAGACAACCACTGGACATCAGAAACCACAACGTGCATCCCCAGAGATCATATGCGAAACTGTGGCCGAGAGAAAATTAAATGGTGTGACGATTTAGACAGCTTCAGAGGATACTGACACCGCAGCGCCCACGATAAAGAGACCTTGCATATCTTGGGGTAGGTCTACGTCCAATGATGGAAATTGAAAAGATGATGATGATGATGATTTGGTTTATGTAGTTGATATTTACTACTGAATTCGGTTCATTGAAATGGAAGGAAAACAATATAAATTTGTCGTCTAAAAACGCTTTTATCATATGATATGGACTCACTAATATACCCACATACACATTCCTATTACATGAATAATGACGACGCCATTTATGTATGGATCGACACGGAGGATCTCAGAGCTATTTATTCATTAAGAAATCCCTTTTTGATAATTGAGCATTCTAATTCCAAGTTTTGACTCAGCATTTAAGATGTCTTTCTTTCACTTAAAAACCTTTTTCTTTTGTTCTAGTTTCGAACCTCAGCGACTCTGTGACGTTATCATCCATTGTTATGTCGTAACATACTCATTCGATAACCATATAATTCTTTTTGTTAGCTATCATAATCTATTCCATATGGACCAATTAATTATTACTTTAAGATAATAAGATGATTCGAACCGGGTATGCAACTAAATAATAATACAATTAAACATACCTTTTTGCATACATGGATTTTTTTTTGGGTATAGGTTATTCCCCTGAAACTGCTTAATTGTAAAACAACAGAAGATTGTCTTCAGAAAACTTTATTTATCGTTTCCGTGTAAAAATATCCCAAACGGCCTTTCTTTATAAGAGATATTCTTTTCTTAGAAAAACGTCTTTGTTTTTTTTCCTTCCAATTCGGATGACTAAATTAGAATACGTGGTTAAATAGATAAGACTTGAACAAAGAAATTTTTATAAGAAGAGGAAATGAAGTATTGGAGGAGTAAAGAAATTTAGACAGCTCGGGTGGAGTTTGCTTTTCAAAAGATACAGCGTTTCTTCTTGGAGCTGTAATCTTTACAATATATATATATATATATATATATATATATATATATATATATATATATATATATATATATATACAAAAGCTTAAATGAAATTATCTACGGTCATCACACGGTTAATGTATTACTCGACGTAAATAGAATTGAAAAAAATAAAGAAAATGGGGCTGCTGCAGGAATCCAACCTGCCACTGATGGGGTGAATTATTCTGTCGGATCACATTCATCTATTTCATAATACATGACTGTTGCATTGAAAGAAACGGATAGCCTGAGAATAAACAAAATAAATGAGAATTTGGTATGAAGTCTTTGGGCGTTTTAATTACCGACAACCGTTTAGCTCAATGGCCAGAGCTACGCTGGAGCCGTTCTCCTATCGATGGCAGATTTGATTCCTACAGCAGTCCTATTTTCTTTAATTGTTCATCTTATTTACGTTGTATCGGTTGAGTGATATATCAACCATGTAATGATAGGAGATCATTTCAAATACGTTTCAATATGATATGACACAATTTATAATCATTGTGTTGAATCACATATATACAACTCTCAATATATATATATATATATATATATATATATATATATATATATATATATATATAATTCATAATGTACTTTCAATTTGTAAGAATACAAAAAGAAAAAAGTGAAAAACAGATTTAATCCGTTGTTAATGATATCTGATGACAGAGCTCTATATTTACGAGAGTAAATATGAGAATTACAAAGATATATATCCGGTGAATGTCAACATTTTGTACCTAGTGCACTTATCAGCAACTAACAAAATGTTTAGTTCTTGTAGTTATGAAAACAGAAAGACCATTTTCATAATTACAAGAACAAAACATATTACTGGTGGCTGATGATTGCCTTCCGCACAAAATGTTGACATTCACCATCTGCATATTCTTGTTATATATATATATATATATATATACTTCTGTGTGTCTATATATGTGTACGTGGTCATTTACTAAGCATAGATTAGTCTGGTAGTAGATCACAACTCGTGGAAATTGAACACACTACACCAGGGATTGGACCTGTGAGACTGGCTTTGTAACATTCACTGAATGGTAGGCGATCTTCATACGTGTGCATAGATGTACACATGGACATCCACCTGTACGTACACGCACATGCACACGCACACAGACTACACACACACACACACACATACTCATGTAGCAATAAGACTAATGAATAATTCAGAAAGCTTTTGCAAATGCAGGTGCCAGACTTCATGGTCGACTGCTGATCACATTGCTTAACAAGCAGAAGGTTACCTTTTTCCAGTGTTTGCACAACAACTGCCGATTTTTGATAAGCAGTCAATCAATACTTGTATCGATCAGAAGCCATCGTTCCCATCACTTCAACAATTTACCAAAGTATGATGCACCACGACTTGCGCACTTATAAAACTGATTTCTGAAGAATCGTGGAACTTACTTTTTGGTAAACTAACAGCCAGTAATTATGGTTCCTTTTTTATCATTAGAGCACCTTGCATCGAAATTGCGTTCATTTTGATGCGATTTATCACGAGCTCATTTTGGGTATCATCTATTTTTAGAGCTCTGTTATGTTCACATGCTCTTTTATTCAAAGATCTACATATATCACATCTTGCAGTTTTTTTAATGTTATTTGGTATATACCTGCCTCATATGTTAATCCATTATTCGTTGTCATTTGTTAATTATATTTTTCATGGTTTTAGATGGGTTGTTTACAGTTTGGATTCAATTTTTGTTGATTTTCAAGTTTCTTGGTCGTTGAATTTGTTGGTAATATCATTTTGTCTTTTATGACTTTTATTTTGTTGTTGGTTTAGTATATTCCATTTGCTTTTAAAAGTGTCTTCTGTAAATGTCTCCGATATTTGTGAGGTTGATATTGAAACAAAATAGAATATCAATGGACAATAACAATACATTGGTTTAGATTTAAAAATTTAAAAATATCTCCGTAATAACGAAGAATAACTGTTATTTTGCAAATCCATGACTGAATTTTTCTTTTGATTATTGATTAATTTCTAAATATTCCCCTCAAAATGGATTTTCAAACAGGGTGCAATTTGCAAAGTAAGTTCATGCCAAATTGGCTCTTTACTTTGTCTTGGGCGGAGTTTACTTTTGTTTTTGAAAACTTTGACTTTTTAGTGATCCAACAAAAAGCGATTGAAGTAATATATATATATATATATATATATATATATATATATATATATATATGTACATATATATATGTGTGTGTGTGTGTGTGTGTGTGTGTGTGTGTAAAAATATACTATTATCAATATCATTATTATTGTTATTAATCCATATATATATAAGACGGGATATGAACTTCGTGAAAACAAAATGTATTTCATTTTCAAATCTTCTGTCAACATTTGCTGGCATGAATTCTAAGATATACTAGTCACCTCAAACCATTTAACAAAACGATGATCTTCGTTTATCGCATGAAGAAGTGTTTCTGGATTTCTGATTATTTCGGCTTATTGAAGGCCGACCAAATCGATGGTAATCTTGAAGTGACATTTCTCCGAGTATGAAACGTGAATCTCAATCGTAGGAGTAATATTTTGTATAAGGCTTCTTCCTCTGAGGCTTCTCGAAGCATTAGAACAGTTTGAACAGCAATTCTTCCGGGAAAAAAGTTCCACATCCACAGTCTTGGCTTTCTCCATCAGCCATAGAGAAAACCACCGAGTATACTTGCAAATATAAGAAAGGGGCCACAGGAAACAAATCAGTCCATCCAGAAAAAAGCCAAGCTACCAATTGACTCGTAACATAAAGTGGTGCAGTGTGCAGTCATATCCAGTAACATGAACACACCTGCTTTGGATATAGACAAAGAATATTGTCAGTTTTGAATGGATCTGATGAACTAAAGTTTCTTTCAGTTTTCAAATTAGTCTGGTTCTTTATGTTTGTATGCGAGGAATGAAATGAGGACTAAAACTTTTTGCAGTGTGCTTTCTGGTTGTTTAGTAGGAGAGGAAGGGGTATGCATGTATCGTGAGTACAGGTCGCACTGATGGAGCTAGAGGGATAAAAAATTTTAACAACTCCTATTCATGTCTGGAAAAATTGTCTGTCTTTTTTTTCCAAATTCCCATCATGATACCTTTTTAGGGGTTCAGTTTGCAATATAATTTTCTGCTAAAATGATTCCTCAGTTTGTGTCCACTTGTTTTGTGAAAATTCTGACTGTCTTAGTGATCACTGCTTGACAAAGTTATTTGTTGTTCGATTTTACTTCATCTTCTGCTTAAGGAAAACTCAGTATCAGGAAAGATATTGCTTATTTATACGTGGAAAACCTTATGTTCATGCTAAAACTAATGTGAGATTGAAATAGTTGGGGGCTTGCATTTAGTTCTAAATAATATTCAACTCAAATTATCTGTATGCAGATTAATTTATGATTTGCAAAAGATTCTTAGTGATGTTTTTTTAATAGTATACAAGCCTGGTTGCTAGAGGCTCAAACTCCACTCCTTCGATTCCAAATGAAGATAATTACTGTAACTTTTGTATCAAACAATATTATGAGATTATACGCTAATTCTTATTTTTATTCAATTGTTTGTTTGTTTTCGCTCGAATAGGATGAACTCATTGTTTGATTTACCCTCTTACTATGGTATAACAATAAGCAGTATGTTACAGAAATTCTTAAGACTTCATGTCTGATCATTAAACATTAAAACATTTAGAGACATTAAAAAGTATTGAAATTAGGATACTTCAATTATAAATTACAAAATAAAATAAATTTACGCTTCTTTTTGCTGATCCATGCATTAATAACACCGTCATTTGGGATGGATATATTCTAGTTGTATATACAATGAAAAAATATCATTGAAATATTTTTAGTATATTTACTAAAAAATAAAATAAGCTACCATTCACTTGGTCATGAAATCGATCATGGTAAGAAAATGTTTACTTTATAAATGTATTTATTTCTTCATTTCTAACATAAATTTTCGTACACAGGTAGAACTTGCAATTTAGCTCAGTTGTTGTGACATCAGCAAGTGTTTTTTCAAATATCAGTATTACGTATCTCCAACATAAATTTCCGTATACTGTTTGGACGAAGTTCTTATTTTACTACAGTAACAAAAGCAATCTTCACCCGATGAGGGATGTGTACCGATATAAAAAAAAACCCGCTTTCCCCTACAGTGATTTGAACATGCCACCTACTGGCTGCCAAAAAAATGTACTGTCTTACTGACTGAGCTAAATTGACAGATCTGAGATAATAACAAAAATGTACCACACAGATACGCACAGGCTAAACATAATATTCTAATGCGCAAAAACATTTTGACAAAAAAATCATAATTCTCTAGTTGTTATATACATCCGATATGAATGTTGCAATAATCTTTTTCAATTAAAATAGAATTTGGAGAGGAGTTCGACCTGGCAACAGTCAGTCTTGTTGTTGAACATTTTCAATCTTCGAATTTCACACCTCAGTTCCGGGTCTGAAGAAGAAACAGAAGCTGTAGAAGAGGAACATGAAGGGTTTAACAAAACATTCATAAATATTGAAATAACAAATTACCGAGAAGCTGAAGAGAAAGAAGCGAAGTTGTTGCAAATAACGAAGCTGTAGCTTTTCAATCAAGTCTCTAAGAATACATCTTACCAAGGGAGACGAAGACAATTTTGAATTACGCAGTTCTATGCTTAATTTGTGGGGAGAACCAATCCATAGTTTTCGTTGCAATTTATTTATTGGAAACCGTCATCCAAAACTGTCACTAAAACTGCCAAAATAGATTTCTTTTCAGTTTTCAAGTTGGTTCGGCTTGCTAGCTGTCTGACTATGTATGTATGAACGTATCACACGTACAGAATGCACTATACAGCTAGAGGGCTGAAAAATTAAACACTATTCTTTACTATGTCAAGAAAATATTTTCTGAAATTCTTTTAGTCAATGGTTCGATTCATAATGTAATTTTATGCTAAACTGACCTCTTAGTTTGAGCCTGTTTTCATTTTGAAAAATCAGACTTTTTTCAGTGATCAGAAAAATGTGAGGGAAGTAACATTCATTGATCACCAATTTTTTTCAATTTTTTTTTAATTGATCATCAATAAGGCAGGCTACCAAAAGACATCGGTTACGTGACGGTTTCTATCGAGTGACTAATTTTCATTTTATTTTATTTGTTTATTTAAGTGTTGTTGTTTTTTTGTGCACGTATCTCTCATGGTCTAATGCTTCAGCTAATAGCCCCGGATATTGAAGCCTTTGTGATTCGCATGTTTCTCTATTGAACAAAGACAATGATGAAAGAAATGGTATCTTGGAGGCTTCTTTGTTTTACAGTCTGTTTTATGGGGGATAGGGGTGCATCTTTTTTTATTCTTTTTGTCGTCAAAGGAAATGGTCTCCAGCCGGAATGTGATTCGACCGTTAACGTATCCAATGATTATTAGAAACTGTCAACAAAAACTGTCAACAAAACTATCAGTACAGGTTTCTTCAGCTTTTAAGCTGGTTTGTCTAGCTGGCTAGCTGGCTGGCTGGCTATGTATGTATCACACGTATCAATGGAGCTAGCGACCCAAATCTTCAACGGGCTGGACACGTTGCAAGAATGTCAGACAACCGGTTGACATTATGATTCACAACGAGGATTTTATGCTAAATGTATCCTTTACTTTATGTCACGCTCGTTTTTTGTTGTTTTTTTTTCAAATTCACATTTCCCATTGATCATCGGCCAACAAATGCGAGAGCAGTAATTTATTCATTGATCACTCCTTTTCCCAAATTTTCAGTTGATCACCCCCAACATGACATGCTACCAAAGACATCGGCAAGGCGATGGTTTCTATTGAGTGACAAACCAGCCTTGTAATTCAACGAAAATTTATTATTCGGAACGTTTTATAAAAAGGAGCAAGGGCTTTATTGTTCGCTATTAACAATACTCATCTGGTTTTGATTATTCGAAGCTCAGTTGCCCATAGACACCAATTGAATTAAAAATCTGACGTACGATTAACTTTGGTCTCAGAGTTCTCCAGACGGAAACGTTTACGTAAACAGCTAACAAAGAAATCAAGAGTAAATACATCGACTTTCCCTAATTCTTATGATAAAGTCGCTACGAATCCCCGGTGACAAATGCATTTTCTTTACTCTTTTTTTGTGGGGGGGAAGGGCTAAATATTTCTTGCCCGTCAACTGATGTGTATGATCCATCTGAATAAATTCAACCCCTTTCTCTTTCTCTTTCATTAAACAATATATATCATACACATTGATGTATGCATATATGATCCATGTTTGTACACAAATATGTATATGTGTGTGAGAGAGAGAGAATGTGTGTGTATATGTGCACGTATGTGTGCGTGTGTGTGCGTATGTGTTATCAAGAGTACCAATTTGTTTTGCTGAGTCTCAATTACAAACTGACAATATTGATTTCATTGGTGTCATAGTTATCGAATCATTATAGCTCCAAAAATTGCTTGCCTGAGCAACCAGCCTAATTGGCTACAGATTCTTCTCTCTTTGCTCGTGTGTGGTGTTGTGCTGAGGCGGGTGAGGTATTCCTTGCAGTGTGATTTTCCCTAGTGCTCACACATTGACGCTTTTTTCCCGTCAATCATCATTGCATGCCTGTGACGAGGTATTTTTGTCAAGATATCAGGCAAAGTTTGTATCTTTAGTAAGATTGAGAAAGACAGATAGAGACAGAGAAAATGAGCGAAGACAACCAAAGCCGAATCCAAATTAGATTAGTTAACTGATTCCGTTTTCCTTAGTGATTACAATTTCTCTACTCTACATTTTGTGTTTCTCCCTTTCTATCTATCAATCCATCTATCTTTCAATCTATCTATATACAATTGAAAAAGTAAATGTTGCAGCTTGGTCAGTCAAGGGACAAGATAAGATTTGGGTATAAAGCGCTTACTTGTGCCACTGACTTACCAGCTGGTTGCTTAGCTCAGATGCTAAGAACGGCGTCACATTAAGACGGAGTATATATTAATATGGTGGCTGCAAACTTGTTTGAGGCCTGCAGCTGATTCGCAGGTTCTATGGCAAACCATTCAGGTATTCGGCACAACCATAGACTTTCCTTGATTATCTATATTCTAACTTGCATGTGCTGTATTAATATGCCTGGTTTCTCTTAACTGCAACCGACCGGCAGACTTTATTTACACACTGAGAATGTCTAGAGCTTTTTGTGTCTTATTTATGTATCTAACAAGCATTTGCATATGTATTAAGTAGATCTTTATTCAAAAAATCCTCTATACCATCAGTACAGATTGTACATTCTGTTTTACTCAAAGAAATGTTCATTTGAAAATCTTTTAGACGTGAAACAGAATATACCATTGAAAAATCTCTCTTTCATATGTATATTTACGTTTATTTTCTAAGTTACTGTGTATATATATATGTCTGTCTGTCTATGTGTGCATGAACGTGCACGTTTTTGTAAACTGGCATGATTGCAATGGTGTTATTTCACTTGAACAAGAGTATATGAATATTTCCCATACATGTGCTATCTATTCGTGTCTATCGATGACGGTGCACTTGATTCCATCGGTTTATCTATTTATTCATGTTTATTGTTATTTATATATATATATATATATATATATATATATATATATATATATATATATATATATATGTGTGTGTGTGTATGTGTGTGTGTGTGTGTGTGTATGCGTAATTCTATGTATCTATGTATCAATCTAGCCGTGTTTATTGCCATCTGCGTAATTGTCTCTATCTGAATACAATCTGAAACGATCAAAATCGAGAACGCTGAGCTGGAGAAAGCAAACATCTACATCTACCAAGGACATTTAATCTCCATGGAATCTTGAAGACAAAAGGAAACCATTTGAAGAATCACTCTGGGATGACAAGCCTTCGGTAGAGCAAGCTCAAGCTTCAAGAACAAGAAAATCCCATTAGTCCAAAAAAGTATAGTATACAACCAATGCATGTTCCTGATAGTCACCTATGGAGCTGTAAGGTGGAATGTAAGCAAGAAACTCACTATGGCAGCAGCATGGGAGGGAACGAAAAAAACAAAACTCATGTCAGGATTTGCACTTTTATTTTTCTTCTTTGGTCGACTGTAAATACATCGACAGTTTTCTTTTGAGAACCAGGAAAATCCTCACCCAAAGAGAGAGGGGGGAGCTAGCGAGCTTGCCGGGACGGAGAAAGAATGAGAGTTCAATGTCTTTCTCCTGACAGTGGCCAGGGGCCGGCGGCCTGTAAGCCGTACGTCTACTACTCTGGCACTCTCGTACTCTAAACGTGACCAACCTTTGGCTCTTCTATCTTACAGGCGAAAATCTCTTTCTATCGATTTCTCTTTTACTTAATTAATTCGACCTCTTCTTTTACCTGATACTGGAATCGGATGACCATCTACCCTTTTCCCTTCTATTTTCCTCCTGCTTTCTTCCAGTTCTCATGCAACTAAACGCACTGTCCGTCGTTCTTTATTCCACCGTAAGAGTCCTAATACACCGTCCCTTCTCCATGATAATCATTTTTCACTTTCTTTCTTCTAATGGCTGCGACTGACTATCTGTCTGTGGGGTTCCAGGCGACCACGCTTTATCTTGTTAAAAAAAATACACTCAAGATGCTCCTATCATCCTTTCAGTGTCAGAGAAGGGTTACTCTGTAACGTATCTTATCTTTGACCAAGTACGTATGTATACTTTACATATACCCATGTAATAAGTATCTTCAACAAAAAGTGCTAAGGTTGGATTTGATGTATTTTTCAATTAAGCCCGATTTGATGGAAATAGCCGCTATTGGTCGAGAAGGCACTTTTAGAAAATAATGTTTAAGAATGAAATAAAATATCCGATTAAAGAGTCCAATCATTCCTAAAAATGTAACAACTGACCTGCAAACTAGGAACAATGCAACGTGCAATTGAGAGAATCATGCTAAACTTCACGTAGAGAGGCTACAAGACAGTAAGGTATATTGAAAAAAATCAGTCTGAGACATCATAGAAAATATTAGAAAAACTAAAATAGCAATGGGCTATTGTTGCAAGAATGTCAGGCAACCGATGGAAATCACGACTTACAACATGAATCCCCAGAGATCAAATGCAGAACCGAGGTTGGACAGGTTAAGAAAAAATTGGCTTCGCGACGCCCCCGATAGAAATATCTGGCGAATCCTGGGTCCAAGTCCAACAATGGATCTAACAATTGGTGTCCATTTCTAATTACGTATTAACGTCTATCTCTTTATATCTATTTGCAAAGCATAAATCTTACGATATAATGAGCTCATTGAGCGAGACAATACGAAAAATAGCGGATACAAAGAATTCAATTTATTTGCAGATATCTTTTCGAATTCCCCAATCAAAATACGAAGGCAGAAAAAGAATCACAGTTTGCTACATTTATCCTTCGCTCTTTCTCTCTCCTATTTCCTTCCTTCGTTCACTCTGTCTTTTCTCAACTGCTCAGTAGTAGTTGCATTGTCCCAGGCCTTCCACTCCTGTGGTCAGTCGTTAACTAATTTAATCACCAAGTCAAAAACGTTTCTTTGCTATTTCCCAGCCAATCATCGTGTACTTAGGCTAGCTATTCTCATGACCTAGATTCTTGGGACTTTTCAAACCAGAACTCACTTTACTGACCTATTCGCGCATTTGTACTATTCTCTACCTAATTCATAATCACTTTCATTTTGCCTCCCATTATATCGCAGTTACATTGATTATTTGAACAGTCTTTCGGATAAACCGAACTTTTCTATCCATTTTTGTTGTAAACGGAGCGTTTCGGTCACGTCATTCTACGACCTTCTCTAGATTCTGAAGGAGATTGTAGAATGATTCGACGTCGGCATTGTGCTAACACTGGAGATGGGAAGAAGAGATTGTATTATGCGGAAAAAAGGTCGAATCTTTCGACGATAATTCGTACCTTTATTTAAGTATTCATGAGTATATCATGTGTGCGTGCGCGTGAATTCTTCAAAGCGATAGTGCATGCGTGCAAAGTGCAATTCAATTTCACTTCAAAACGCAGGCAATATACAACAAAGCTCTCAACTTCAGACGAAATCCTGCGACTGGATATTGGACGGAAACTTCCATCTTGAGATCAGGATGGCGTTTACCAGTCGGTTTAACCTCGCATAGGCTCGTGCTTCAAATCTCCTGATAGAAAATTGCGGATGTGAACAGCTATGAGTCGGTGATAAAGAGAAAGTAAATCAAAAAAGAAAACTGCTCTCCGACCTTGGCTTCCACCGAAGCTGGGGTTAGAGGAAGGTGAATCGCAGATTTACTCAGTACCCAGTGCAAACCAGAAGTCCGAGGAACTCAACCATTAAAAATAATTACTCTCCCTTGCATCCAGTATGAGATGTCTCCTTCGGAGTCAGCGACTTATGAGCCAGTACCTGAACTCATAAACTGTTCTGCTCACGGAGAATAGTTGCAAAATTAGTTTCACTATTCAAATTAACCAAAGTTTCGTGTATACAGCTAAAAAGTGTAAAGAAAAAGAGGATGAGAGGTATTCTTTTACCCCTTTCAGATCTTTTCTCGATATTTAAAAAAAATCATGTCACATGGGTATCAGCAAATCAGAATACACAAACATACGCTGAGGCGTATGCACGTTTATCCGTACAAACAGCGTCTTTCTATGCAAAAATATTTTGTCAGAATAACCACGCAGACAGGAACAACTCTAAAAGGTCGTTACGCTATTGTTCAATCTTGACAAGGGCCAATATATACATACATCCATACATACATACATATATAAATATATATATATATATATATATATATGTGTGTGTGTGTGTGTGTGTGTGTGTGTGTATGTGTGTGTGTGTGTGTGTGTAATCCGATGATATTGAAGTATTATGATATTAAGGAAAATTTCTTTTATTTATTTCGCCTATATAGCTTAAACAGAAATAATTTCTGATGAAGCCACATTTTCTCGAATGTAATGATACTTTAATATATATATATATATATATATATATATATATATAGAGAGAGAGAGAGAGAGAGAGAGAGAAACAGGCAGAGAGAGATGCCTGTGGATCGAGAGACCTATGAAAACCAGACCATTTCATACATCCATTTCTTTCTTGTCAATAATGAATAAATGTTCTCTAAAAATCTTGGCATTTTTCAGGTTGAATCGACGTAAACGACGATTCTATATGTAAGCATTCTGTCTTTTTATTCCCTCAAACTGGTAACCTAATTAGGTGGCGGTTTATTTTGGATAAATTTCATTGGTTGAAGGATTTTTTTTCATCATCATCGTCGTTGTCATCATCTTCTTCTTCATTATTATTATTATTATTATTATTATTATTATTATTATTATTATTATTATTATTATTATTATCATTATAATAATAAGAAGAAAAAGCTTTCTACTAACGCATATTACAACATCCAGGCAACGAGGTTAAAAACGATTGAGCGGCTTAGAAATAGTTTTTGACATAATCAAAGATAGATGAACATATGGCCAGGATTGTAGGGAAAAAAAGCCACCTCTGTGGCCGGTATGATTCGTAAAAGTTTTATACATCCTGACATCTATATGTTCAAGAAGTTATTCACGTCGATGGTAAAACTACAATTAGAATGCAGAGCACCAGTTTAGAACCCTCACAAGGAGAAACAAATGATGATAATCGAAAACAAAACATACATAAAAAATAATCCTTGGATTAGTTATCTTGTCCTGTCAGTGGAGGTTACTGGTTTTAAAAGTATCGTCATTACGCTACCGTAGATACAGGAGGGATATAATCAAAATGTATACGATAACACATTGTTGTTACGACGAATAAGCAACGCGAAATCTAGTCACAAGTTCACTGTATACAAAGAGACCTGTGAGAATGAAATTAGAAAATTCTCTTTAAATGCTGATTCACCGAACAGCGAAACAATCTCCAAAATGTGCGAGTACAGGCACCGAGCCTGAACGCATTTAAAAACCGCCTGGACAGACTGAGGGAGTGAAAAGGAATTATTCTATGATTGGCAACATTCAACATATATATACTGTAGTTTGTTTTCGAAAAGTTAGCAAATGAAGCCATTTTTTCTCATCAGGAGTAGATTTCCTTCGCAAAAAGTTATATAATTATGGATCAATTAAGTCTATTTGTAAAGCAGGTTTTTGCCTCCCTGTCAATAACAACAACAAATAACTTCTTCAAAGGATGTGTTTCTCTCTGCAAAAAACAATATATCTTTCAAAAATAAAGTAGGCATCAACAAATTGATTTAAAAAATTAGTTATGTATAATGATCAATTGACTGGATTTAGAAAAAAAATTAAAATGGATTGAAACACAAACTTCTTACGCAGAGGTGTCTGTTGTATTTCAGATATGAAACATGGATGTTTTACATCTAAATTTGATTTTATTTTTAAATGCAAAACTATATAGATGCACATCAGTGTCTAATGCCTAAAATTAGAACCAAAGTAACGTAAATTTAAATGTAAACCATCTACATTTCAACATTTTTGATACTTTTTTCAGTTTTAATTAGATTTTTTAAAATAGGATGTCAATGTCTGATCATAGGCAAAAATTAATTTTATAATGTGTTTTACAATCCTGTTCTTCAAATGTTGTTATCCAAGATGTGAAATAAAATAATTTCTCAGAAATTTGAAGGTTATTTTCAACGAAAAAGGTGTCTGACGAAACAGCAGCCGTCGAAGACCCAGGGCAGCAAAAGGTCACTTTGTCAAAAAAGCTGTCCACGAAATGACTGTATGGCGAAACTGATGTCATACCAAGAAACGACCGGACACGGAAAGATCTGGTCTCCTGGCTTGGATTGGATGATTTTTACGGATCTAAAAGTCTGAGAGAATGTTATGTTTCATTCTAAGGGACAGATTCTGGTCCGTATGTGCCATAAGTTTGTGAGGCTGAAACACGGTCATTTGCACAGTTTCCATTGGATCGCCCTCTCATCCAGTTCTGCCTGTTCTGGTACACCTTTGTGGTACTATAAGGTCTATGACTGGATCATATTTTTACGTTTTTCCTAAATTCAACTTATAGCTTCGGGAGCAAAACGAGATAAATGAAATTGTCCTCTATGTTATTCTCAAGAGGCTTTAAATCTTTTTTGTATTGTAACAAAGAATCTTTTAAGACAATTTTAAATAATTTCTAATTTCAACTAAACTTGTTAAATGGTTGATTTCCGAATAAAAAAAATAATAATCTACATGAATTTTGATAAGTCAACAGAATTTGATTTCAGTGACTGCAAACAGGTCCTTATGCAAGAATTTGTCAGTCATGGATTTGTGGTTCATGTTTTATGGGATTTTTTTTCTTTTTCAAAATGCATTTAAACTTGTCGAAATTTTCCTTTTCGGTTAATTTGAGCTCAAGTTTCCTCTCACGTAAAGTTTGTGTTTGTTGACTGAAAACATAAGTTCTGAAAGGAGATTCTTGCTTCATACATACATTTATGTTCACATCCAATTTGGCAAAAAGCTGTTTTATGCTATCTGTAATATCAGGGGTACGATTATGGAGAAAATACTTCCTAACTTCTATTCACTCTAATCATTACATATATGAATGGGCCCCGTTTTATCTCTACAGGCAATCGAACATCCCATCTAGGGCCCCTTGCCTGTGCAAAGCGTTCGGAGATCATGGAGCACCCTGTACTCAGAATCCCCCTCTTGGCCTTGCTGATGTAGTTCAGAGGAAACAAATAGTGATACGTCTGGAATGCGCTTGGATGCAGGATCTGCCAGAAGGATGATAAACTGCGCATTAAATCACCATAAAGTGTCTCAATTTCCTGGTATAGGGGTCAGATTTGTCCTTCTCTCAGACTGGTTGCCTTCCAAGGGCTTTAGAGCCCAATATGCAAAATGATCTTGGACATTACATATATGGTGACGGCAAATTATTTCGACATTGGAAGGAATTAAAAACTTGGTTTTATTTTTGTACCGACTGCCTTTGAAACTGTCATATGTAGACAGGATTTCGGCTTTCCTTATGACTGCCTACTGGCTTCACCATTACTCTACAGCTCTGTCGCTTAGTTTTGGTCATTTACTACACTAAAATATGAAATATTTCTTCGAATTTGTTTTTTTCGTCTTAAAATCTTCCTTTGCAAATTTTGACACTCAATTTCTATGATGCATGTTGAAAAATCAAGAAGAAATGTTTGTCAGGGATCGATAGAAAGGTTGCTGGCCGAATAGGGCTGTCATACATAGGAAGGATGAATCATCAGTAGTTAAGAGTTAAATCAAGTGTTATTATATGCATGATTCGTGGGAACATGTTCCATAAGATAGAGAATTGATTACTTGAATTCGATAATCATTTAATTGAATTCAATAACGAAAGCAACCAATCATTATTCTATGATTGAGACGGAGTCGTGTTCTCATTTTTCCATACTTTTAACATTTCTATATGTTTTTTTGCCCTTCTTTACGCATACGTCCTTGGGTGTGGCTTTGTTTTTTATTTGGTTTTGGGTTCTTTTTTTCTGTGTTTGGTTTTTTAACTTCTCAATAAAAACACAACTTTTACAATGCAAAATTTCGAGCAAAAACGTCTTGCGCTCATAAATACCAGCATTCAACTCATTCAGGCCTGGGTTTTAAGGTTAACAAAGTAAGGGCATAATGGATTAATTTTTTTTTAAGGTTTCATCATTTTCTAAAAAATCCCGAGACAGTGTAATCCTTTCGGATCAGCTATTTTTGTTTTGCTAACATATCCTATCACAACTGCTTCAGATGTTATACATGCAGTTTTCAATTATATTTCCCTTGCGTACAAGCCTGCGAAATGACGATACGAGTTCGAATATTTATCAGAATGATGATACGCCTCACCATGAAATTTCAGCCGCCGTTTTTCAAGGTAGAAACTACACTCATTTTACGTGATTTTCATTAAAATGCTTGTCCACTGAATTAAAATTGCTCCCCGACTTATGACCGTGTTCTGTTCCGACTGGTAGATCGTTCCTAGAAAAAGTCGTGAGTCTGAGGGAGGTTTCTTTTTCTGAAGTGTTTGTAAGCTATACTTTACAGAAACAAAAAACACAGGGGAGTGTCACCTTAATTCTTTTATTCCACCTTTACCAATGTAGACATGACTTTTCAATTTTTCGATTCTAGAAGTCACTCCCGAATTCAAACAAATAAAAATCAAACATCTAAATTGACAACACTGAACTCTAAAACACGAAAAAAATATCATTTTTTAAAAACACCAATGTATTGCCAATACTGGAGTAAAAATTCTAAAATACAAACCACAAAACACTTGAATTAGCAGCACTACTTTTCAAAAAATGATGTCGAAAACAAATAGGTAATCGTATTTTCCAAATATAAGATAGGAAAAAAAAATGATAAGTATAATAAAATTTCTTTCTTTTTCCAGAAAAAAATTCAGGAAAACGATGCATTGGAATAATACGTATCATACAAAATCTAATTTAAAATCTGACCCATTTTAGTCTATCATTGTGTTTTTCATAAGTAAAATATCACTTTTTTGAAAAATATACGACGCTGGTGCAACCAAGAGTATTCATAGTATTCACATAGTATGTATGTTTTATAATATACGAGTATAATTCAGATACTCCTTTGCACTTTATCAGCTCGTTGACTCACATACCACCAAGCAGATATTCGTATTTACCTATGTCTTTTTAATTTTTGAGTGTAAGTTTTATACATACATGCATTTTCATATCCACGGATTTTATATACAGACGGTCGTAAGTTGGAAAGTCATAAGTTGGGAACGATCTGTAAAGCGAAAGAATTGGATCATGATGTTGTCTCTCTTCTCCTCGGTTGATAAAAGAAAAAAAAACACGTATTTTGCATGAACCCAAGAAACCATAAAAAAAACTTAATTTTTCTAAGGATTCTTTCAAGTTTTACATTTATCTCAAAAAAGAGGAAGAACATTTGCATTTTTTTCGAATGATATTCGAAAAACTTCCTAGATACGGTGAAGGAGAAAGTACAGCATTTTTGTTTAGTTTTTCAATTATCTTTATATATACATATATATATATATATATATATATATATATATATATATATATATATATATATATATATATATATATATATACGTACACACACACATATATGTGTGTGTATGCGTGTATGAATATGTATATATAAATGTATGTATAAACATATAGGTACATGAATATGTATGCTTATATATTCGTATGTGTGGGTGTGTGGGGGGATGAAAGATTAACCCAATTTCATTTTATCTTGAAATTAAAGCAGACATAATCTTTGTCTCTTTTGACTTTTTGTTTTTTACCGGTTGATTTACATTTTTCCTGGAATCTAACCGAATCTCTTTTTCATGGAGGTCACGTGTAACGAGTAGATTATACCAGAAGTTCAATTCAAAAGTTACTTCAATGCTTATAAAACGCATTTGTTATGAAGATGAGAAAAACTTGTTTTCTTGAATTTTTTCAGTTCCGACGGTAAAAAGTACATTTATCATCATGTAATAATAGCGGAAGCTGAAATTTTTGGTCGAACAGTTAGAGCTTGCATTAAGGACAACAACAGGGTAGTGCACATGAGATATTCACAGGTTTTATTTTGCTATTTGAAAAAAAGTATTTTTCAATTATTATTTTTCAGGGATCTTGCATGGTTCTAAACGCTATTTTTGAAGGAGGGAATCAGTTGTTCCCCACTTTTTCTTTTTCAAATTGGCGCTTTGTTTTGATTTTTTCTTCTTCTACATGGTGCTTTGACTAATACCAACTTTCCTGCAATATCTTTTAATACCCAGGGAATCCTCACTTTTCCAATTTTTTTAATACACACGTCAGCAGGAGAACGCTGGCACTTAAGGTGGTAATGGGAAAGTATATTGATGATGGTGCTAGTGATGGAATTGAAACGTTGTCCCCTTGGATTGAAACGGTGCTGCTTTGAAAGTTAACGTATCAAATCCTTTTAAAAGCAGGACAGAGCACGTTCCTAATTATGACAAATGACTCTCGTAATAACTTCATTCTTGCTGCTGTTACATACTATCCTAATTTGAATATGATTCACTCTCTTATTGCTTTTTGTAACCAACAGGTCTGGCTAGTCACTCAATAGATACTGTCACATGATTAATGTCTTTTAACAGCATGATTTGTTTAGGGTGATCAATTGAAAAATTGAAAAAAGGGGTGATCAATGGATAACTTTTTTCTAACAATTTATTGGGCAGTGATCACTTGAAAAAAAGTCTGAATTTTCTATAAAATAACAGTGAATGCCCCCAGACACAAATTAAGGTATCAGTTCGGTATAAACTTACATCGTAAATTTCCCCTCCTTCCCACGCTAAAATTCTATCTGGGTCCAAAAAAAATTTAAAAAATATTTTTGTGACATGGTAAGTAGCAATTGTTTCAACTTTTCAGCCCTCTTCTTCTATTGGCACGGAATGTACGCGTGATACATTCATACATAACCAGCCAGGCGAATCAACTTGAGAGCTGAGAGAAACTGATGTTGATAGTTTTTGTGACAGATTTGGTTTATGATTTCTAATATTCACGTTTTCTCTCAAAGGCTAAATGTGATTTCATAGAACGTGGATTTAATGATAGAAATGAAGCACATTAACTCGTATTTTTTTTATATGTACTATATGAATTGTTTATTTAATTATAGATCATGAAATGATATATTTCCTCTCGATATATGTATATATGTATGTGTGTGCGTGTGCATGTATATATATATATATATATATATATATATATATATATATATATATATATATATATATATATATATATATTCTCAGTTTGTAAAAAAACAGAAGCAATGAAAACAGATTTTATCCGTTGTAGATGTTTAATCACAATGCCCAATATCCAACACAGGAAATACAGCTACTATATATATATATATATATATATATATATATATATATATATATATATATATATATATATATATATATATAAAAGCATGATTCGACTAAATGAAGAAGATGAATATGTGTGAGGTGTGGCTACTAAATTACGGGACTATTCTTATATAAGTCGAACCACAGAGCATAACCCTTGAAAGTTTCAATCCGTTGGCTGCCAGGCATCGCTTGGAGTAGACAGGTTTTTAGATGTGTTCACACATCTCAAGAAAACGCTTTTCGATCGGTTGGCTGGACGGTCCCTGGTACACAACATTAATGGGCAGGAAGGAAAGTTGTGATGTCATTGAAGGTGTCTTGTCATTAAAAAAAACTATCTGCTTTGAATAGAACGTACATGTTTGGTATTTTTGTATTTATTTTCAAATAGCCCAAAATAGCAACAACAAAAAAACGCCTAAATGAATATTTACGATATTTTATTGAAGAAATACTCTGGACATGCATACATGTTGCAACATTTTACAAGTATGAGAATCGATTGCCTTGAAGGAAGACTACTCGCTCTTTTCTTCTCCTTCCTCTCCTTACTACCATGGACACGTGGATGCATCGTGGTTCTTGTTTTTTGATGTGTCTTACTAACGATCATTTCGAAAATTGAGTCATGCATTACTCGATTCTCAAAAGGAACATTTTCATGACACGCCAAGAAGAAAGAACGCCTCTACCTCAAGCAGTGAGTATCAGAACTGAAGACTTGCAATTTTCAACGGTTGTTTCTGCTTCCCCATTGGTCGATGTACACCACGTGGTTCATGCATGAGCTATGTGGTTCGACATATGTCAGCCCAGTCTCTTTATCTAGTTTCCACACCGAATATTTCCATCTGTAAAAACAAAAGAATACACGAATTAGTTACTCAATAGAAACCGTCACATAAACAATGTTGTTTGTTAGTGTGATGTGTTGGGGTGATCAATGAAAATTGCAAAAAAGAGTGATTAATCAATAAACTACTTCCCTCGCCATTCGTTGCATATTGATTAATAGAAAATCTTAATAAAAAAAACATGTGAAAATTGCTGAACACTAACTAAGGGATCGATTTAGCATAAATCTACATTGCAGATCGATCCTCACTGAAAATCTGTTCAATTTCGAAAATTTCAGTCCTCTAGCTCCATTGGTGTAGCCTGTACATGTGATAAATATGTACATAACCAGCCAGACCAACTTGGAAACTGAAGAAATTTATTTTGACAGTTTTACTAACATTTTTGGTCGACGATTTCTTATAATCCAAACAAGTCGAGATATGATTTAATAGATGATGAAGACATTGATTTTCATAATTTCATTGCTATTTCATGCATATTGAACTCTTCAAGAAACAGCATCGACGACCCATTGCCTGTAGTATATAATGTTTAATCATTGAAAACTTCTTTATTAATTGTGTGCAACAGTTTCCAAAAAAATGCTTTACAATTTCGTATTTATCTTCTGGTTTTCAAGAAGGGGTACCACGGATGTTTTGGCAAATCTACTACATCGTTATTTGTTTAGAATCTTGATTGAGCAAGTTTACAGATTGATAGACGGACAGATAGACAGACAGACAGATAGACAGACAGATTGATAGATAGATAGATAGATAGATAGATAGATAGATTTGTTAAAAGCTTCATATAGATTGATAGATTTATAGAAGCTTGATATGAATAGATTTGTTAAAAGCTCAAGATATATCGATTGATTTGAAGCTTGAGATAGATGGAATTGTTAAAATCTTGGGATAGATAGATAGATAGACGTGTTAGAAGCTTCAGATGGATAGATAGATTTGTGCAGAGCTTGATCCAATTAAATATATATATATATATATATATATATATATATATATATATATATATATATATATATATATAAGAGAGAAAGAGAGAGAGAGAGAGAGAGAGAGAGATTATACCATTAGGGCAAATTTGACAGAAAAAGAGAAGGAAGCCAGAAAACTGCTGTGTGTAAACTTGTTAGCTTTCAAGCATGTGCGTTCAAATGTATCTCTGTGTCCCAGTTAGACATCCCAGCTTTAAAATGTCACTGGTTTCTGGGTGAGCATTTCGTTACACTCCAAATATTTAAACTAGCAGAGAGCAAACAAGGATGATTAGCTCACCAGCTAGGCTAGTAATTAAAAAAATGAGGTCAGATATTAGCAAGGTATTTTACTTCTTTAATGAACAATAATTACGAACTGGAACTACAAGTTTGGATGATGCCTGCCAAAAAAATCCCTTTCTCCATTCTCACAGTGTTATATCCAGCTTTACAGTTAAGCCTCTTCGAGTAAGAATTACTATAGCGCCCTCTTTCCAAATATTTTTTGCAATGAATTTAGTCATGTTGAATTTCCGAAGAAAATAATGTCTGATACATATAGCATCATGGACGGCCTCTGAAAGAGGTGAGTACTGTACAACTTGGTTAATGTGTCATGTGTATGAGAAGGGGCACCATCGCATATGCACGTGCGCATACACAATAATTTGTTAATTTTCTGGACTTCTGCACAGGAAAATATGCCAGTGAAGAAGCCCAGAAAATAGATCTTTTGTTATGATAAAAATCGACATTTATGATATATCCCTAGCTCAAAATGAGATGCACTGCACTAATTCAAACGTAATGAGGCTCAACAACTACTTGTATTCCAAAATAATAAGAATGACCTTGACAGTAGCAAAACAAAGGGAGGTTTTCTGGGCATGCTGTTCATGTTATGCTATGATTACCTCGCATAGTGCTGCCTCCTTCAGTGCTAACCGAGGTATTATAGTATATCAATGGTCTTCAAACTTTCACTACGCAGGGAACATTTTTCGCTACTTAAACCTTTTAGGGAACCCCTCAAAGAAACAACTTCCCTTCTACGTATAATTATATTTACAAAAGTATGTAACTATTAGATTCTGGCCTATTTATGGAATTATCGGAATGAGCTCGAACCCAAATAGAAAATATTCAGTCGAATTTAAAAGGAAGAACGAACTTCACTGAAGGGAAAATAAATAATGGGCGACTGCTGACTGAATATCGCCAGTGTAACGTAAATAGACAAGATATCCCTAATTGAAAAGTCAAAATATTGTTATTTCTTTATGATATAACAATTACTGTTGGTGTTGAAAAAATGATACGTAAAAGCCGTGAAGGAATAGTTCATGTAATGAAAAATTTTCAAGTAATGTCACTTTATGAATGTCACTTTCGCGGAAATGTGACTGCTCCGCAGATTTCTTGTACAAAAACATGAGGTTTGTTTCACGAACGTCTCTTTTCATTGGTATTCAGTAGAGCTTCCGAAAATAGAATAGAGATCGAAAAATTATCAGTATTTTAAAACCTTTGGTAGCAGTACATCACCTTGTAATTGGAAACTATTTTCTTGTCAAAAAAGAAAATCAAACATAAATGGTAATCAAGTTACAGTATATTTCTCCAGACCTCTAACACTCCCTCAAGTATCTATTGTTGTTGTAGCTTATCAGCAACTGTCAACCAAAACTGTCACCAAAATTGTCAACATAGCTTTCTTCATTCTTCAAGTTGGTCCATGGAGCTAGAGGGATGATAATTCAAACATTTATTCCTTATTAAGTATACAAATTCGAGAGGGAGTACTCAATTGCAATGTGTGTTTGTGCTAAATGGGTCAAGCAGTTAGTGTCTGCTTGTTTCGAAAAATCAGTCTATTTATGTGATCTCTGTCCAACAAAATGCAACAAAAATAACTTATCTATTGATCACCTTTTTCACAATTTTTTGATTGATCATCCCAACACAGCATGGTAAAAAAAGACGTTAGACACATGGTGGTTTCTTACGAATAATAAACTAGACCTGTTTTCCAATTACAATTGCTATGATTTTTACTCTTTCTTCTTTTTTTTTTCTTTTTCACCTCTCTCTATTCTTTCTTTTTTAAGGTTGTCGTGATTATCTTTCATGAAATCGTTCTTTCATGATGGAATACACAATGCAACTTAAGGTGGGTCATAAAAAGTCAAAAGATGTACCTGATGACTGAAAAATGATGCTATGAATTTAGATAAAAGATAAAAAGGCTTTGTCCTAAAATGCTGGATATTTTTACCTCAACCTATTAGTATATAATAATGATGTGTTGTGGCACACCTTCAGGGTTTAGTTTGGCAATAAACTATGTTTAGGAAAATGGGCAGTTTTCCTTGACCTCCCGTAATCAAGAAAATATTTGAAAGACGGCATTTTAGAAATTGAAGATTTTTTCTATTTTTAAGACTCATGAAATAATATGATATACGCTCTGCCAGTGTAACCATGCCAGATAGATGTGAGAAAAAATTGACGGAAAAGTTGATTAAACATAGTTTGTTCGTTGCTTCTATTAGCATAAATGGAAAACTGCTGCCTCGTTTTCGTGTAAATATGATGAGCTGGTGAACAAAATTGATTAAGATTGATAATATTTCTTAGCACATTCAGGATGAATATCATATTCAAAGATCAAATATATACACACACACACATACATATATATATATATATATATATATATATATATATATATATATATCGTCACATATACGACATATGTATATATACATATATATATATATATATATATATCGTCACATATACGATATATATATATATATATATATATATATATATATATATATCGTCACATCATTCTTTTCTGGAGTAGGCTGTAAGATTTATTGAAGAGTTTAATGATAACAAGAACATTTCCATTCTGTTTCGAGTTATGGATTCTCATTTTGTGCAGAGCCCCAGAGATTCTCCATTGGCCGAAAACTTCCCTCGCGATTTCTCTTGTCATTATCTAAAAACCACCCTTCTAGTCATAAAGAACCCCGTTGTGGCTCGGTTCTATTAGCCTAAACTACGGAGGGGACAGCAGTTCTAACTGAATGAATGTTAAGATCCAGATGATAAGAATAACTTAAGCAGCAAAAATCTCTTGTTGTTCGGGGTTGTATATGAAGTAAAAAGACTAAGATTAATTTTACCGAGTCATCAAAAAAATGGAGCGCTGTAGAATACGAGTATCAGGGTTTTATAAAACATAATACTTCGCAAACTGACTCATCTTTTACTTGTGAGAGGGACACATTTTCTATCTGTAATTAAGGTCAATGTTTAAGCTCTGCTAAATGCCAGAATTATGGTAACGCTGATTTTCTAAATATTCAGGCAAGCGATCGGCTTGATAAACTGGGAAAACCTTGCCCTGAAAAAAATTTAAACATAGAAATTCAACTCATATTATGGTATTAAATGTTAAATTACAGGTAAACGAAGGAGGCAGCGTTCTTGATTTTGCTAATATTTCAATGTTTATTCACATCATTGTTCATAAAGTATAACTGAAAATTAATCGGAGAATCTGATCAGCTCAATATACCTCTAAAGAAAATGCGATTTGAAACGAAGAAATAAGCTTGATTCTCTCCTTTTGATTCCCTTGGTTTATTTGGTACAAATTTATTCATCTTTCATTCCCCAAGGATACAAACTAGGTAATAACTATAGGCAAGCGATATGGAATCCGGCTCACAAACTTTGATTACAGAGTATTACATTTTCTTTACTCTGTTACTGAATTTCACGTGAGAATCGATTCAACAATTCTTCACATACTTCAACACCTAATTAATAGCATTACTTCAGCACAAGGGTACCCTCTTGTGCAGCTCGCTCCCAGATCGATATTGTATTAAACCGGTGTATGTAGACGGCTTGGTTCTTCTTACCTGATTATTAGATAAGTGTTCTTTCGTTGAAGCCTTGGGAAATGTTCCAACACAGGCTGTGAACGCGTCTACTTTCGCTGTTACTGTAATTCTCCTCGAACACAGTGACAAGAATAAAGACATAGGTAAACAAGAAAAGTGTTGCAATTTATAGGATAGAAGCATCTGAAAAAAAAAGAAGAAATTTAAAATAGTAAGCGAAAATCGTCCTGGAAAGTGGCCCACGAATTAGTAACCGTCAACCAAAACAGTCATTATATATATATATATATATATATATATATATATATATATATATATATATATATATATATATATTTTCAGTTTTCAAGTTTTTTTTCTAGTTGGTTGGCTATGTATTTATCGGGGGTACAGGTCGAATTATGGAATTAGATGACTGAAACATTTATTGCTCATCGTGTCGAGAATAAACCCTTTTTTTTATTTTATGAAAATTTAAACCCTGAATAGATTTTTTTTTCGAAAGGGTTTAATTTGCAATGAAGATTATGCTAAGTTGGTGCCTGCTTCGTGCCCAAATGTTGATTTTTTTTCTTTAAATAATTATAACATTTTGCTGATCACTGCACAACAAGAGGCTTATTAATTGATCATCCTTTCTTACAATGTTTGAAGGTGAGAGAAAGAAGGGTAGAGGAAATGTATCGAAAAGGGTGTCAGTAAAATTAATCAGTACAATATGTGAGTGCGCGTGAAATAAGGAAGAAAAAAGAGAAAGAAAGAAAGAAAGGTTAATTGCATCTAAGTTGCGAAAATATGACTCAATATCATAAGATTAAAAATATATTTATGTGCGTGTATGTGTGTGAGAGTAAGAAGGGGATTAATTGAATAGAAACAACATAACGAGGCGCAAGCCATATTGTTTGGGCACACGGAGAAAATCGAACTAATTGCACAAGAAAGGATCTTGTTTAGTTTGCTTACTTTGAAATTTATTTCCTCGACTTAGTTTGAAAATGGACTGCACCAGCAATACGCCCAGTGAGGCTCAAACTCACAACATAAGATTGCTAATCATCGCCTTAGGGCAGACAGCCACTTATATCATTATTGTTATCATTATTTACAAGTATTGAAAATGATCATTATCAATGTTTTGCTAATATTGACCTTCATCTTAATTGTTATTGCTTTCTATCGCAACTAAACTCAGTAACTTTCATATTCATCATTATCTTCTGAAACAAGTTCTGGGCCAAAAGTGCTGAATTATCCTCTTCATGTATATATTTAATACGTTGGTGAGATTGCTTCAACAAAACTGATGCAAAAAATAATTCCCAAAACATATAAATGTCACGTTTGGGAATAACAGTGGAAACTTCACAAATACCGCTTGTTTATACAAAGGTTCATACGCAGCTATTATAATGACAGGGAGAGGGGAAATAAGCGTGTAGGGGTGAATATTAGTTTAAACGACTGCCCCTGGCTACAATTATGGAATCTATACACTTCAAGCTTTTTTTTTTTTTTTTACTTTGCAGCAAATAATATCACAGAAATGGCACAAAACTATGTTCGCTTGATAGCTCAAAATTATCTCTTTATGAAATATACTTCGAACGAATCAGATTAATTTATTTATGTCAATAGCATATCATTAACAAATTATGGAATCGTTCAATACATGGGAAATAATAATGGAATCCAGCTGTAATTTGTCTTCCTAAATCAAATACCGGTTCAAGTCTAAAAATGCAAGTTAGTCTGCAGTTAAGAGCGAGTATTTACAGGGTTGTTGAACCAGGTTTATTGGAAGGCAAAATGGCTTCAGCAATGGAGTTTTCAACTGAAACAATGAAAACGATGATAAAACTCCTACCGAGAGGAAATTTGAAATGAAGTGCGGCAAACGATGTAGGCTGTTTGTAATCAGATGTGTCAAAAATTGGGAGCAAGGTAAAACACGGCGGTAATGTTATAAAAAGAAATCATACGAGTAGACCACGGAAGATATTACAGCGTCAGCATAGAAAAACTCGATGTAATATGCTCTGAAAAAAAAACGGTACAAAATAACAATGAAAGACAAGTGGGTGGATGTTTTATCCTCCCCACCCTAGTATACTGGATTTGATATTGATTGGATGTTAACAAAGTCTGACTTAAGCGTGTTAACTGTTAAACACAAAGTTGCATTTTCACAAGAGTGCGACACTAAGTGGCGTTTTCGCAAATGACTCACAGTCGACAGAGTTCACCAGTTTCAAACCTCAAGGGAACAGCGAGCACCACGCTACGATTTAGAATCTAATTCCACCTCACTATTTCACACAGGTTATTTAAAGCTCGCGTAGTTACTTGTGTTCTCAGGTTGATCCAAACTGAGACAGTGGTATCCATCAATAGGACAGAAGTCAATGTTTGCAGCTAAACTGTGAGAAATCGGCGGATGGAAATTGCAGTTTCGTTCAGAAAAGCATAACGAAAACCAGTGCTCATACCTAAAGAGAAACACAAGCTTACGGTGGGCCGAAGAAAGCAACTTTTGCGTATGGATGACCGTGCAAAACTGATATTCATAATCACAGGTCTGGGCAAGTTTGGTGCCATTCTAATGAAAGACATAAAGATAATAGTCTGAACAAATAAGTACGTTCTCCTACTCAATTATGATATGGGATTGCGCGTCAAGACCAAGCTAGATGGCAATCATTACTGCAACAGTCAACACATTGCTTTACATTGAAATATTGGGCACTTTTCTCATTTTTGATATAAAATAAGTTTGGTCATTTTTTCCGTATGATAGTGCATCTTGCCACTGAGCAAAGACTGTCAAAGCTTCTCCTTAGAAAGAGTATATATAGTCAATGACATGGCCAGAAACGAATCGAAATCTAAATCGAATTGAAAACTTACAGTTGACATCTTCTTAAAAATGCTCCAGAACGAGGCTCCATCCTTCAAAGCTAATCCGTCAACCACTATTCTAGAAAGTTGGCACCAGCTTCTTGGAGTATATTGTTTTTCATGATTGAAGTCCAAGCTTCAAAAAACTCAGGTCGAAATAAAAAGAGGAGCAGCTGAGTACAAATTATGCTTTTTCGTTGTTGATTCCATAATTTTCCCTCGACATTGAGTGATCCCATATTTTTCTTCTACTTGATCTGGAAAAATATGCTATTAAT
Source organism: Thysanoteuthis rhombus (assembly GCA_963457665.1). NCBI lineage: Eukaryota > Metazoa > Mollusca > Cephalopoda > Oegopsida > Thysanoteuthidae > Thysanoteuthis > Thysanoteuthis major. The sequence continues at coordinate 81,692,092 of OY735198.1, forward strand.
TTGAACAATCCAATCTACTTTTTTAGGTATTTATCATCAAGCTAGAATGTTTGGCTATCAAACAAAAACTGCGTTTTTGTGAGTTACTTATTTGCAACCGAATTTATTTACTGGGTGAACATCAACTAACTGTGATGATTCCATAATTTTCACCAGGCGTTGTATATGAGAGAATGCATAATCGATTTTATGCGTATACGTCGGAGTGCTGACGAAGTCTGGGTTTCTAGTCAGTGTTGAGTTGCCATTCATTTTTCTGTACTGATATTTGTTGTTTTCAATGTGATGTATAAACGTTCGAATGGGATCGTGCAACGCGTTTTTTTGGTGGGGTTTAATGCCCTTTCAAAAACATTTTTGAACAAAATAAAAACATTAATACAAGCTGAAACAGGTCTGGTTAGTTACGCAATACGAACTGTCACGAAACCCACGTCTTTTGGCAGCATGCTTTGTTGGGGAAAATCAATTTGCAAAAGGAGTTGACCAATCAATAAGATACTTCTTCTGCGTTTTGTTGAACAGTAATCACCAAAAATGTCTGGATATTCAAAAATAAAACCAGCAGATACAATTTAAGGGATCACTTTAGCATAAACTCACATTGCAAGATGGTCTCCCCAAAACAGTAATGGGGTGGGGGTGATTTTAAAAAAAAACGAAATGACTTTTTTTTAGACCTAATAAGGAGTAAATGTTCAATTTTTCAGCCTTCTGGCTCCATTGTTATGGCCTGTGCACGTGACACATCATTACATACATAGTTAGCCAGACCGATTTAAAAACCTAAGAAACCCATGTTGAAAGTTTTGATGGTGGTTTCTGTGACAGTCTCAGTTGACAGTTTCTAACGAGAAAGAAAAGATTGTTTTTATTCTCTAAAGTATTTATTACTATATTCATACATGAACATTTATGCTTTTTTTACTTTTTACCTTTACTCAACAAAACGGAACTTTTTTCCCTAACATAAATAAATTTGCCTCAAGCTAAATTTTATGACATGCACAAAGCGAAATGAAAAACAAACAACGAGAGCCTCTTACACGATTTAAGTGGGGAAAACATGGTCGGCGAACTCAAAGCATTTGGATCTTGACATTTTCAGCAAATGCATTAACTACCAATGAACAACATGCATATCCCATTGAGGGCTCTCGAATCAAATATCAATAAAAATTAAATACAATGCACCTAGATGCTGCAGGGCCAAACACTTACTAATATTTCGATTGAGGATGATTACTGCAATTTTGTATTATGTGTGTAATGAACAAGAAAAAACATGAAAACATATGTTAGTATTAATGCATTTATTTGTTCGAATGAAATAAGACCGTGCATATCTCTGAAATAAATTTTTGTGGATATTTAATACTTGTCGATAATGCACTAGTCTACAAATCGATTCGTCGTGATTTCAAATCACGGTAGAGAAAATTCATTTCATCATCGATGAATGTATTTATTAGAAGGAAATGAGCTAATGTGTAAATTTAACGCAGATTTTAGTAGATACATAAGATTTGTAGATTTAGCTCAGTCGTTGAGACACATGTCGACCAATAAGCTGATCATGATTTCCAATTGCCGTCGACAAATGTTCATTTATATTCCTCTGAATATGATTAAGATTGTTCTTTTACGGTAGAAGACCAAAGTCAATTCCAGATTTTGACTAGAATTAGACAAAAATGTTGTGTATGAGAAAAGGCAAAGTGGTGTAATGGTCATTGTAAAGAAAACCCGGAAAGTTCGCCTCCCAGTCGAAGCTGTTTTGTGTTTATTTTGTAGTTACTGTATGCGTTGGTGTATAAGACGTAGTTTGAGCCCCTAAAAATCATCCCAGAATCAGAACCCTGAACCTCTAGTTTAAAATTTGCACCTCAACATCATGTGGTATAGAGAGTCACCAATCCCAATTAACGAATAGCGTAAAACATTTGCATAAGTCCTATCGGTCGTGCTTCTTAGTATTTTCAACTGATTATTTGGAAAGGTGGGTTTATAGTAGGGATGTATCAAAACAATAAAGTATATGTTGCAAACCAGCCCACCATACCTGAAAAAAACAACACAGCCAACGAGGCTATCCGTATAATATCTGACAAACAGTTCATTCAGGCTCTCAACATTACTGTCGTTTAACTCAGGAAGAAAATTGGAGTCCAAGACATCATAGAATCTATTTGGGAACTTGAATGGCAATGGTCAGAAAGAATGGCAGACGACCGATGGACATCACGACTCACAACATGGATCCCAAGAGATCACAAGCAGAACCAAGGTCGACAGAATATAAGAATGGGAGACGAACTAGACAAATTTAGAAAATACTGGCTCTGCAACACCCATGATCGAGAAATGTGTCAGATCTTGGGGAAGGTCTATGTCAAAAGACGGACGTTAAAAGAATGATGATGATGATTATGAGCAGATTGGTCATAACGTTGCTTAAAAGTTGAGTTCAGTGCAGAATTAACGCATGGATGTAAGGGGGCTACAGTTCGAAGACCTTCAACAACTGTAAGGCTTCTAGAGATTAGTGATAAGTTATTTCAGTGGTGAATGCTGAATCAAAGAATGAGTTCTCTAAATTATCTATTCAAAAATGGCCCAATTCAACACACACACACACACATAAATATATATATATATATATATATATATATATATATATATATATAGTACAAATCAGGTTTGCAATATAACATAATAAAATATAATATAAAGCAGTGTCTGATATATGATGGATTTATTTCATAGAGTGCTCAATCCATTCAACTTTAAACTATAAGTATTGAATTGGTTTGGTGTAGAGCTGGAAATATAGTAAAAAGTAGATTCACAACTCTGACAAATTCATGTTTCTGCCCTGTTTGGGACCTTTCAGGCAAATGAGTACGTATGTTTTAGATTCCTGTTTGGGGAATTTGGGGAAATTTTTGTAGGTGTTGCTATGGTGGGAGGATTTTTTCTTTCATTTTATTGCTATTTTGTTTGTTAATTTTGTAGCATGAGTGTTTTGCTGGTGATTATAAGTCAAGGGGTATGGACTGGGTGTAGGAGTTATCTATGAGTGGATGCTAAACTGTATTTTAAGGGATAATTGATTTTAACGTTGATTTTTTAAAAAGATTTATTGTCTATGTTAGGGTCTTTTCTGACCATGGTTGATTGTATTGTTCCTAATTTACTCCGACAGCGGGGAGTAGACGATGTTGATTAGGTGATTCTTTGGAATTAGTATGTGGGTAAACTGTCTATATTACTTTTAGTGTACTAATATATGGGTTACTGAGTTATATTAGTACATAAAAATTTTGAGCAATGATGGCATTTTACTGCTATTTCATTTTTCCTATTTAATTAATCTATTTTTAGGGTTTGGGGTTTTTTTAGCAAAACTGAGTATTTCGAATTTCTAGTTTAGACAGAGGTAACATGGATTTTCTATATTGTGGTATGTATAGGTTGGTCTTAAAACTTTTCATATCACAGTCGGTTTGTTATTTATTTTGCACATTTTTCAGTAGTATGTAAGTAGTGACGTATCACTTTTATACCTTCTATTCGTAAAGGATGGTGTGCGGTTGGCTAATCTAAGTTTAAATGACGTTTTACACGTTCCAATATAATATTTTACTAATAGGGTTCTTTGGGGGTTGATGTTTCTGTTTGCTATATTGTATTTGATCTGAAACATTTGTTTTGCAGAGGGCAATCATTATTATTAGTAAACTTGCAGTATCATTTCTTTATGCTTATGTTTTTCTTCTGTGAATTCTTTCTAACAACTTTATTGTTATGTTTCGTAATGAGTGTATTGAAAATTCTGGTACAACTAAAGCTGATTTTCAGATTGTTTTTGTTACCTGTTTTATTTAGCAGGTGGTTTTCAGGAAATATTTTTCTATCAATTGAATGAATTAAGTAAAATATTCAGTCAATTAATTGGAAAACACTCCCTCAAACCACCCACGCTACGATAAAGCAGCCACCCTATCGATTGCAGGTTGATTCCTATATCACCCTAATTTTTTTTAAATTGTTTATTCTATCTACGCTGTCCAGGCCGAGTGACTAATTATCTGTGTAACAACAGGAAGTCATTCAAAATAGAGTTTCAAATAAAATAGCGTATTCATATATATATATATATATATATATATACTATTTACTATTTACTATTTATTTACTATTTATTTTCAGCTCTACTCAAAAACAACTTAACTTCAAGAGCAATAAGTTGTATGTATCGAGCACTCTATGAAATAAATCCATTACATTTCAGAAGTGGCTTTATATTATTGATATATTATTATATTATGTTATACTGCTTGCCTGATTTGTACCATATATACTGTATATATATATATATATATATATATATATATATATATATATATATATATATATATATATATATGTTTATATATGGATACATATATATCGTATGACAGTTTTTGTCATGTAGAAACGACTCAAACAGAATTAATCTCATTTCAACTGGAAATGATTTTCTCAAGAACTTTCAATGTATTGATTTTTGGAAAAAACGTTCCCTTAAATCACTTAAAGCAAATCTTTAAAATTTAATTGTTGTTTACTTTATCAACATCAATTTATTTTTTCTATAACTTTCTTTCTCCCTTTGAAATTATTATTGGGGACATCAGGGTACCTGTAGCCCTTGGCGTTTGGTTCAGCATTATAATAACAAAAATACCCTCTGGCACCACGAACCAATGTTTAGCAACCTCTCCATTTAGATTGGCTGTTTTCTTTCAATTGTATCCAATGGCAGAATCTTGACAACATTTTCTTCGATCAGGTTTTTGTTCTTTATATTTTTTGTTTTGTTTTGCTTTTTCGAGGGGGTTGCAGAGGGGTTGCATTTTAGTCTTCCTTTTCAACAGCTTTGATTACTCTAGAAAGAAGCAAAAAAACGACTTATTATTATAATCACATGTTTCCTAACATATCTATTCGACAGGTTTCCATGGCCTTCTAAGTCATATAACTGTTATATGCAAATTATGAATTTACTGAGTGGCCATAACTCAAAAAAGATTTCCATCAACCATGAACCATGCAAAAGCTGAACGATCCAAGTAGTATATTTTTCAGTGTATTAGCTTAAAGAAGCTAGGGGCGCTGGAGCAAGGGAGCATCTTTTCAGAAGGGGCAATTTTACGACTTATATGTTCAATTGTGATGGCTAAGTTATCATTTGCAGTAAACTTCATGCTCGATACACGCATTTAAAGTGAACTCATAAAATAAAATAACCAAGACTCCAGAACAAATTATCAATGAGGATAAAACGCTTACTTTTATTCAAATTACTAGTTATTTCATAAATTGGCAAGATTTTCGTCTATCGTAGATTTTTATCGAAAAATCGGAGAGAAAAAGTCAACCAGATTTAATAGAAAGATAGTCAATTAGGCAACCCTGGATTTTCTACTATTTTGTCGTGTTTTATGGCTCACCAACCTCTATACGAGCAGATACTATGTCCTATTGGTTTTGCTGCTGCTGTATACTCAGTTGGAGATATCCAAACATGATTTACCAGTTGCAAATACGATTTCTTAATGCAAAAGGCGATCCAAGGAAATTCTCTTCCACACGCTGCAAAGCCACGTCATATTTTCATCTTATACCGCAGAGTCACGTTCAGACGGAAAGTCAAATCAAAGGTGAAAATCTTTGCATGCTCTCAAACCTAGCTTAACTGTAAGGAGCATTTATTGATTCTTTGTCTACTGTATCTACAAATGGAACTCTCCTTTTCGAAGAGCTAAATGCGTTTATCTTATTGAATCCTATTATCAAGAATGGGTGATGAAAACTGTTCTCTATCACACGACCAAACCGTTTCTCTTCCCTACGACCGGATGTACGCGTGCGCAGATTTGCTTCCGTCTGTCACGTGTTCAGTTAGTACGATCTTTCATCGAGCGCAGGTTCAATAACTAGGCTCAGAAAATTGGTGCCGGGTGTTAATGGGATTTATGTTAACCGTAGTTCTACTCGAATTAAACAAATTGACGTTTTCCTCGGAAGGTATCAGTGTGTAATGAAAACTAATTTCTTATCCACTGATTTAATAACGAAGAGAAGAAAATTACTGCAAAGAATCGAGATATGAACGTTCCATTTTAGCTTTGTAGATATTTGGGATGTTTAGCTCAGTGTGACACAAGGAAATGACTCTCAGGTACTCTATGGGGATCGAATTCATTACACAGTGGGAATATTCAACGTTCAACTCGCTAACCTTTACCCAAGAATGAGGCACTATATATATATATATATATATATATATATATATATAGATAGATAGATAGATATATATATAGATATATATATATATATATATATATATATATATATATATATATATATATATATATATAGATAGATAGATAGATAGATAGATAGATAGATAGATGGTATCATAAGACTGCTCAGTATTTTCGAAAATCGAGCTGTATATTAAGATTCTCATGGAATCTGAATAGCATATCAGTATGTTCAAAATAGGGTACATAAAAGATCACAGGTATATTTGTATGACAACTCACTTGACAATCAAGAAAAAGCGTGAAATGAATTGGTTGGGAGAATTCCACACTTATAATATAATGCTGCACTTAAGAATCGAAGTAACAAAAGTTATCGAACTGTGGATTAAAATATAGGAAGGTCTTGTCCAATTAATAAGAATTTCTGTTTATAATTTTCTGAACACGTATATTAGAGAATAGATGGTCCATATAAATCAAATAAACAATAATAATGAAATATAACTATGTAAATAGTAAAATGAAATACAGTTAGATGGTCCACATAAATTTAATAGACCCATACAATTTAATCAAAGACATTTTATTATTTATTAAATAACTGTGAGATAAAATCAGATATAATAATCTTATAAAGAGGAAGTAAAAAAGAGACAGAAAAAAATCTAAAGAACTTTAAATATAAATCTAAATATAGTTAGGAGGGCAATGTTCAATCAACATAACTAGGGGATTCCATAGTAAAATCCATGTACTGTATTCAAATCCTCGAAATAGGTCCATGGTATACATGAATGATCCGTTCTGCATGAAATGGATACAAGTGTAGGTCAGACGATGAGGATTAAATGTACTATGCAGTTGTCATAGTCTGCTACACTAGCACGCTGAACATAACCTGACAGCGTTAGGCATTTACTTATCATAATTTAGTTTGGACCATGTGTAGTATATTTAGCCTACGTAGTATGTACAACAGAACCAAACTTACTACACAGTAGTAACAATAAATAAAAGTAGGTCCCATGATACCATTAAAAACGACATGGGTTACATGACACAAGAGAGAGAAGTAGCTCACAATATACAAGTGAAAGATAAGTAGGTTATATGGTAATGGTAATAAGAGGCGTGGCTCGCACGTTACCAGTAAAAGAGAAACTGGTCACATGATGACAGTAAAAGAGGATTAATTGCATTATACCAGTAAAACGGAAGTGGATTACGTGATATCATAAGCAGAGAAGAAGGTTACATGGAGTGGATGTGAAGTTATACCAGTAAAAGAGAAGTGTTTTTTTTTTTTAAACAGTAAAAGAGAAGTACATTACATGATATCATTAAAAAAAGTAGTATGTTACATTATACTATTTAAGAAGATGTTTCCCTATACCAGTAAAAGAGTAGTAGTTTTGGTTAAAACAATAAAAGAGAAATGCATTACATGATACCATTAAGAGAGGTTGTTACTGGATTCCAATAAAAAGGATCAATTACATTATATCGGTAAAAGAGATTTAGTCTTTGTGAAACCAGTAAAATAGAACTGGGCTACATGAGACCAGTATTAGTATCGATTTCCTGGCTGTACTATTCGTTGACAACGAGGCATACAAGTTGCGAAATCTTTTTGAAAGACACGTGATAATGAGACAGAATACAAGGAGAGGCGGATTGATGCATTTCTTAGTTCTAAGTGAAATTCCTGCTTTACACCGATTCCCTCCTTTGTTCTGAACACTGTTGCTTGAATTACAACAACGAGGTGTTAACGTTAGAATGACAATTTTTGAAATGTCATCATGCGTAATTTCAAGGGTCACAAAACGACTACAATCATTCCATCGTCTGAAAGGCAGGAATGAAGACTTGTTGCGCCGATCAGGGGTGCCAATTCCGATATTTGATTTTTTTTCTCCAAATTTCAGAGTTCAGTGTTGCCAATTTAGATTTTGTAAATTTCTATTGAATTTGGAAGTGATTCCCACTTTCGAAAAATTAAGAAAATATCTAAGTTGATAACCCTAGCACTGATGCTTGCATTTTAAGATATATCAGTTTCGTTAATTATAAAATAACACTAGGTTTGTTTAGTCACTCAAACAACGTTTTTTGGCAGCAAGTCGAGTTGTACGTAATAAATTAGAGAGAAAATCAAAAAGTTGGTGATCAATTAATACCTTTTGTTAAGCAGTCTTCATCACTGGAGAAGCCCGATTTAAAAAAAAAAAAAAGTTTGGTTAACGGTCTCTAAAAGTATGCCATGTACAATGATAAGGAATATATTTTACCCACACGAAATGTATCTTATCCAGCCCCGTCCACTCTCTCCCTGTAAGCCTGCGTTCCTGTAAGAATCTCCCCATCAATGTACTAAATGTGTTATCCCCATTATTTACATGGAAGCTAAAATCAATACAACTGAGGATTGTATCAAAACAAGGCAGCATGACATTCGGAATTCTCTAAGCCTAACAATATTGAGCCTGGCCAGCTTAGAAGAAAGTACTGTGATTATTCCAGCCTTGTAAATTTAGCTCAGTCAGTTGGATTGTCTCTTATTAGAAAGTTTGGTCTTCAGTTGAAATCATGGTGTGTGAATTTCACGTATTGGTTCACCCTTTTAATTTAGGTGTGGATTGTTCTTGATGCTGTAGAAAAATTAAATCACATCAAGTTTATTCTTACATAAAGCTTTTAGAATCGTTTTACGGTTTTTGATAACTTGAATTAACTGTCAGGGGTGTTGGACACATGATGAAGATTAAGTGCTCTGCAGTGAATAAGACATTGTTTAGCTGGTTAACTTGTTTATCATTTCTTCGCAGCAAAATTCCGTATGTCATTGGGAATCAAGGGGCGTTGCATCCTCTCACGAGTGCACGATTGTAAGGTAATAACAATTCAATTTTATTACATGAAATATCGTAAATCCTTATTATTGTTCAACAGCAACGTGAGTCGGCAATTCCATGGAAGGGAGAAATTCCATGTCAAGACTTGAATAGGTTAAGCCCGTTTGTAGAAAAAATCAAGTGAAACGATGAAATAACGTTCCAAGAAGGAAAGAAATCGTTCGTAACTAAGAAAGAAAATTGGTATTTCGATTAGTGGTGGGATGAGACAGAGAAAGAAGAAGGGTTTTCTTTACGTCACATTACGTCGTAATATTCCTTTATTAAAAAATCAATTTTTGAGATAAATAGAATAGATGGAAAAAGGAAAGACTAAATAGTGTTTATAAGTAATGTATACACTTCACATATACATATATATATATATATATATATATATATATATATATATATATATATATATATATATATATATATATATATATATATACACACATATAAATATATATACACACACACACACACATATATATATATAACTTTTTCCTTTGCCAATGAATAATATAGCATTTTGAGCGATATTTTTTTATACAATGATTATTTTGTTTTGGACGTTTTAACGGGTATTAACTTGAAAAAATCAATTGGAAACGAATATTTTTAATATCATTGATATTTTCATTACAGAAACAAATGTTGACAAATTTTCCAAAATGCTGTCAAAAACTGTAAATGAAATATCGTAGATTCTGAAGAGGTCGTGTTCTTTTTCTTGTTTGCTACTATTTGTCTTCATCTTATTTGTTGTTGCTTTTTATTGCAGCAACCCCAGATTTGTCTCCCTTTAGCATTTAGAAAATGAATCAACAATGTGGATTAGAATTTATTCTCATTCTAATCCGCGCAGTTCATTTAAACATTGTATAAGTGAAACTGGGTTTGGTTGCTATAAAAAGCAACAACAATTAAGATGAAGGCAAATAGTTGTCAAATATTGATGATAATGGTCGGCAGAGATTTTGAAAATTTTCATCTAAAATTGTTCATGGATAAAAACTTTCGAAAGTAAAAAAAATTTGGAATTCGTCTGACTTACAAAAGTAAATCTGTTTTATTTTTGCGTGCTTGATGGTCGAATGATTCAACTGAAAGAATGTTTATATGTAAAGGTATGTGGAAGTATTCATAGTCGGTCTTACTTTGAGAAAAAATGGTTTATTCTTAGATGGTGTGGGAAAATGCTTTCTATACGCAAATGGTAGGAAATAGAATTTTTCTTGATTACTGGTAGAGAATCCAAAACATGTAGGTATGTAACATTTTTTCTTTATTTACGAGCGTCAATATCTTTAGTCTGTGAATATCTAAAGTATCATAAGGTTCAATTCGTAGAAAAACATGATGGCGTAAATACTTTGAAATTTTAACTTACGACGAGTCTAATAAAATAGTATCTAGATATTTTCCTTGTTGAAGGGTATTAAAACATAGATGATTTTAGATATAATCTGAAGAAATTCCAGATATAAACTGAAACTGGTGTCCGTAACTTCCCATTTTCTCTTTCTCCCTATCTTTTTTCTCTCTCTTCCTTTCTCTGTCTTTCTTTAATTCTCTCTTTCTTTCTTTATTTCTTTTCCTATCTGTTTCTCTCTTTGTTTCTCTCTTCCCATCATTCTTTCTGTCTTTCTTCCTGTCTTTGATTGATGACGTAGGAATAGAATCTGTCTCTCTCTTTTCTCGTTTCTCTCTCGTCATCATTTTAAACGTTTCATTTTTTAGTCTTAACTGGGAATCTGAAGTTGTCATTGTTATCAGGTGGAGAAAATAAAGTCAAAACTCAGTATGAGTTTGACCAAAGCAAAGTCGACGTGAAAGAATCGCATAAGCTGGTGTATTAGTTGTGAAACTGGTAGCGAAGTAAGTAGGTTAGTCATAGACATATACTGTCGTGACTAAGCACCTAATATCACTTGAAGCGGAACAGACATTCCAAAATTTTGGAAAATCAGGTCAAAGCTGTTGTCAAATCGCCGGCGGAAATCGTCAATTATTACAGATGGTCCATACGTACATCATCTAATCTGATTATGACATGTTATGAATCTCTTCCGGTTCTCACGATTTCTCATCCCCCTCTCCATTTCTCTTTTACTCTGTAATTTACTCATTGTCCCCCCCTCCTACTGTCAACTTCTCTCCAACTCCTCTTCTATACTATGAATTACCTAAGTATGTGTTAATGTTTGTACTACATGATATCAAAACTACGTATCAAGGGCATGTTCGAAATAAACAGGTCTCAAATTAGTCACAGCGCGTATTTTTAAGTTGAATTTTCCAATAAAAAAATTCTAGGGTTTGCGTTCACGCTCCCTGAAGATAATCTGTCTAAAGGGGGGGGGGGTCATTTCTCTCATCTAAGACTTCCTCAAAAACTACAAGAGTCAGGTCCACAAGGGGTTTTGACCATTTAGTTAAGGAGAGAGTACAATGGTCTGCCCGAGCTTGCATGCTCTCCTGGGTATGTCTGCCTAAGAATGTGTGCTGGCCTATCGATGAGGTAGTGGGGAGTTTCAAGTATACCCCCTTCTTTGACTCTATGCAATCTCTGAAAAAAATAATGTTCCAGTGTTGTCAGATTTATAGTACCATTTTTTCTTTTTGTTTTCTTTATAAAGTTACCGTAATCATCTTCAGTCAGAATAGAAGTAAGAGTAGAGTTTGACCCGGCAGCAGCCAAGATTGCTTTTTGAATTCTCTCTATCACGCTTGGTCTCCCTCTGTCTCTGACTCTCTCTCTCTCTCTCTCTGTCTCCGTCTGTCTGTCTCTCTCTCTCTCACTCTCTCTCTCTCTCTCTCTCTATCTATCTATCTATCTATCTATCTATCTATCTATCTATAATACATTCACACTCACTTTGTGACCCCCTTGCATCCTTTCTTCCTCCTTTGATTCAAAATTACCGAACAGAAATCGTTATAATATGAATGCAAAATTAACAGCAAAGCAAAGAAGTCCATCATTTCGTTGATATTGTATCTGTCGTTATCATGCCAGCAACACTGATTTTTGTCACTATTTTCAACTCGAAAACCTTCCTGACCTTCACACCAACATTTGCTTAGACAACAAGGACACTTGACTGCCAGACTTCCAGACGTTCTGGAGCCAGAGAAAGAACTAGATATTCGGGCAATTCCTTGAGTTATATAATGCATTTGAATTTTTTCTTAAATTATGAATGTAATGGTTGCCCTGAAATAGTAATCCATGAGAAAAACGTTCACTAATCATTCATTCAGACTGCCAGGAATGAATTCATGGTAAATGCTATTTATTGTGCTGGTTGCTTTTGTTTTTATGTTTCTATCATGTTGTGTGTGGGATAGTTTGTCTTTCCATGTACACAAGTGTATTTTTAGTTCACTTCGGTATGTATACAATGATCCCAAGAGTTTTTCCCAAGATTCCGCGCAAGAGATTGTTTGACATCCGGTTTGCGCACACTTTTCAACTTTCTTGAATTTTGGCATAGCAATATATATATAGAGGGAGGTGGGAGGGAGAAAGAGAGACAGACGGAAAGACGGACAAAAAAAAAGACATAGAGATATAGAGAGAGTTCGAAATATTGTACTGCTTTAATACTATATATATATATATATATATATATATATATATATATATATATATATATATATATTATTTAGATTCCAAAGATTTGGCCTATCAGTCAGTTATTTCCAGATTTGTTATTTTTTCTCAGTGAGTTTCATATTTTTACACAGAATTAGATATTATGGGACTATATTTTTCTTATCGGGGTAATCAGTTGTTTATCATATAACTGTTTCAGGGGTTTAAAAAACAAAACGGTTATATCAACGTAGCTCCCCAGGAAATGTTGATTAAACACCATCTCCCTTTCAGCTATGATTTTAATATATAACTGTATTCTATCACATATAGAGTCGTGTCATAATACGTATAGTTTGTAATTTTATGTCGCGTATTATCATAATGTATTGTATATGGATGTTATTTTGTTCTAACATCATTTGATTTTTTGATTCGGTATATATATATATATATATATATATATATATATATATATATATATATATATATATATATATATATATATATATATATATATATATATATATATATATATATATATATATATATATATTGAAGGAATCTATTTAATGATAGTAGATGTGGAGTTGCCGAACGATTAGCGGCACGGATAACGGAATAGGAGAGCCTGAGTTCGAACACAGGCTGAAATAGTTTTTTGTTCACTCGGCAATTATATCCTTTGGAAGAGCATGAATCCATTTTTCTCATCCCAGCTATGGGTAAATAGTAGGACACTCTATATGTGTTTCTATATTTATCTATTTATTGACGTATGTATCTAGCTAGCAAACTAACTACCGAACTACCTACCGACGTATCTTCATATCTGTCTGCCTGATAATATTTCTCTATCTCTGGTCATATCAGATTGTCTGTATGTCTATCTGTTAGAAACCGTAAACCACAAACTGTCACTAAATCTGTCAAAATCGGTTTCTCCAGTTGTCAAGTCAGTCTGACTGGCTATGTATGTATGCATCACACGCACGGACCAGACCGATAGGGCCGAAGGAACTTATCAGACTAGTCGATCTGTCTTTTTTTAAACGTTTTTTTCTTTTTCTGGATACTTTTTATTTTTACTGAAAGTATTACTTTGACATTTACTTCGCTGCATAATCTTTCCGATAATTTAACCCACTCCCATTCTACTTCGCCGGCACCCATCTTCTCTCTGTAGGTCAATGTCTCAAACAATCGAAAGTCACAATTTTCCGAACGATCTACAATTTGCTCTTTGTTTCGATTCGTTTTCCGTCGTCATATTTTTAATTCCTCATTTTGTATTCATTCCTCGTCGGTCTTTCTTCTCGCCTCAGTTTCTTGACGCTGAAGGGTTCCATATACTTCTTATGTTTCATTAACTTGTGCCGGACGTTACTTCTCCCTCTATGACCCTAAACACACATTTTCATGAGTCTTTAACATCCACAAACATATTCGAACACCATGAATGGCGAATATCAGACACCGTCAACCAAAACATTTTCGTTTGTCTGTATCGCCCAGGAAGTCATTCGAACTCCATGAATAGTGAGTCCCTTATTTGTTGAGTCTAAAATCCCGATGATGTGGATGAAGAATTGAAACACAAACCAATACAGATTATTCAACCCCAACATCCAAAGCAAAATTAGATGCAAGTGATGTAACGATTTGCGAGATGGAAAATGACCCTAATCATACGTCTTTATCATCCATAAAGAAATTCGTACACCATAAATGGTGAATATTAGAAAACGTCAACCAAAACTGTCCAATTTTCTACCTCGTCTGACTGGCTGGCTGGTAGTGTATCAATTTATGTATGAAGCAGACACGTTACTCCCCTTAAGCTACAAGGCTGGAAATTTAAACATTTAATCCTTGTCTAAAATAAAAACAAAGCTTTTTTTCATCTTTTTTTTATAAAATCAACTTACTTGATGGATTTTCAATTGGTCTTCAGTTTGTGATGTAGATTCATCCCGAATCGAACCATTAGTTTCTGTCCAGCAGCGTTCACACTTATTTGATTTGTTTTTAGAAAATTTTATTATATCAGCGATCACTGTCCAACAAAAGGCAAGAGGAGTAACTCATTTATTGTTAACCCTTTTTCCATTTTTTGATTGGTTGCCCCTCCCACACACACACACACAAATTCAACATGCAACCAAAAGACGTATTTCATGACGGTTTCTTTTGAGTGACAACCAAGACCTGTTTATTCTACATTTTTCCCCCTGGGTGACCAAAACATGAAGTTATTCGAACTCCGTAAATAGCGAGCATCTGATTACTTGATACTAAAATCCCGGTAATGAAGATGAAGAATTGAAACACAAACCAATACAGACTATTTAAAACCAACATCCAAAGGTAAAATAGGTGCAAGTGATCTAACGGTTAGAAAGATGGAAAATGGATTCAACGAGCCAAGTTCAAAATCTGGCTGATCCAGTAAGAGATCACTCTGCATTAATGGCTTCAGAAAGGGCATTGATTCATCTTTTTCACCTCCACATACTATGGATAATTAGCAGGGCTTACTGGATTCTTCAACCTAGGTTGGCAACCAGTCTAAGCGACAAACAACTTTGAATTCAATCAAGGAAAGTTCAAACTCTCGTTGTGAGAGGCTGGCAACCGACATAGCAGGGAACATGTTCCAGAAGGTGTGGTTAACGGGTTTCCAGTGAAGTCTCATCAAGACTTGAAAGGCAGAAGTGAATTATAATGAATTGCTCAAATAATATATAAGAGAATTTCAAAAAGTTATAAAGATATATTTTCTTATATTAAGAGGAGACAAACAGTAGTCTAGAATGTGGGGGGAAAATAGAAACAGTAATCCCCCCTACATCCTATGTATATATGAACTGATTTTTATTTTTAGTTAATGTTTTGCGTTAGCAGAGGTACGTGCGCTTCTATTTCTAATGTTTTAATATCATCTTCTAAACGACTTTTTTTTTACAAAAAGGTAAATGCCAATATCAGATGATAGCTATGGTATATATAAATAATTGAATTAACGAATGAAATGTGATGCTATTTTACAATCAGCACAATTTATTTAGAGCTCTATGTGTAAGCTAAAACTTCAGCTCTCTATGTCTGTTTTTGAGGGCTTTAGAGCAAACAAAAGCGAACCGAAGCTAAATCCATTTGATAAACGTTAGCAGTTATCCTCGCCTCTGTTAAGTTCTTAACGATTTATCAGTTTAGCGTTTTCATTAGCAGCATCCACGACTTTCTTGACAGACCGGGAGTTCTGGAGAAGGACATCAAGTAAAGGACGCTATCATTAAGATCGAGACGATTGAGCATATCCAAACAGTGCTTGAGATTGGTGTTCATGCCCAGATAAAGACCAAGATTTCAAATGCCGATTCTTAAGGCAAGAAAGTGTCAAACTTGGCCCAACATATTTTCTTCTTCTCTATATGGCCTTTGTGCCATATTAAGCTACAGTAGGGGCCCTCTTCAATAAGTAAATCGTTTTATAGCGCAAAAAGTGGAATATAAAATAGATTTTACCATATTGAATTTTTTCTCAAAAGTTTACTTTTTCTAAAACATTCCGAATGAAAGTTAAAGACGTTAGCACCATCTTTAACCTTTTGCTTGAAACATATAAAGTCTATGAATATTATTCTCAATTGTGACAAATTCTTTTTTTTTTTTTTTTGATATGCGTAAAAAAAATCACTGTTTCGTACCCCAATTTTCATTCGGTTGGGTCTACTATACTCGGGCTTATCTGAACCATAATTGTCCACCAACCGGATCAGTATTCATCGTCATCACGTTGCCATTAGAAAACCATGCTGTTTCCATATGGAGCGATGCATAAATTTGAGAAGACGACCCGAAATAATCGGCCATTACGCCAATAATAGCATGAACGTGGATGTGACGTAGCCTTATCTCTCTCCCTTGGTGTCCTTGTTTTATTTCTGACCAAGTAATGAGCTGACAACGCCTGAAGTCTAAGAAACCAGGTTTTGTTTACGCTCGGTAATTCTGAGCACCTCAAAAATGTCTGAGCAGGAAAGACGCTGTGGACATATGAAGGTATCAATTTTAGCAGAGAGAAACATAAAAGCGAGAACGTATTGCTTCAGATACCCATAACATACATACATACATACAAACATACATACATACATACATTTTTGAAGTCAAGTTATGAGAGACCCAACTACGCCATGAAGGCTTTTTCTGCTGATCGATTTATTTCTAATTCCATATCACGAGTACCTAATTTTAAATAAGATGGGAAAATTTTTTCAACCTAAAAAAGTCGCAGTGTCATGTTACATATTGCTTCAAAGGTTTGTCTCTTTCAGTTCAACAGAAGACAAAAAAATTGCAAAAACTTTGTATGAAGTGTTTTCCCTTGGAATTGTCGTTACATGGAATAAAAAAGATTACTCAGAAGGAAATTCTTTGCGAGATTTTTTTTTAAAGATTGGTAGAGATTTACAAAATTTATCACAAAATTAAAATCGTTACATTGTGCAAGAACTCAACTTAATCAGTACCAGAAGTTGGTGTTCACGCCCGGCTAAAAAGCCAGGATTTCGAATACTGATTTTTAAACCAGGCGGGCACCCAGGCAGTCCCTCCCCATTGAGAGATTAGTGCAATGCAATCTTCCTTGCTTTTTAAAAATCCAACTGTTTCTTGTGCTCTGATATCGACACCCAGCATCGGTTGGAAATATTCAACTCTTCGATGTGAAACTTTTCACAACCTATGAAAAACACTACACCTGACAATTAAAACAAAATGTAATTAAGCTTGATAACAATTCCTGAAATATAGAATGGTGGATTATTTTCGAATAATAATTAAGAACCAACTTGATTACACGTTTATCTTCTCCACCGAAATCTATCTGTGGATTTATTGAATGAAAACTGTGATTTATAAGCCGTTATTTCAGAAACCGTCAACCAAAAACTGTCACTTAAACTATCAACATAAAATCCCTGGGTTGAAAAGCCACACCCGATCTTGGCAGAAATGAGTGAATTTTTTGAGGGACAACATATGAGAAAAACATGGATAGATCGTAAGACAACACAGTATATTGGAGAATAGACTAGAGTCCGAAATATAATAGAAACTTTTAGAAATCTAAAATGGCAATGGGCTTGACATTTTGCAAGAATGTCAGACAAATGCTGGACATCATGACCCATAACGTGGATCCCTAAAGATCATATGCGAAATTGTGGCTGACAGAAAATAAGATTGTGTGACGAGCTAGTCAAATTTAGAAAGTACTGGCACTGCGACGCTCATGACAAAGAGGTCTGGTGAATCTTGGGGAAGGTGTATGTCCAACGACGGAAGCTTGAATACTGATGATGAACAACAATGATGACAACATACTCAAACACAAGCTGATAACCATTATGTATGGAAAACTGTATGTATAACGCATGCAGGCTGCGTCAATGAAGCTAGCGGGCTGAAAATTAAAGCATTTACTACTTATCATGTCTACATGACATCTTTTTTAATTTCCCCCCACAAAAAGGTTTTAGTAGTGTGGTTCAATTCGCAATGTACGTGTATGTTAAATTCGTCCCGAGTTTGTGCCCTGCAGCATTAATGCTTGTCTTTTTTTTAAATTCCAACTTTTTAGTTATGAAAAGGGTGAAAAAAGTAAGATCTGCTTTTTTTCCAATTTTTTTATTTGATCACTTCTAAGATGACGTTCTGCCAAAAGACAGTTTCTATTGAGTGACCAACCAGACCTTGTTTTCAATTTTTGTTCCAGATCAGATTTCGGCACTAAGTAATCATCCCTATTTGTTTCCTGTACTAAAAAATGGCCTTGGATTCCAATGTTCAGTGATATCTGCAATGATCTCGGCTCCAAAGAGCTCATATTTCTAAACGTCAGGAGGGTTTTTAAAGCCTAGTCTTCATTAATCAGTAACTCAATAATCTTTGTCAGGTCGTCCAAGCCAGCCTGTAATGGGATTTAGCAATAACAATCGCTAAGATTCTTGCAAACTGATACTATTCCCCTTTATTTGTTGATAAACTTGACATTCACCATGTGACCAATTATTTCACCCCAAGACTAATTTTATTCTTAGTACATAACTCATTCAACATCGACTTGTCATGTTGAACAACCGCAGCCATCTAAGATGGTGGAGTTCCATCCTTTTTGTTTTATTAGTGCATTAGTTTGTTCACGGGCTTTTTTGTTCGTTCATTTGTTCCAACGCTTCTTTTCACACTGTTTCGTCTAGAGACTTGAAAATTGGCATCAGTACTCCACTAGACCCTTCCCGAAAAATCTTTCCGTGGTGGGTGGCTTTTTTTACCTTTTTCTGGCAGATTTATTTTTTACCTTATTCTGGCAGATTCATTTTTTTATCTTTTCACCGCTCCTTACTCCTTTGTTCACAGAGTTGAAAATTGGCATCAGTACTCCACTAAAACCTTTGTAATCTTATTTTCCTTCATTTTTAGCGGAAATTTTTTTTGACACTTTTGGGGCCTAATTCTGGTGGATTCATTTGTTTGCGTGTTCCAGCGTTTCTGGCTATACCACTTTGTCAGTAAACGTGTAAATTGGCATCAGTATTCCACTACATCTCTCCTCAAATCGATATATCCATTCTCAGAAAGAAAGCTTTTTCACCTTTTGGGTGCTTCATTCTGACGGGTTTATTAATAACATCTAGATTCACCAGACTCTTAATGTTTCTCGATGTTTTTCACTCTATTTTAGTTTCCAATATTTATTCCTCGATATTTTTTTTTTTTTTTTTTACATTACTTCAAATTTTGAAAAAGAATACATCTTGACAAACTAGACAAGCCCAGTGAAGTATTGGTCACGATAGAAAGATCTGGCAATTCCTTCGGGGAAGTCTATGACCAATGGTGAATTCTAAAAGGCTGAAGATGATGATGTATTTAGCCATAGTTGTAGCGTGCCTAACAAGGATCGAACCCACAAATCCGGCGGAGAGTCTACGCGACTACCTTACTAAGCTATGCTTGCTCAGCAGCCTCTGATTTTTACAAGACTTCGTAAGATTGAAGATGATAGCAACTTAGAGACACATGTGTATTGCATTTGCGCATAGTTTTGTGCACAATCAATATTCTCGAATGTAATCACTTTTTCCCTTCCGTTTTTCCTTCCTTCATTCAGCCATATGTTTTAATTCTTTTTCCAGAACCAAGAAAGTTCCAGAAGGTTCCACAATTTAATTAGCTGTGGTGAATTCTGACTTTGCCCGAGGAAGCAACAAATCAAAAAACGTTTCATCCAAAATTACTAAAATCCTAGCTATAATTTCAGTTTTAACTCATGGTTTTTTTTTTTAAGCTTAAAATATTGCGCACATTTTTGTGCTTCTTTAGATAAACAAACATTTTAGGGGAGAAAGCAAAAAAAAAAAATGATGATAATCAAACAAGTTAATAAAAGAGATCATAGATTTAAAAATATGTGGAACCACTTCCCCAGGCAAGAGTAATTTCAAAACTCCGAGTTTACGAAAATTAGTTCAGTCTCTTTTCACCTTAAAAATTCTCCAAGGCTGGAAATAACGAACGAACTTTCATATTTAGAATTAAGTAAATAAAAAATTCCGTGGAGATTGAAAATATTTCAAATGCAGAGAGTTCTCAATAACAATAGGCTTGAAAGATTATATATAGACATATTAGTATTCGAAGCCGAGAATTTTATTGGAGGACCGAACATTAATACAGGAGGGAACACCCTACCATGCCACTAACTATGCCACAAATATTCATGGAACGCAGATTGCTCAGAATGAAAAAGCATATATAAGACGTGCGTTCATACAAACCATCTACAAATGTACCCTTGCGTATGCCACAATAAGTAACACAACTATGGCTAAGTAGGTAGTCCAGTAAAAAAGAATATTGATGACCGTTCGTGGATTATGTTTCCTTTCTGAGGATTTTTGGGGGGGATTTTTCTACTCAGCTCTGTACATGAATTATTTTTAGTTCGAGAAAGGAAAATCAAATCTTTCATGACGAATAACCTCTTAAAGGTTACTCGTGTGCAAGAAATGCATGCATCACGTGTTATGCACCGAGTTTTGCTCGTTTATCAGATCTCGTTGAACCAAACATTATTTTTATCAAATTATTCTATGACCCAGTATAACCATCGGGGTATCAAGCTATATCCTTCGTGAAATTTCACAGGGCAACAGGAGTTATTTGGAAGTGCCCATCTCCTCTCAAAATTACACACGACAGATTGTGCTGGGTTATGTGGTACCAGCAGCAGGGAATGGTCCCAGACTCGACCGATTGAGATAGATGACTTCTTGCCTTTTTGAAGAGCTTAAGTGCAAAGTGAACGACTCTTTCAACCGGAATTTAAACTGTATCTATGTGGGGGGGGGAGTTTATGTCTAGATTTTGCTAACGGGCGTTTTAAATTGTAAAAAGTTTGTTCAGACTAATTTCATCGTCTTCGTTGTTTGTTTATTTTCCTTCACAACATCTCGACCGTGAACCCTGCAACTTTGTTCGGATATATTCTATTCATATGGTCTATGGGGGATGCATGTTGTGAGTTGTGAGGTGGGGCAGTTGTCTGAAATTCTTGCAACATGACCAACATTGCCATTCGAGTTTTTAATGGATTCTATGGTTTGGGGGTCAATTTTTTGGTTATGTCCCATGTTTCAGCTCCATGGGTGAAGATCGGGAGGATGCATTTTATGTAAACCCTTCTTTCAGGGCTAATAGGATATTCTTATTCTTGACAGTCCATATCCATCTCGACAGAGCTCTTTATTTTGTTTTTGAATAATGGAGAAAGTAAAGGTTTATGTCTGAATTTTGTTATACGGGCTTTTTAAATCATTGTCCCGTCTTTGTGAGAAACCCTCAACCGAAGCTGTCACCAAAACTGTCAACATAGGTTTCTTCAGTTTTCAAATCAGTCTGGCTGGCTGGCTGTGTATATACATATGTATCACTCCTACTGGCTGCACTGATGTGTATAAGAAGCTAATTTTTTTACTCGTTTATGTCTTCAAAAACCTTTACTTTTTTTCTGTGAAAATCCCTCCTCCCACTAGGTTTTCAGTGGAGTGGGGTTCCATTTACAATTTAAGTTTATGCTAAATTAGGCCTTAGTTTAAGATTTGTTTGCTTCAAGTCAGGCTTCTTTAGTGATCACCACCCGACAAAAAGTGAGGGAAGTAATTTATTTATTGATCACCCCTTTTCCCAATTTTCTGATAGATCACCCCTACCCGACGTGAAACCGAAAACATTGGTCATGTGACGTTTTCCATTAGGTTTCTAATCATTCTTGTTGTTTATTTTCATTTTTTCGCAAAATTTTGACCCTCCACTACCCAGCTTCTACCAAATAGGATTAAATCAAATCGAAGAGCAGACATGCAAATCCCAGAAGGACGAAAGGGGACGGGTTGCAAACGATAAATCGGTCTCAGGTTTGATTGTTGCAGCAGCACCATTTTCTTTGATTGTTTGTTCCATGTATGCTGTCTAGGCTAAATGATACGTTCACCATGTAATAATGGGAGATCATTTTAAAAAGAGTTTTAAAGAAATAAAATGCATTTATTATTATTATTATTTCTGTCGGATTATACGTCCATTGTCAATGATATAAACAATAAATAGCCAACAATGTCGCAGATAAGACACAGACGAATCGATACAGAAGAGAAAGGGACATGAAGTGGTCAGGGTATAAATCTATGTGGGCAGCGTGTCAATTAGACAAATGGGGGATCCTGAGAGATGAACATACTGATGTATTCAAGTGTCTGAGAGTGCGCGATAGAGAAAACGCCATTAAACGTTACATTGGTCGGGCGAGGTTTCGTGCTGAACTGGGCCGATTTGGAATACATAATAAGTATTCACAGCAGAAAAGGAAGCTGGTCGCGCACGTGAGTGTCTGCTATGCTGGTTGTTTATCTAGATAGATGCAACCAACGGATATTCGCCTACCGAGATTTGCAAAGCATATATTATCTTATACTGGCACAAATCAATGCTGAAATATGTACATACGCATGTACATGTAATATATATGCTTGTATAGATAGATAGATGGATAGGATAGATGGATTGAATTAACAATATATGTGTACACAAACACACACAACCATATTGTTTTCCTATTACAATTCACCAAAAGTCTTTCCGACTGTCCGTCAGTGATAGCGTAACCCAGGAACAATGCAACATATCTCCATGCATTTTTGTGTACATAATTTGGACCCCAGGAATGTTTTAGGAAATTAGTTTTTGGAAAAAAAAAAATTTAATAATAGTTCAGGGTCTGCATTCGCACTGATCCCGAAAAAAATAAATGATTTCAATCTATCTCTATAATATTGAAAGCCTAATTCTGCTTATCTGCATTTAGCTGAAACAGTGTATTTTAGGCGAAAGTATTGAATTAAAGTTTTGATCTCTCAGGCCATCCACAGCCATATGCGGGAAATCCAGACCCAAGAGTTTGTTTTAACCTCTATTTTCATAATTGTTGAACTGTAATAATTGTTAGACTTATGTTTATCTCTCTTACCTAATAATAATGACATCAAGTTCCGTCATCTTGCTAAGATCAAAAAGTGAAAGCATTATAAAATTTAGATGATGGATAAAGAGAGAAAATGGATTCTATTCCTACGTCACCTTCAACAAAAGGAAGAAAGAGGAAGAGGGAAAAGAAGGAAAGAAGAAAAAAGTAATGAAATAAAGAAAGAGAGAAAGAAAGAGAAAAAGTGATGAATAAAAAAACTATGGACGTTTGATTTTCTGGAGTCGCTGAGAAGATTTTTCAAAATAGAATTTATTATTCCTTTCTTTTTTTATTCTTCACTAAAATTTTTCTTCTTTCTACTCTAGTCTTCTCAGTGATAATTGTTCATAGCTGGAAGTTTTGCACTCACCCTCAATAAGTAGAGAAAAATAATTTTTAATTAGAGTCGGCTCAGGGGCTGAAATAGTTGCGTTTAGAATGGAGTCTGATATTAAAGCTTCCAGTGTTGTTTAATATTACTTTTCTCCCCTTAACATAAAGTGCTGATTAAGGCGTAAATGATGTGCGAAAAAGTAGTTTTGTGCACAACGCTTTGGCTTATAATTTAAATAGATGATATTCTCATAACGTTTATGGTACCACTCAGTTGTGATATCAATTTTAGGCAGATGCTGACAGGGACAGGAAATAGCAAGATTATTTCTATACATGTTACTCTCCGCACCCCAACAACGCCAATACTACAACCAAACTGCTTCTGCCTCTATAGCAATTAATCTTTTTACTATCAAAAAGCAACAACTCGTGAGTGCAGCGATTATTCTTCATACCAAAAGTCTGCTGGTCATCGTTGGAGACAGTGACAGCAAGTCCTTATAGATCTAGTTTGCTGCATCCGTTGGTTATGTGGTCAATCGTCTCATTCCTCTCTCAACATAAGCTGCATTTACTATTTTCCTGGGTTTTGTCGATCTTTGACGTAGCTCGGTCTGTTGCATTTGTTTTGGACTGCCATGCTGTTTCTCTTTCCATGTGTTCTTCGCGTAGCCATGTTGATGTTCTCTCCGTCTTTTAAAATCTTCATGGAGTCTGTTTTGTTCCCATGCTCTTTACTTGTTCCCATTACTTCCTAGTTTGTAACATTCTTATCAATCGTTGCACTGCTTCGATTGATTTTCATATCTTCAGTGCTTGTTGGCACGTGCTTTTCGAAACACGTTTTGGTCATTTGGACACATTCTACGCAGCTGACTTCTCTGTCGCCTTCTTTCCTTCTTACATACAGTCTATCTGAGTCATCTCTTAGTTGTATGGCCTTGTACATCGTCAGGATTGTTCTAGTTTCCGATCCAGTGATTTCAGTTCATCTGTTGTCCATCCAAAAAATTGTCCTGTGTATCTTACTACCGTATCCATGTGTTCATCCCTTCGATCTGATTTCTGCCACCTACCTTGGTTTCAAATATTTTTCTGACTCTCATAAGGTAGTTATTTTCTGTTCCATTGATTTTTGATTTATAGAGTCCCATTCGAGAGTAACCCATGTATTCATATCAGTCTTAAGTAGTTTATGCTCAATTTTTTTTCGTTTTTCGGTAAGCCAATTCCTTCCACTCCCATAAGCTTCCCCCTGTGCATTACCATTATGGCATTTTTTCTATTCCGAATTTGAATCCCATGTAATCGCTGTATTCTTCTTTTTATTGAACAACTCTTCAACTTCTCCCCTATTCTTTGCAATAAGGTGGTCTTTTGTTTTGGACAATTGATATATATAGATATACATATAGGCCTTTTCCATATGCATATATATAGGCCTTTTCCATTATTTTCATCATCAATACTTATATATATATATATATATATATATATATATATATATATATATATATATATATATATTGAACTTTTATATATTATATTACATATTGAACTTTAATTGCTACTATTTCTGTATTTTCCATTCAATGATATTGTCAGAAGCCATATCCACATACTCTCCGAATATATATATATATATATATATATATATATATATATATATATATATATATGTGTGTGTGTGTGTGTGTGCGTGTGTGTATGTATGTATGTATGTATATATGCTACATAGTTTCCGTTTACCGGTAGACTGCTTAGCTCAGTCGGTAGAGCAGGATCGTGTTAAGTTTTACACATCATGGTAAACGCACAAAGATCAGTGTACAATTTTCCTCTGCCCGACATTTATCCAAATCATAAATTGAGACACTCACATGAACGAAATCCATAAAATAATCCCAATGGTTAAAAGTCAACGACAACCTCTAAACTTAATATTACCAACAAAAGTCATAATACACTGAAAATAAAATAACCGGAGTAAAGATAATCAAATACAACCTACCTGATCTTTGTATACACTTAATAGGGGATTAATATACTTTAAAATGTGGTACATTTAAAGTCAAATTTTGCATTAACTATGCCAACTTTTGCCGGGATTGCAACAAGGAATACACCGGGGAAACATTTATCCTTACAAACAGTATCAGAGTTCATAAGCAGAAAATCAGAGATCTTTGTACACGTGTTCTGAAAGTTAGTAAACATATAGATGAATGCTCTCTATGACAACGGAAATTTCTTATTTTCCTCTCTACAAAATGAATACAAAATGTTGTACAAAGAGAAGGGAAATCAATGTTTTCAAGATTTTAAAACATGCAGTTAATTTCTTTTAGATCATTTGATTTGTTGACACTTTGACATCAAATCTGAATTTCTAAGGAGATAAAACCTCCTTTTCTAGATTATAATCCAGACACAAACCCCTACAGATCCTTCAAAAAACTCTCATTTTCCTCTACACACTTTTACACTCACGAACCTACATAATCGTGTATACATACCCACACACACCTTAATTTGACCACAACTGCGCACACGTACTTACACACACTCGTACGCACAAACCTACACACACACACACATATATATATATAATCTATGCAGTTCTATGCAAATGTTCATAATGAAAATTCAATTGCATCTTTAATATAAAGCTATGTATATCTATTTAAAGAAAGAGTGAGAAGGGAAGGGAGAGAGAGATCATACTTGCTCAGTATAAGTTTTTGAAGACTGATTTGGTCTGCTATCAGTAGTAGGGTTTGCATCTGAGTCAAACCATTTAGAAAATTATCAAATTTGTGACTGAGCTCGAACGGTGACGGAGGTTTCTGTTTGGATATGTTCGGCGAATCAAGGAACAGTGGTAGCAAAGAACAGCCATGCAGCGATTTTCATAGAAACTAAAAACATCCGATCACGTGATCTTATTGGATGTTTTGCTTCAAAGTTCCTACATGTATGTAAGCATAGTTGTTTGCAAAATAGATGGATGAATAAATGCGTTCAGACTGAGTGAGCTAGGAAAGGACAATTATCAGCAGGCTAACATAACAGAAAGATAGAAAGAGCGAAAGAGATAACGAAAAGAAGAAAGAGAGATAGGACCAAGAGCGTAAGAAAAATTATGAACGTTGATTGATAGATAGATTGATAGATAGAAAGAATCCTCGAACAAGAATGGCGTGATGAAGGCATTGCCTACAATGATAAGATGGAGTAAAATTGGTTATAAAATAAGTAAAATGCGTCAAGTATATTTTAAAAAATCAATTCAGTGCAAGGTAGCAAAAAAAATATTGCATTGGGAATTAGTGCGAGAAGCTCCTACCAATCATCATATTGTTTAAGACCTCGTCCATGTGAAAAAAATAGCTCCTGGACTGAGGGGTGTGAGTTCAAGTCCCGTAGGAAGCTATTTTTTTAAATATCAATTTCACTGTGTTTGTTCTAACAAAACATACAGACCCAGATCATCAAGCTAAGAACGCGATAATAGCATTGACTGGGAATAGGGAAAAATAATTATAGGCAAAGCTTACTGCAGCAGGGGCAAACTATACTCCAACTTCTATTCTGAATTGAAGATGTTTACAGTAACTTTAATATATATATATATATATATATATATATATATATATATATAAAGAAGGCCAAACTTTTGTTATGATTTTAAGTCTTTAATATCTTCAGAATGTGATATTGTTTCTGGGCATTGTCCAACAGAGGGGTTAAATCCAGTTCATTTGCATTTATATGTTTATATATATATATGTGTGTGTATGTCTGTGTGAATATATATATATATATATATATGTGTGTGTGTGTGTGTGTTTGTCTTCGTCTGCGTGTGTGTGTGTGCGTGTGTGCGTGCGTGAATACTTGTATATGAGCAGGAAAGCAATATTCGAATACAAGAAGTATTGAAAAAACTCAAATTGCTCAGAAACTGAAGCAACCACAAAAACGTTCCTTTCTCCCAAGGAGGATTTGAATTTTGGTCAACGAGGACGGATGCCCCAAATTTTCTCCACTTTAGAAGGTTGTAGATAGACATTATGTTGAAAACTAAATTATTTTACCGTTTTTCCGTTTTAAAAATCTTTGTTTTTATGTACAGTCATGTAATAACATCTCAACTGGAACAATATTATGTGTTGTTCGTAGAAATAACTACTGCTGTTCCCCATTCGAAATAATTCTTTGAATTTTTTATCTTCTGCTGATTACAACTCAATTATCAACTAAAATGTTTTGCACTTAATTGAGATTCGATTAGAATACTTTTGTGAATACCAAGGCAAGATGCAACAATAATGAATAAAAGGTCTTTTTTTTTCATTCAATCCAATAAATGATTTATCAAAAAATATTCTTTTTTATCACCATCTTTTATTTCATTTCCACGCATTCTTCTATCTGCAATTACCAATTTTTTCAAGAGTAGAACAGTTCAACAACTATCTCATTTCAATTGACATTTTATCCTTTTTAGAATATTAGAATGTCATTTCAGTTGACAAAACTATCCTTTTGACAGTTTTGACTGACTGACTGGGCTATGTCGAACGTTTCAGGGGGTATTAGCAGACGACTGCTGACATTAATTGAATCGACACATAGCAGGACGAAATATGAATGAAATATTCAAGAACTAGTGAGTATTGTAAATTTCAATCACAGACAGCCTGCATCGGGGAATTGCTGCCTTGTTTGGACAAAGTGTCTCACGTTTAATTGATTGCAATTGAATTATACGACCACAAAATGGCGGAGTATAGTAAATCATTTTCGTAAAAGAAAGATTCGTCAAAAAGGAAGAATTTCTCGAATGAATAACTTCTTTATAATTGTCATTATCTTCATTATTAGTAATAATATCGATGTTATTGTGAATAATACTGCCTTTTTTTTCAATGCCAGTTAATAAGTGCAATAATATATGTGTGTATGTGTGTGTGTTTTAGTGTGCGCAAGTATCAGTGTAATTGATTTTTTATGTGTGAGTGAATGTGTGTGTCTGTATGGATGTGTATTAATGTCACTACTAATAATATAATTGTTATACTATATCAATTATTACGATAGTACTATTTTGAGTTGCTGGAAGAATTACTGAGATAAATTTAGTAAACATGATTAGAGCACTCAATACAGAACGCCATGTGACCAATGTCTTCTGGAAACATGCTGTGTCGCAGGTGATCAATTAAAAAATTGGAAAACGGGGGTGATCAATGTATTATGACTTCTTCGCCTTTTGTTGGACTATTAAACGTCTGAATTTTTGAAAGAAAACAAGCATGAACAAAGACGTGCACAAAAGAAGAATCAATTTAGGATAAATTTACATTGCAAATTGAACCACCATCTAAAAAACTAATTGGAGTGGGGTCAACAAACAAAAAATCGATTATAGACATACTAATGAGTGAATATTGAAATGTTCAGCACCCCATGTCCATCGTTTCAGCCTATGAGCTTCATACATACATGTATAGCCAAACAAGCAGCCAGTCAGCCAGACCAGCTTGAAAACTGAAGAAACATATGCTGGCAGTTTTGATTGACGGTTTCTAATAATAGTCCCTACCCACTTGTGTCTGCTTTTTTCTCTTTGATCCAGTTTACTACGTTCATTGATGACGTGTTCAGTTATTTCGTCACTTTCTCCGTATAAGCATCATTTGTTATCGTCAAACTCTGTTGACTTTGTTTTCCTTTCGAAACAAGATGTCCTCAACGAAAACCAATGACTCATACACTTGAAACGATTGTGTACGTAAAAACTTATGAAGAGTTTGCTTAGTTATTCAATGTCAAACAACAACGTAATTGGCAGAGTCGGATTTCTACGATATGCTGCTTTCCCATATATTAAAATTATTTCTATTTTTCTTTCTATTCTACTCTTCCCAATACAAACCGTCCATAGGAGAAGCTAGAACTTTTGCATACTGAGTATGGGAAACGTTCCTTTTTTAAAATTTGGCTTAGTGGTTGAAATAGTTGCGTTCGAAGTTGAGTTTGACACCGGAGTAGCCAGTCTATTTGTTCTATCAATCATGGCCTTGTTGTTATTAATGCTGATGTTTTTGTTTCCTGTGGAACTTGTCAGTGATTTTTTTTAATATCCAATGGTCCTCTGCGCAGCCGTGTTCGGGTAATTTTATCCATATTTTATGTTTATGAATCATCCTTAGGGATATCTTCATTGCTTCTACCCACTACGGACCGGTTTGATCACTGTTGCCGGGTTTGGGTTATTCATGTGTTTTTGACGGCTATCTATTTATCAAGCTATCCAGATTTCGCCCCGCTCCATCTGTTCATGGAAGAAACAAGAATCCTTGCGTACGCGTACACACACCTCAATGGTAGCAAAAGTTAGATAAGAAAAGTAATATTCATTGATCACCCTACTTCTCTCTATGTATACATAGAGAGACAGGTAAACTGACATATATATATATATATACATATATATATATATATATATATATATATATATATATATATATATATATATATATATATATATATATATAGATAGATAGATAGATAGATAGATAGATGAGGAGACACATTGATGGATTTGAATAGATAGATAGACCTATCCTAAATTCGATCAAAGTATATATATATATACATACATATATATACGTATATATATATACATATATATGTGTATATATATATATATATATATATATATATATATATATATATATATATATATATATATATTGATCGAGCGATTCAAATTGCAGACGTATGACGATGAATGCCAATGAGATGTACAGCCGTTGTAATTCACTTGGTTATTTGAGACAGAACTGAAGGTACGTTGAGAGAAATATGATTATGGTATTATTTATTGATGTTTTGATTTCCCCTCTACCTTAGGATAACGCCGCGAGAAATCAATAGAACGACACTCATATGAATTAGTGGACACTACAGCCCTTTTCTCCATTTAATATGGGCATTATTGTCAGTGGACAGTCAGACTTGTTAGACCGATGACCATACACAACCAGATAATCCATGCAGATAGTGTACACAAGTAAACAAGGGTCGAACTCCACCCAGAATGCAATCAGCCCCCAAGCTGCAGAGTAGATGCCAAGAAAAGGAAAAGAGTTATAGTAAAGACGAAAAGAAAAAGTGATGAATTTCAATTAAGACAATCTGCGACATCAGATAACTGAACTTGTCATTGTTATGAGGTTAGGAAAATAAAGTCAATACAGAGTTTTGCAAAAAAGTTATAGAACAGGTCTGATTAGTCACTCAATAAAAACCATCATGCAACCAACGTCTTTTGGCAGCATGTCCGGCTAGGTTGATCAATTAGGGAAAAAAAAAGAAAAAAAGGGATGACCAACAAATAGGTCACTCCTTTCGCCTTTTGTTGGGCAGTGATCACTAAAAAAAGCCCGAATTAAAAGAAAAACAGGCTTTAACGGTGTCAGACAAAAGATAAAGAATTTTGCATAAACTTGCAGTGCAAATTCACTCAAAAAAAACTTGTTTAGGAGGCGAATTTCAGAAGCAAAAAACGTTTTTCTGTAAAGAGTAAATGGCTAAATCTTCAAGCATCTAGCTTGACAAGACTGCGAGCCACATCAAGTCAAAATTAGAAGAAACCTATGTTGTTAGGTTCGGTAACAATTTTGCTGGACAGTTTCTAATAGTGTTTGTCGAATTGATTAGTTTACCTCGTGGAAAACATATACTAGAGATGTACAATTGACAACGATGGATAGTAAGACCGAAAACTAGAGGTATACTTTCCAGTTTGAGGCAGTTCCTTCAATGCATAGACTTCACTCACTCCTCTGCCAAAATCCTAAAATGTTAACTATTTCCCCAATAAAGTTCTGAACGGTTTACTTTTTCTTTCACAAAAATCTCAGAAGACATGCTATTTCCTCAATCAAGATCCTGATAAATTTACTATTTCCTGTACCAAGACCCTCAAGGGTTTACTATTTCCTCTGCAAAGAACCTGAAAGACATTGTTTCCTTCATCACGATCATGGTAAGTTTACTATTTCCTGTACCAAGATATCCAAGGGCTCATCATTTACTTCACAGAGAACCTGAAAAGATCACTTATTGGTCCACTAAGATCCATAAGAGTTTACAAGGTTCATAGATTAGTTTTCTTTTGTTTTGTATGCACACAATTTATACTATCTCTCATTTCACCCTCTCTTCCGGATATACTCGCGATTGCAATTCAATATTGTTCGCTGGGAGATTGATTATCTCATAGAAATCAATAGAGTCTATTTTCTTGCTTCCTACCACCTACTCTTCTTCTCTCAATTAGCCTCTCTCTCTCTCTCAATCTCTCACTCTATCTCTCTCTCTCTCTACTTCTTACAGTCCGTCTTTTTACCTATCTTGTTGTTGTACGCTCACACATGTGTACGCACACGTATTCACATACATCAACATGCATATCCTCACATACGTATCTTTTTTCTCTCAACTTATGCAACTTCCATAATTTGTCTCTTGATCTTGCTAGCTAGCTAGCAAGCAAGATATCTTAGTCTGTTCATATCTGTATCAGTCTGTTTCAATCTGTTTCAGTATGATTATATCTATCTATCTATTCATTACAATTTATTTATTATATATCTATGAACTTTCAATCCCTGTGTGTCCATATCTATCCGTCTATCAAGCTTATTCTATAAATCTTCCTATCTCTATCTATTCATCTTACCCAATGATGCGTTGGAACGAGGGAAGATATTGATTCATGCCTTTCCAGATAGAAATATGTAGGAAGTGGACGAAAAATGACGCAGCTGGAGTTTGAACTCGGCTATGTATCTGTGCAATTGCTGCTGCATGAGCTTTCATTTACATGCACTGCGTAAATATCCAAGCGACTTTCTCGAGCAAATGATCCGCCTCGAATCACGCAGACTATCAGCATCGTAGTTAGTTATCAAAATTAACCCAACTTACCCACTCACCATACTCACTTCTTAACATATCCATCTATATTAGTCTGTCCATATTTATGTATCTATCCATCATTGTCTGCCCAGGTGTATCAATTTATTATCTATCGATCACAATCTCCCCCCCTAGTTATTTTTTCCATATTTATATAACTTACATATCTATCTATCAGTCGATTGATACATCTATCCTTCTGTTCGCCCGGTTGTCTACCAACCTATTCCAAAAATATATGTTTGATAATTCATTTTATTCATATATCTGATCTCTTTATCAATCATGTGAAATTAGTCAAGTTCGCAGGATCCTTTTTTACGTATAGTCCTCCCGAGTCTATCATTTTCCTTTGTCTGTTCATATCTATTTTTCTACTTCAGTTTTTTGTAGTTATCTACCTTTGTGTCTGCCCATCTGTCAACCTCTTCAAATTTCTACGTATCTCTCTGGATTCAAAAGACTTATATTTATCGATTCATTTCCCTATTGTTGATAAACTCGGTATTATCATATTATATATTGTATTATATACGCTTAGAACCATAAATACAAGTCAAGTGATGGGAATTATAGATACCAATTCGCACACGAATGCACATCACATACAGACACAAAGCTCGCTACTTATATAGATTTAAGCTTCCATGTTAGTTTATTGATCTATCTATTTGGTTTATATTGGGTCTTCTTGACGAATTTCTTTCTCTGACTATTTATCTATTTTGACTATTTATCCATTGCTTGATCGCTCTCAGTCAGTTCATACCTATCTATCGATCTATCTATCCATCTATCTGTCTATCTATCAGTGTGCGTGTGCGTGTGTCTGTCTGTCAGTCCATCTCTCTTGCTGTCTGAATCTTCAATTACTGTAATGTGTTTGAATCTAGTTCCAAATCCAAGTAAAAGCCATGATTCTTATTTTTCACTTCATCAAACGAGGTTTATTTTCTTTTGCTTTGTTATAGCTTGTACTATACGGTCTTCCTCGTCCCAGACGAAATAGAAAACCTGTGATAAGCAAATGGTATAAATCTGTCTTCGCCTTGATTTATTTTCTTCTTGTCTCCTTCGTCTTTCTTCCTTTTCACCCACCCTCTAACGACTTTCTACCACCCTTTGACTTCCTTGGCATCCGTAGTTGCCATGGAAACACATTAATTAGTCGAGAAATGCGATTTTAAAGCCGATAAAGAAATTCATTTCGCTATTGAAAACACATTCTTCCATTTTTCCTGATCCATTTTTATGATAAGCAATGCATTTGATAAAACGTTAACAGTGTGTGGGGGTTATGTGTGTGTGTAAGAGAGAGAGAGAGAAAGAGAGGGCATGCTTAAATCTGCGCGCGTGTGAGCGTTTGTGGTTCTCTGTATGTGGAAAGTACCATCCAACTGTTCGGGTAACTTGAGGTGTAAAATGGCTTCCTCGAAGAAAAATAGGTTTAAGAAAAGGAGGTTCGTTATTTATTAGTGGAGTGACTTCGAAAGATGCGTGGAATGTTCGGCGAGACATGGTGAACAATGGATAATCTTACAGATAAGGAGATTCATCAATCCGTTCCAATCCCTCCAAACATTTAATGCAACACTTTGTATTTATATATCAGGATTGTCATTTTCAAGCTTTTCGGATGTTGGATATTGTTGGGCGTTAAGGGTTGAATTTGGGAGTTTGGGGGAGGTATCAGAAAATACTGAATCTTTATTGGTAAATTTTACAATTTTGTACACATTTGCACAGCTGTTGTCAATTTAGATGTGTTTCATACATGATTTTTGTTGTGTCTAGATGTTAGAAACTGCTATTTGTAGGATTTTTAATTAGTTGATCGGCAACTCAACGTTTTTATAAAATATATGTAAAATGATAACTTTTATTCAATGTTTTCAAGTAATATAATTCTCTTACTTTTGTCAAGGAATGAACTGACGACAAAATCTTTTATATTGTTGACATGTTTGTCTTCCAGGATTGTTTTCTTTTGCATTATAAAATAGGACTGAAAACCACAACAAAAAAACTTCATCGGTATAGAATCTTTGTTGCAATTAATATTAATTATCTCTCTCTCTCTCTCTTTCTTTCCCTCTCTCTCTCTCTTTCTTTCCCTCTCTCTCTCTCTCTCTCTATATATATATATATATATATATATATATCTTCTACTATTCCTCATTTCTCTTTATTTCACTTACTCTCTCCTTTCTGTCTCTCACTTTTCCTTCATTTATCTCATTCTCCTTTTCTCCATCCCTTCACACCTCTCTCTCTCTCTCTCTCTCTCTCTCTCTCTCTCTCTACTTCTTCCTTTTTCTTGATCTTTTTCATCCACTCTTTATGTCGCCATTTTTTTCTAACAATTTTTTGCTTGTTGCAGAAAAAACATTACAACTAACCAACCGGAAGCCAGGTCTGTGAATGCTAATTTTTTAGGTCAGTCTCTGAACCGTGTTGTTGATGCGCATGCGTGTATTTGTGTCTACTGCACACACTAATAATACTTTCCCTGTCAACTAAGAGCACCAGCCCCGTTAGTCATTGTTGGAGACACTGATCTCTACAAAGAATACACACATGGTCCTGCATATTAAATCTCATAATACCTAGTTATGATTGAAAACTAGTCTTAATGCGATACTGAGTGGGGATCTAATGAGATACAGGGTCAGTTTCATAGATGTGTATGTACATATTAATAACTGTATTGCTTGGTTGCCTAGGTACATATCTCCAGTTTATTGTTATAAATATTCAAGATTAAAAATCTGTTACAAGAACATTTAGAATTCTAATTTTATCACCCACGCATATAACAACGATATATATATATATATATATATATATATATATATATATATACGATAAATATATTATTATTATTATCATTATTATTATTATTATTATTATCAAGAAGAGGATATGTAATCCGACTGAATATTCATGAATGCGTTGTATTATTTTAAACTCTATTGGAAATAACTGACGGAAATGCAAGGACCCAAATAACCACTATATCACTATTTGGGCCTGGGATTGAACCTAGAACCATCAGATTACTTGCCCATGTGAACACATAGCGTAGCGGTTACGGAATCAGACAAAATTATTGCAAGTAATCTGATGGTTCTAGGTTCAATCTCAGTGTGAGACAATGATAATACTACTAATGCTGAGAGGGGAGTGCATACCCCCGTTGGCTATATACCCCCGTCGGTTAAATAAAGGATTCGGTTCGTTACTTTCCCACACCTACCAGATGATACCTGATGAAGGCCGTAGAGTACAACGGCCGAAACGTTGTATAAAAAACAACTAAGATGAGGATGGTCCGAATAATAATCGAAATAAGATATTTTTCTTGTCTCAATATGACCCTTTCCAACCTCCAACGTCTGGGCTCATCTAATCATTGCTTCGACAATCAATCAATTGACGCACACATTTAGTGCATCGCTTACTCTCTCTTCCCTTCGTCCAAAAATGAACCAAGAGTTTATTTGGATAACGATTTATATAGACTAGATTGAGGAATATATATATATATATATATATATTTACCGTTTGGGTCTGGTGTCAAGAGGAATTGATTATATGTGTCAGCACAATATGTAATTCGAGGTCAGCTTCCTGGTCATTAGAGTCAATACGCACCGCTCATTCACTTAATGTGATTTGAGCAAACGTGTCGGTTTTATGGTAAATATTGTCGTTACATATAATGAAAAGTCGGTGCTTGTCTGATCTGTGCGCACAGAAATATGTATGCATTTCCACTGGCACAAGTCTACTTTTGTATGTATATATGTATGTACGTATTCACACCTGCACACAGTGATTTGTCAAAGACCACACACATATTAAGACACACTAACACATACGCACACACACACACACACACACACA